>CM076967.1:3024984-3039984 GCA_039105355.1 Benthosema pterotum
TTGTCACTTGAAGGGGAATTGCACCCATTTTCAACTTTTTAATATGTCATTAATATACCTTAGAGATGTTGTGTGGACATGATAAAAACGTTCCCCCAATTCTGTATTTCCTAAAAATGGAGGTCTGAAAAAAATCATTAACATGGTGAAATACATCTGATGACAACATCAAGATGTATTTCACCATGTTAATGATTTTTCTTTCAGACCCTAAGAGGGTACAAATGGTTCACATTTCTATCCTCTCAGGAAAATTTTGAAAATAAGTGGAATTCCCATTTAATGGCAATTCATATCTCTGGGACCCCAATTTCAGGCCGGGAATGCATTTTTGGATTCTGTACAGTACAGTATTACAGAATTAACCTTTTTTTGATGATACATAAATATTTCAAGTTTTTCAGAAATCTTAGGTCAGGCCTAAATGGGTACTTATTTGGTTCCATAACTATAGGCCTATATAATTTAGCTGTCGACCCCCCTTTGGAACTCCCTCAAGGACCCCTGTGCGCCACCCGGACCCCACTTTGGGAAATGCGAACCACTGACTGGACCAAGCTGCTTCCAAAGAAAATGTTATTGCTGTGGCACAATGTCACCACACGGAGGCAGTGTTTCACCACTCATTATTGAGCATTGCTGCTTATAGGAGTCTGGGAAGAACTTATATTATTAGTGACAAAAGGGGAAAGGTCTTTGTTATTGTTTATTTTATCATTTGTTTTTGACAGATTATGCTGTCTTCAGAGATTTTACGCGAAAAAAAAAGATTGATGATTGCATTGTTGCATTGTTTTGATTTCATCTCACAGTAGGCCTATATGCAGGCTCTCAACACAAAAAAAAACCTTTGTGGTCGAACCATGATGATGATACAGTGCTAAACCTTTTTATAGCGTTAGGAATCTTGTTCTTGAGTTGACTCTTTCGATTAGGTGGGTGGCTATTTTATCACACAAAAGATTGGCCTGCAGGATCGAACCTATAGGTATAATTTCATCTTTTTGTGTGATAATGTTGTCACCCATTATGCGGCCCAGGGTCCCTTTGGCTGACTCTGACCGGCCTGTGAAAGGTTACCGTGGTTTTCAACCAGTGGTCCGGGGACCACCTGTGGTCCTTGAGAGAGTTCCAGTTAAATATGGAAAGTTGGTTCACCAGATGTAACTCTTTGAGAGTGTAAAAATGAAACCAAATGGACCCTTGCGGGTCCATTTGGTTTCATTTTTACACTCTCAAGAGTTAAAATATTCATCAGGTAAATTAGCCCCAAGTCTACACAACTAGAGAATGTAGAAGATTAATGGTCATCCTCATCTTGATCTGTATAGGTTTGACTGTTTAGTTTGTGAAATCCAGCCTGGATTTGTGGACAAAAAGCAAAACAAATCTTTAGTTTTGGGGGGGACTGTGGGGCTAATCAAATGTAATCGAATGGTGGTCCTCTGTGGCTCAAATTCTGAATAAATAGAGGGCCATGGTGTCAAAACAGTTGGTCTTACTCTTACCTTTATCTTGAAATAAAATTAATATTACCCCCAGACTTTAGTTTAGCTTTCGGTCTTGGCCCTCCATAATATTTTGTGGATCTCATTTGGCCCCTTGGGAAATATAATTGCCCACCCGTGCCCCCTGGTATAGATAGTTTTGTCATCTGCGAGCCAGCTGCAGATTCTATACCAAGTTCAGAGCTACAGTATAAGGGCCTTTTCAACAAGTTGCTGTCAGAATGTCATGCTGATGTTGAGTCATTGGGTAAAAACTCTAGTAGGCCTATATGCTTCCTTGTGGGACGCCACAATTAACTCACTGGTATGCTTCCATGTGGGGGCAATGCCCCCCTAAACGCCCAGTCTGCCCTACACCAAACATGATGGCATGCAAAATATCCCAAGATATTTCAAATGAAAGTGCTTATAATTCAAATGATTTGAAACCTTACTACTGCTGTGATTTGAAACCTTACTACTGCTACTAACTAACTACAGCTGTGTCACCACTAAACCAACAGCATTTCATCATCGAAAACAGAAAACTCTCTGAGTCAGACCTTTAGCTTTAAGCATGCTGCGTGTCTGTTGCAACTTGTTAATAACTGATGTTATTATTGATGCTTGATTGCCTAATATAAGTCCTGCAACCGAAAATGGTATGGTTGTGAACTTGCGACTTCATCGCCGATGAAGCCGTCCGCATACCGTTTTCTCCTGCCCCCCAATTGGGAAATGTTACATCCGCCCCTGGCCCCAAATCCATATGCCCCCATCAAATAACAGAATAGCCTATGTCAAAAAAATAATTAATCAATAAATAAAATATTCTGCTTTAAATATCATGTGGCATGTCAAACTAGGTGGGTTTCCTCTGTATCCGTTCTGAGCAAAAAGAAAAACAAACAAACAAAAAAAAAAGAAGACTAAATACACTACAAGAAATAAATTATTTCCCCCGTTTTGCGCAGTGTCACCGCACGGAGGCAGTGTTTCGCCGAAAATGATGAGGCCATGTGTGTATGTGTGTGTGTGTGTGTGTGTGTGTGTGTGTGTGTGTGTGTGTGTGTGTGTGTGTGTGTGTGTGTGTGTGTGTGTGTGTGTGTGTGCGTGTGCGTGTGCGTGTGCGTGTGTGTGTGAGTGCTTGACAATTAAGATCTGCATGGAAAGCGCAGCATCTTACTGGTCCAGAAACGACATTGTGAAGGAGCAACATTATAGCAAGGCAGAAGTGTGTGTGCGAGTCTGTGTATGGCCAAATATGGAGTGTAGGGGCTAGGCCTATATGAGAACAGCGTTTGCAGACTGGTAGATCTATATTTTATTCTTTTAGAATAGCCTAATTAAATAAATACATACAATAGCATTGAAATGATGTGTGTGATTGTGTGTATTGTGCTACATGAAAAAATGTAAAGGAAATCACTCCTGTATAACGCGAAAGGTCTCTAATTTAATAATTCATCAACTCATAATTCATGAAATTAAGTATTAATTAATGTATTCTTGTCCATTCACAAATGTCATTCTTGTGTTGCGTTGTGCTTGAATTGTAGCCTATTGTCAATCTTAAAAATGAATGAATGAATGAATGAATGAATGAATAAATAAACAAATAAACAAATAAACAAATAAATAAATAAATAAATAAATAAATAAATAAATAAATAAATAAATAAATAAATAAATAAATAAATAAATAAATAAATAAACAAAACAAAAATAATGCACAATATCAATGGCATTCAAAGTCAGCGTGTGTGTCATTACTATTACATTACCCCCCCCCCCCCCCCCCCCCCCCCTCCGGCGCTGCCCAAACATGGGAATGGAACGTGCGCAATGTGTGTGACTGGCGCGCGGCAGGAGCCAATGGTAGCGCAGCATGGGTACGCCGCGGCCAATCGGAGCCCAGCATGCGCGGGGCTGCCACCAGTGTTGCCAACTTGGCGCATTTGTCGCTATATTTAGCTCTTTTCCAGACCCCCCTGGTGCCAAAATTAGTGAAAAACTCCTGGCGGAAAATCTAGTGCTTTTTGGCTGGTGAGTTGAGGGGGAGAACTGGCACCAGAGATAAAACCCTTGTTTTTCACCATTTTTCCTCCTAAGACAGTGGTTTTCAACCAGTGGTCCCCAGGCTAAATGATGGACAGCTGGTTAACCAGATGTAACTCTTTGAGAGCGTAAAAAATGAAACCAAATGGACCCTTGCGGGTCCATTTGGTTTCATTTTTACACTCTCAAGAGTTAAAATATTCATCATGTGAATTAGCCCAACTTAGTCTACACAACTAGAGAATGTAGAAGATTAATGGTCATTTTGATCTGTATGTTCCAGGCAAGCATCTAGCACATTTCTAGTGCATTTTGGAAGTGCCACTAGTGCATTTTGGATTTTAGCAGTTGGCAACACTGGCTGCCACAACAAGTCGAGGAGGAGGAGGAGGAGCAACCATGGGAGCAACTCGGAGAGAAACAACTTCAGTTCACTTCAGTGTGTATGAGCCAGGGGCGCGCACCTTGCGTCCAGGAGGATAACAATACTATTATTATTGATCGATCGGTTGGTTGATTGACAGCTTTGGATTAATGGTGGGCGCACATCAACATCGACGCCAAGGCGTCCCTGTCGTCACGCACGCCGTTTGGATGTTTTCTACCCTCCTAACCACGGTGGTCCACGGACAACAGGGTAGGATGAGCGATCATTGACTTAAAAAAAAAAAAAAAAAAAAAAAAAAAAAAAAACTCTTAACTCTTATCTCTGCCAGGGACGGATCTAGGCATTGGCATGGGGTGGCAATGAGCTCCCCTAAATGCCCTGACTGCCCCACCAAACATGATGGCATGCAAAACAACCCATATTTCAAAGATATTTCAAATTAAAGTGCTTATATTTAAAATGATGTGAAACACTACTACTGCTACTAACTAACTACAGCTGTGTCACCACTAAACCAACAGCATTTCATCATTGAAAACAGAAAACTCTCTGAGTCAGACCTTTAGCTTTATGCATGCTGCGTGTCTGTTGCAACTTCGACAACAACTGATGTTATTATTGATGCTTGCCCCTACCATTTTCACCTGCCCCCCAATTGGGAAATGTTATATCCGGGCCGGGCCTGGCCTTAAATGAAAGAGATGGTGTTTATTAATTTTTCCCTTAATCACTTTTTTTTGCCAAATTTGTTAGAAAGTGTTAACTCTCATTTCTAGACGCCATATTAAAGGGTCCATTTGGTTATATTTGTATAAACTACTGTCATCATAGCTACAACCTCACATAAGAGATTAAAGTCAATATATACAATCCGTTTTTTTTGGTAAAGTGAAACATTTATAAAACATCACATTTTGCAATTTATAAGAGTTATATGTGTCATAGGCTACAAAATAGATCGGCCTATAAGATCCATGGTAGCCTACTTTTTTGTATAAAGTGAAACAAAATTTTGGAAAGTTAAACATAAATAATTTTGTAATACATAATATGACATACAAGACAGATATAAGATCCATAGTATTTTATTTTAGACAGTGGCTTGTATGAAAGGTGCCACTTTCAAGATTTTGCGTGACATTTATGGACATTTTTTTTTTCAATAAGGGTTCTTCCTTTCACTCTTATGCCAACAGCATGTGAAACGCCCTACCAACAGTCATTAAGACATGCAACACCTATACTGACTTAGCCTGGGTAAAGCAGGACCGAATCAGCTGCTGGCAATAAAATGGCCTGTCAACTGATGTGTCTGGTATAGCTCAATCATACTCTCATTTTCTACTTCAGAAAATTGCCGGTAGCCAATTAGGACACAGTATGCAAACATCTATATTGAATACTGTGCAGGGGTTGACACTAAGGCCTCCGAGGCACTTGCCCATCGGGCAAGTGCAAGTCAGGTTCTACTTGCCCTCAGGTCATGGTCACTTGCCCCCCAAGAATATATTTTGCATTTAAGTTTACTTCCTACTTGGGTGCTTTAAACCAGGGGTTTTCAACACATGGTCCCTGAGAGGGTTCCAGGTGGTCCCCAGCTAAGTTGGTTAACCAGATGTAACTCTTGAGAACGTAAAAATGAAACCAAATGGACCCAAATGGACCAAATGTTTTGCCAACAGCTAATTCGGCGGGGCTTTAACCAGGCTACCTATGAACTAACTAGGTATGTCCCGATACTGTATCGGTATTGGGAAAAGTATCGGATCGGCCCTTTTTTGTGATATCGGTTCATATTGGTAGCGGCAATACTGTATCGGTACCAAAAAGTATCAGTATTGGCCCTCATTTGTCATCATCAGACCATTCTGTATTGGTAAATATACCAGTATAACCAGTGATCAGACACAGGGGTAAGTGGTTGACACTATGGCAGGTAAATAAATGTTGTGGAATTTGCTTTGGAGTTGCCAAAGTGCACATTTGAGTGAGGAGTCTGCTATTCTAGTCTGCTATATCATTCTGCTATTTGGTGGACTTCATATATGATCTTTTTCTTGGGACAATTTAATTTCAGTTTTTTTCTTTTTTCCCCCCTTTTTTTCTTAATGCATTTGCAAAATGTATCTATCGGGAAAAAATATCGGGATTGTATCGGGAGCAAAAAAAAAAAAAAAGTGATTCGATCAGGAAATATCGGGATGGGCATATACTCAAGCTCAAATGATCGGGATCGGATCGGGAGCAAAAAAACATGTGATTGGGGCAACCCTACTATGAACGGTTGCAATTTGAAACTGGCCCCTGTAAAAATAAAATAATTTTACAGAGGCCAAATTGACCCTCCCGGGTCCATTTGGGTTTATTTTTACGCTCTCAAGAGTTAAATTATATTTCAACATCTGAATAACTTAATTTTCAAGAATCTACACAATTAGAAAATGTTGAAGAATTGTTATTCTGCCAGTTATCTCTCCTAAATTGTGGACAAAAACCTGCGTCCGAGAGAGTAAACTCAGCATCAAATGGTGGTCCTAAAATGTGGCTAAAATGTTGAATATAAAGTGGGCACTGGTATGAAAAAGGTTGAAAACTACTGGCTTTAATTGGCCATCGGTGACATTTGCTTCAGGTAAGGTGATTGTAAATGATCTTAGTTAAATGTTGCAGTCAGTTCAATGACAGGGCTGCTATTACCACACGCAGACAGAACTATTCCCCCCTTGCTGTTAAGTCATAGCGAGTGTCCACACAAGAATTAAACACCGCCGTTGTTGTTTTTCTTTCTATTAATCTGCAGAGGCTCAAGTGGGCTTACACGAGAGGAAGGTGACTAACTCCCTCCCTGTCTCTGCAAGGTCAATTATTTCTGGTGAATCACTGAGGTTTTCACCGAGGGGAAAGAGTTGGGAAAGATCAGAATCACCGCGGGAGGGAGGGGTGATAACTCTTGAGAACGTAAAAAATGAAACCAAATGGAATTGCGGTTCCATTTTGGTTTCATTTTTACAGTTAAAATATTCACCACCTTAATTAGCCCAAGTCTAAACAACTAGAAGATTAATGCTCAATTAGTTCTGTTTTGCCTGTTTTGTTTCCCAAATCCAGGCTGGAATTGTGGACAAAAGCAAAAGAAAATCTTTAGTTTTGGGGTCTGTGGGGCTAAAATGTCATCAAATGGTGGTGCGTGGCTCAAATTCTAAATAAATAGTGGGCCCTGGCATTAAAAAATGTTGAAAACCACTGCAGTACGCTAATGGCAAGTATTTCATACAAGTTAAGTTCCCTTTAAAGGAGCACTTAGGGAGGGAGTGAGGTGTCTGAAGGAATGCAGCGAGGTGTTGTAACGTTGTTGTGAGTCGTGCCTGACATCGGAACGCTGCGGTGTGTTGGAGACAGTATAGGAATTTAAGTTTCCGTGTCCAGGCCTTGGACATGACGAGAGCACTAGGCATGGTCCTTCGCCGTTGCAACAGAAGCCCAACATAGTTCAGAAAGCAGGCGACGCCAATGGGATCCACCTCTTCCACTGGCGTCTCTGGTTTCCATGGTGACGCTCCTCTACAGCGTAGCTCTCGTCCACGTGTTAACTGCCGTGTTGCTGCGCGATATGGAGTCGCGTCTTTTGCACCTCCGTGTGCCAACGCACCGCGACGACACTGTTGCTGCACGAGCGGAGCTAGAGGTGGTGAAGGCCTGCAGGGACCTCTCCTCTCCTCTCCTCTCCTCTCCTCTCCTCTCCTCTCCTCTCCTCTCCTCTCCTCTCCTCTCCTCTCCTCTCCTCTCCTCTCCTCTCCTCTCCTCTCCTCTCTCCTCACTTATTCTCTCCTCACTTATTCTCTCCTCTCCTCTCCTCTCCTCTCCTCTCCTCTCCTCTCCTCTCCTCTCCTCTCCCTCTCCTCTCCTCTCCTCTCCTCTCCTCTCCTCTCCTCTCCTCTCCTCTCCTCTCCCCTCTCCTCTCCACTGGCTACCAGTCAGGAATGTGCCAGTCCCATTCCCCAGCCCCCAGACCCCCCATGGGGGATGGTGTTGACCTCCCTCAGGAAGGTGACACAGATCGGCGCTCCGTTGCCGGCGGCGACAGCGCGTTGCTGTGGCATTTCCAGGGAATCCTGGGGGACACAGCCGGACTTGTGTGTCGTCCGGCTGCGTTTGTAATGGGGGAGAGTCTGTAGTAGTCTGTGAATTTGGAGAGCACTTGCACTTGACATTTTTACCAGCTGCAAGCTGGTCTATGTTCTATAATAATAGGGGTTTTCAACCTTTTTTTCATGCCAGGGCCTACTTTTCATTCAGAATTTGAGCCACGGACCACCATTTGAGGACATTTTAGACCCTGCACAGACCCCCAAAAACTAAAGATTTATTTCGCTTTTTCTCTACAATTCCAGGCTGGATTTCAGAGAAAACAAAACAGACCTTCTACATTCTCTAGCTGTGTAGACTAATTCAGATGATGAATATTTTAACTCTTGATAGTGTAAAAATGAAACCAAATGGACCCTTGCGGGTCCATTTGGTTTCATTTTTACGCTCTCAAAAAGTTACACCTGCTTAACCAACTTTCCATCATTTAGCCTGGGGACCACCTGGAATCCTCTCAGGGACCACTGGTGGTGCCCGGACCACCTGTTGAAAACCAATGTTCTAATATGTCTTTGTCTTTGTTTTCTTTCATTTTGAATACGAGGTGGGACGATTCACTTAACTCACATTATGATACGACATCAATATTTATAGAAATCCATTCTGAATCAATTTACATTGCGATTCTTAATTAGGCTGCGGTTTGATATATCGATAAATTGCACACTAATGCTTTGATTATACTACAACATTTTAAAACTGTTCTAATGGATATGGACACGTTCAATCGGCTAGAACATTTTGATGCAATATTAAACAATATATAGTGCATGAACGAATTCATAAATACCTAATTATATATATTTAAAAAAGGTTTTTAAACCTGGCGATTCAATACTGATAACATGGCATTAAGAATTGCGATATAACGGCGTATCAATTTTTTTGTTGCACACCCTTGCTTTTGAACAAAAATTCCTATTGGATTTTTGCATTTTATAGTATGATCACCTGAAATGTTTTTTTTTTTTTTGGTGGGGGCGGGGCAAAATATGGCACAATTTCAGTCAGCTGAATCTACAGTTTGATTTTGGCCACTTCGGTGCATTTTGTCATTCAAAATGCCCAGCGAGAGTTAAACCCAGCTGTGTGCCGAAAACAGCGGATCGACAAGCCTTTAAAGGGGAATTCCACCCATTTTTCTAAATTTTCCTGAGAGGAAAAACGGGGTCTGAAAGAAAAATCGGGGTCTGAAAGAAAAATCATTAACATTAACCATGTTAATGATTTTTTCAGACCTCCATTTTTTCTAGGAAATACAGAATTGGGGGAACATTTTTTTTTTTATCATGTCCACATACACAACATCTCTAAGGTATATTAATGACATATTAAAATGTTGAAAATGGGTGGAGTTCCCCTTTAAGTGTCGTCTGCATTTCTCTGCATTCGACCCCCGTCTTGTCACTAAAACTAAATCGGACAAAATCAGCCCTGTCGTGTCCGCAGGCCCATGCAGATTTCGGGCTTTCGGGCTTCCTTATTCCGGGAAAGTTATTTTGTGAAACATTCTCAGAATCCATTCGGCGCTCTCCTGGCTGCGCTGTTTGATTTGCGAGATCCACCGCGACATGTTTAACCTCTGCTCCGGCCGTCTGGACGGACGTGACACATCACGCCCCCGCCTGTGTGTGTGTGTGTGTGTGTGTGTGTGTGTGTGTGTGTGTGTGTGTGTGTGTGTGTGTGTGCGTGTGTGCGTGTGTGCGTGTGTGTGTGTGTGTGTGTGTGTGTGTGTGTGTGAGGAGCGGTGTTCCTCAGGGATCTGACTCAGTGTCCCTCTTTGCGAATCTAAAGTAAACTGTTTAGTCGCCAGGGTTTTGACCTCGCAGGGTCGAGGAAAACACCGTCCACATTATGGGAAGGAAACCATAGCGAAACCTACGGAGGGAGGGAGGGAGAGAGGGAGGGAGAGGGAGAGGGAGAGGGAGAGAGAGAGAGGCATATTATAGCATTAATCAGTGTTATTAGCATTATTAGCATTATTAACAGTACTTAGCATTCGCATTAATTAGCCTGGCCCTTTGGCCAAATCTTCCTTTGTCACAACAGTTCACAAATATGGCTTTGTTGGCACATTGTACAGTATTTTTTCTCTCAATAGGTATGGGAGTTTTTTAAACTAAGTGGCCCTTTAAAAATCCTAGCCCTCCACCACCTCCACATTTGACTCCACCAGTACACTCCTTTGAGCTTGTAGGTCTGATATTTTTCAATATCTAAAATAGTGATAGACCGATTATCGGCCGCGGCCGATTATCGAATTCGATATTCATGATTTTATTAATAATCGGTATCGGTGCTCAAAATAAATAATCGAAAAAAGAGCAGCCGATTATTTGTATTTATTATAAATGTTCAAAAATGGTACATCGGCCACTTTCATTGAAGATCCGGTAGATTGTAGTGGTAAGGAGATGCGTGTCTCTGACTCTATCACCTCATGTATTTATAGATTTATCCAAATTATCCAAAATGTATTTTCTCTTTTTCTTTTATGTCTGAAGCTCTGTGCCTGTACTTGAATTAAAAATATGCATTTGATGGAGGGGAAACTGAAACACTTTTGCTGCTTCCGCACTTTTATTCTATTAAAGTAAATAATAATCGTATCGGCTGATATCGGCTATCGGCCTTTTTGATGTTCCACTAATCGGTGATCGGAAACATCGGCCAAAAGTCTGATCGGTCGATCTCTAAACTAAAATAATGCCAATGAATGATGGTAATTGGTAAGTAATGCTAACTAATCAGAGGCAGCTTGGCGAGGCTCTTCCTGATTGGCTAAGATTGTTTGTTAGCCAATGACAAAGCTTCTACTCAACATTTCTAACATTAAACCTCAGAGTACTCAACATTAGGGCTCTACTATGGGCTATAATGGACAAGTCGGCGACTAGTGAGTCGATAGGACGCTGCTTACAGGCTATTTGCACCACTGCGTATTCTTTAGGCTTGTGGTATGCGGAAATGTCCTCACATTGTTCCTGGCTCAAGACTGTGGATCAGGGGTTTTCAACAGGTGGCCCGGGGACCACCAGTGGTCCCTGAGAGGGTTCCTGGTGGTCCCCAGCTAAGTTGGTTAACCAGATGTAACTCTTAAGAGTGTAAACATGAAACCAAATGGACCCTTGCGGGTCCATTTGGTTTCATTTTTACACTCTCAAGAGTTGAAATATTCATCATCTGAATTAGCACCACTTAAAGAAGAAGTCTACACTGTTTTGTTTGCAAAATCCAGCCTGGAATTGTGGACAAAACCAAAAGAATTTTTTAGTTTTAAGTTTGGGGGTGAGATTGTCAACAAATGGTGGTCCGTGGCTCAAATGCTGAATAAATGGTGGTCCCTGGAGTCAAAAAGGTTGAAAACCCCTGCTGTAGATTGTTGCAAAGGGGGGGGGGGTGGGGGGGGGGGACAGACGGACGGACGGACTGACGGACGGACAAGCGTGAGGACATCCTTGTCTGAATTTTGTTTTGGGTCATATGGCGGTTACATGAAGTCTCAGACTGTAAACACTGCCTGAGTTGCCAAGTGCTCTCTCTCTGTCTCTCTCTCTCTCTCTCTCTCTCACACACACACACACACGCACGCACGCACACACACACACACACACACACACACACACACACACACACACACACACACACACACACACACACACACACACACACACACACACACACACACACACACACACACACACACACACACAGTGAAACCGCAGCCTGTAAGTCCCTAAACACTCCACTTATCCTGATAGCATCAGCAAGGATGACGATGGAGTAGGAGGATGAGGCCTGCACTGCGGTCAATGAACTACCACCCTGTGTGTGTGTGTGTGTGTGTGTGTGTGTGTGTGTGTGTGCATGTGTGTGTCTGTTTTGTAGTACTCGAGTCATTGACTCCTCTCCAGTCCATTTTCCAGTCCACGTTCTTGTTCACCGTGTCCCTCCCCTTAATTTGACCCGGTCTCGGGGTCAAATTATTCTTTTCAACCTAAATGCTTCGATGATAAAATAGTATTCAGTATTTAGATATTTGATGTTCATTTTAGCTGCCCGAACGTCCTATACAAACCCATTATAAATTAAAATTCCATTTTAACCATGACAGATTATTCCAAAACAACCCATCTTTTTTCTGGTGACTGATATTGTCCTCCTAATAAGTGAGAGGGCCGAGGAATATCATTTACAGTTCTTATGTATTTTAAAAATATTGTTTTGGAAAATGGGCCTGCCCACCCAAATGAATGAAACAATATTTTAAAAATAAATGAAAACTGTCTATTCAATTCCACGGCCCTCTCACGTATTAACAGGACAAGGACAGGGTTTATGTAGGAAGGACATTTGGGCAGCTAAAATAACATCAAATATCTAAATACAGAAAGGAGTAATTTATATATAACTGTCTGGGGTGTTCACATGAGACTGAGTAGACGATATAATGACAAAAAAAAGTGGAATATCCCTTTAAGAGCGTCCGACAAGAGCGCCCCACATTGTAATCGTCTCAGACTTTCGACTTTTGTCTTGGACTTGAACACCGTACCCCTTAATGTCATGATATCATTATCATATTATTCATTAATTTGTTCATGTCAGAGACACTGACTGACGTTATCAGGCTGCACTGATTCGTGGGATTGAACTTTTTCTTATTTATATTGTTCAAAATTACATTAAAATGTTGTTGTGAACTTGTCATGGTCCATAATTGTTCAGAATTGTTTTAAAGGGGAATTCCGCCCGTTTTCAACATTTTGCTGTACTGTATTTTACTTGATGATGACATCGTCAAGATGTGTTTGTGTTGTGTTTGTTAATGATTTTTCTTTTTGGGCCCTTTAAAAAAAAAAAAAAAAAAAAAAAAAAAAAAAAAAAAAGCCCCAAAACTGTTCTAGTATAATAAAAGCACAGCACTCATTTGCGTGGGGAAAAAGTGCAATATATCGACATATCAAATCGAATCACAGCATGACGAAGAATCACGATATAAATCGATTCGGAACCCCAAATATCAATATTGGGTGCAATTCTCAATTGCTGTGGTGTAGCAGGTATGGTGTAAGTCTTCTCATTGGCTGCATGGCTGCAAATCAGGTCTGGGGCCTTGGGGTAGGCCGAAAGCCTATACCACCAGCCGAATAATTAAAACCTGCAAGTCAAAAGGTCCAGAAATCACCTGACCCCCAATAAAAATGTTACTGTACTCCCCTGGTGTTCATCATGAGTTGAAGCTCTTGATGACTGTTTTTATTTATTATGGATAATTATTTGGTAGGCCCAGGCCCAGGCCTGGTGGTATAGGCTTTCGGGCCTACCTCAAGGCCCCAGACCTGATTTGCTGCCATGCAGCCAATGAGCACGGCCCCAAACCTGATTTGCTGCCAGCCAATGTGAGCACTTCCACCATACCTGGATACAGCACAGCGATCGGGAATTGCACCCAATGTATTGTATCGTGAGGTGAAGTGAATCATCCCACCCCTAGTGTTAACAGTCTTATCCCCCTCCCTCTCTCTAGGTTCCGGCTGCGGCCACACCGTCCTGGGCCCTCAGAGCGGCACCCTGTCCAGCCAGAACTACCCGGGTACGTACCCGTCGGACGCCCGCTGCGCCTGGCGGCTGCGCGTCCCGGCCGACCGCACGCTGCGCCTGCTGTTCGGAGACCTGGACGTGGAGAGCAGCCCCGACTGCAGCACGGGCTCCCTGACGCTGGAGGCCCGCGACGGCACCACCGTACTGGGTAACGTACTGAACTGATTTAAGTTCCCAAGTCCCACAGATCACAACTCCCATTAGGGCCCTGATACACTTAGCAATGTTTTGAGCAACATCAACAAGCAACGTCAACTATCAACGTTGACTTTTCACCTTTCTATAGAAAATGATCAACTCCTGGTTGTTCAGAAAAGTCAGATCTTTAGCGCCCTCTACTGGTCAACATTTCGGAATCCTCCAATCACAGCCCTCCTTGGCGTCATCTGATCCTTTCTCCTAGACTCCCACAGATAAACTTTTCTGAAACCATGGCTGCTGCTGCTGCTGCTTCACTGCTGCGGACAAAAACAAGGATTTTGTGACTTTTATTCCGCTAAATGAACATTTTGAGTTGGGTGGCAGCTGGGTGAAAATGATTCAATGCAAACTAAGGCTTCTTTTTTTTCTGAGAGTGTACAAATGGAACCAAATGGACCCGCTAGGGTCCATTTGGTACATTTGTACAAACGAAATATGCTATTGCAACGACCCGGCACACACGACAGACGGTACCGTCTAATTTAGACATTCTTTAGACATTCTTCATGAAAGAAAATATCGGTATCGTACTTGAAAAAAGTGGTATATCGGGACATCTCTAGTGGTTATGGTGAGGATGAGGGTTAGAGAAAGGTTTAGGCATGTTTGTAGCAAAACCCTACCCTTCTCCAACTGAAACCCCAATATACCCTAAACTGTAACCCTAAGATACCTCAGAGGTGCTGGGTGAACATGATAAAAAAAAAAAACGTTTCCCCCATACCGTGTTTTTGCTAGGAATGAAGGTCTGAAGAAAATCATTAACATCGTGAAGAAACACATCTTGATGACATCATCAAGATGCATCTCACAATGTTAATGGGTTTCTTTAGACGCTTATTTCTTTCTGAGAGTGTACAGATGGAACCAAATGAACCTGTCTGGTTCCATTTGCTTCCATTTGCTTGCAGTCATTGAAATAACTACTCCTATACCCGTTGTCTAACATATGATTCGGAAATGATGTATAGTTCACATTGATTGGGAGGGAATTGTTGACGTTGGATAGTTGGGTTGAACTTGTGCACACAATGAATGTTATAGACCTTCCCCGATCTGAATGGAATTGCAATAAACCCTGAAGGTCATTACAATTAATATGAATGCATGACGTAG
>CM076967.1:3044984-3047484 GCA_039105355.1 Benthosema pterotum
CATGTTTACACTCTCTAGACTTAAAATATTCATCATGTAAATAAGTCCAAGTCTACACAACTAGAGAATGTAGAAGATTAACGGTCATTTTGATCTGTATGTTTGACTGCGTTGTTTTCTCAGAAATCAACCCTGGAATTGTGGACAAAAGCAAAATAAATCTTTAGTTTTGCGATCTGTGGAGCTAAAAGTTCCTCCAACGGTGGTCCGTGGCTGAAATTCTGAATAAATAGTGGGCCCTGGTATGAAAAAGGTTGAAAACCCCTAAACATAGAATTTGGATTTATTTCCCTGCACATATCTCTAGTTTGTTCTCCAGGAAGGTTTCGGGTGAATTTTGCCTGTGTATATTGATTGTGTGATAGGAATGTTTGGTGGAAACTTAATTAATCTTCCTCTTATTTTAGGAATATTGTTTTAAAATAATATCCATATTTTTCTCTGATCTTGTCCCCCCATGATTGATTGTCCAAAAGTTTGTGTGTGTCATCATGATTCGTCGCGACTCGAGTTGGCTTTGTCCGCGGCGTAATCGTCTTGATATAAATTATTTTTGAAAAATCTATGAGAAAAATGAATGGGGAATCAATTTCTGGAACAGGGGCGGTGACGTCACTGCGCAGGTCTATACGCCCATAATGTAGTTCCATGTGATATTTGAGTAATTCAACCATACAAATGGCGTTCATTTTGTGGATTCTGTGGATGGAAGATCATCGCTGACCTGGCACATAAGCCAGGTCAGCCAGGTCAGCGATGATCTTCCATCCGTCCGACAACAACAACAACACGCTGAAACATCTGAAATGACACGTCTAGCCTCGTCTGGCAATTGGTCCTGGCTGTGATCCGGAGCCGTGTCTTCTGCCACGCTCTGCTGACACGGGTTTTTTTTATTTAGCGTGTTGATGTATGGTTGTTTGTTTGCTCACACCGTCACGGAAGAGCAGGGAGACTAGTTGGCGTTTATTGCCGGCGTGTAGCTTTAACAGCCGAAAATAATTCAAAGATTTGCGCCACGTGAGAATCTCATAGCGCGCCACGGAGTGGCGCGCTATGAGATTCTAGGTTAGTGAGATTCTAGGTTAGTGCTAGTTAGTGAGATTGTAATGGCAATGATGGTAAGTATGCTAATATTGCTCTAATGCTGAGTAACATTAACAATGCTAACAATGCTAAGTAATGTAATGCTAAGTACAGTACATGCTCCACGGTCAGATATGTTTCACTGAGTAATGGCAATGCTGGTAAGTAATGCTAATATTGCTAAGTAATGCTAATGCTAAGTGATGTTAACAATGCTAATAATGCCATAATGCTAATGCTAAGTACTAATAATGTTAGAATTATTAGCATTATTATCAATACTTAGCTAGTAATGGCACTAATGCTAAGTAATGCAAATGTGCTGTTAATAATGCCAAGTAGTGCTAATGCTAAGTATTGTGCTGTAATAATGCTGTCATGCTAGTAATGCTAATTGCGCTAATATAGCTTAGAACGCCAGAACACGTTGGAAAGGGTTAACACCCAGCGCTGAGGACACGCAGAGACCTCGTAAACACTCATTACGGCTGAGCCCGTGGCTGCCAACGAGACGTCATCCTGTGTGTGTGTGTGTGTGTGTGTGTGTGTGTGTGTGTGTGAGGGATTCACACAGCACTCGCCGGAATCCTATGTGATTTGTCTTGCTGACAAGTTGCGTCTAGAGCCCAACCTGATGCGTCATCTTCACAAAAAAAAAAAAAAAAAAAAAAAATATATATATATATATATACAGTGTTTCCCCCAGAAAATTGTTTAGTCAAGGTGGTGAGGCTTCGAGTCTGTGCTCGTGCGCGTGCACGTCCGTGCATGTGCGCGTGCATGTGATGTAATTACAATACCGTACCGTACTTGCTTCAGTTATGTCATTATTAGGCCATATTTCATTTCTTATCAGAACAGGCAGACTGGTAGATATTTTTCTTTCACAATAGATTGATCAATCAGACTTAAGTGGACCAAAACTGTTCATTTGAGGGACAGAAGTATTACTTGAGAGGGACATTTAATTGCAGGGTAGCAACACATTACAGTTGGCATTAAAAATGCCTCATGCATCATTTGTCCATAAGTAGTCCCTAGCCATGAATTTGTTATTTATTCATGTTAGTATGTATTTCTCCTGTTATTTCAAAAGGCTTATAACACATCTAGCATTAACAGACAGTGAGAAAACTTTACAACAGAAAACAGAAGGGGGACTTTTAGGACAATTGACCACTGTAGTCTGTCAGTCACAATGTGGGACAGGGTCTTTGAAATGAGACACTGTCCCACGCAAAGAAGGACATCTGGTCACCCTGTGACTGTCCCACAGAAACGGGGATATCTGGTCACCCTCAAAATACTCGCAAAATACGCTTCAAGACACACACACACACACACACACACACACACACACACACACACACACACACACACACACACACACACACACACACACACACACACACAC
>CM076967.1:3049984-3227484 GCA_039105355.1 Benthosema pterotum
CTCTCAAAATACACACGTACACGACCAAAGTATCTTTTTCCTGTCACCAGCAATGCGACATCTTGGTTACTTAGCAGCAACTTTTGTTGCATTTGTTGCATTTTCCCATTCAGTAACGTTGTTACCGTTACTGTGTTCTCCAGACAGATGCTTGCTTTGGTGTCAAAACATTGGCTGAGCTCAGGACAATGTGTGTGTGTGTGTGTGTGTGTGTGTGTGTGTGTGTGTGTGTGTGTGTGTGTGTGTGTGTGTGTGTGTGTGTGTGTGTGTGTGTGTAGGGGGGGGGGGGGGGGGGTGGTTATAGTGACTCATAGGAATAGACTACGTGACAACCAGGGAAAGACCACCGGAGAGACGGGTGGCAGCCGGAATGTAGACGGCACCCGGGTTAGCAGTATGGGCTAGCGCCCCAGCCTGTGTCGTCCGTGAGGAAGACGCCCAAAAACCCTTGGTTAGTCCTTTAGGAGGGCCGTTTGTCCACCACTCATGGAGTCTCTTCCATGTCTGGCGCTGGGAGTCTGGTGCAACGCACAGGTCCTGTGCCTCCTGGTGAGAGCAGGATTGGGCCTGGTGAGACGTCGGAGGGGCACGGACAGGTGTCAAACCACAGAGCCTAGTCCCTCCACGCATCAGAACCTCCCAGTTTTGGCGGAGTATTTCAGGGGCGGTGGATTGGACGGCCTTGGCCTTTCCCTTTTGGGACTGATCAGGGGTAGCTAATGGGACGTGAGTCGGGGCGTCATGAACCCCGGCTGGGTCACCTGAGTGAGGGGTATGATGTTCGAGAGACCCGAAACCCCAATGACCTTGGGATACATCACTGAAGACACGTCCCAGGTTGCATCCATACGATGTATTAAAAAAACGGAGGTGAGGTGGAGTTGGATTCAAATCCGTTTCACCAAACACAGAGTTTGTACACACTGACATTGGGTGCAATTCTCCGTCGCTGTGGTGTAGCCAGCTATGGCTTAAAGTGTAGGTAACCTGCAAAAAACTCTCAAAACTGTTGACACATGTCCCTCAAAAATAGCCTAAGTATCCCAATGATATATTTAAAATGCCTGATGGGGCTGTACACATCTCACATTTGAGGTTTATAAAAATAAAATTACTACATCCACCACTTTGGGAAATGTAGTTCTGAATCTGTTGATGTCGCGGGTCTGTGACGACAATAGGAGAATGTCTTTTCTTCTTGTTGCAATGCTAACTTCGATGGACACGCCCTGCTCCTCGTCAGCATGGTACCGTCACAGCAACGCAGATGTGCTTATTGAGTATAGACAGAATCAGCGTGGAGTCGAGACTATTTATAGCGCTCAGTTCTTGGAACAACTTTTCGGTCATCTACAACTTTTGGAAAATGCCAAAGAGATGCGTAATCGGTGGGTGCAGCAATATAGGTGGGAAGGGAATTCCGATACACGTTTGGCCCAAAAACGAAAAGGCAGCCAAAAATGGGACACTTTCGCACGCATTAGGCGTGCTGACTGGACCAAGGGGCTAACGGGGAAGTCCACTATATGTGGGGAACATTTTCTTCCATCCGATTACAACGGCTATGGTCAGTGGAAAACTGGCATGGCCTCAAAAGCCACATTTGAAAAGGGATGCTGTGCCTATAACCTGGCATACTGAGCGTGGATGTTTTTACGCAGTGTGACGCAGGCAGCAGTGTGCGTAAAACTTGGAAACAAGGCTACTGCCCGGACGCGAGATTGTGAAAGAGATTGTAAAGGCGAAGCTGCTGCTGATCTCCGAGTAGCCCCGTTCGTGACACTCTCATCTCGCTGGCGATGCTGACTACAGCTACGAGGAGCTGTAGTCAGCATCGCCAGCGAGATGAGAGTGTCACGAACGGGGCTAATCTCCGAGATGATCAGGATCAGTGGGTAGACGCAGCGGTGGTCCGCTGGCTCGTTCGGTTATTTACGACAGTAGTTTTCAACCTTTTGATACCAGGGCCCACTATTTATTCTGCATTTGAGGCACGGACCACCGTTTGAGGACATTTAGCTCCACAGACCCCAAAACTAAAGATTTATTTTGCTTTTGTCCATCCATTCCAGTTGTGTACACTTGGGCTAATTCAGATGATAAATATTTTAACTCTTGAGGGTGTAAAATGAAACCAAATGGACCCGCAAGGGCCCATTTGGTTTCATTTTTACGATCTCAAGAGTTACATTTGGTTGACCAACTTAGCTGGGGACCACCTGGAACTCTTTCACGGACCACCGGTTGAAAACCCCTGATTTACGAGCATGTTTACCAAGATTACTCTCTCCTTCACAAATCCTCCTCCTGTTTTTAATGTTATCGTCATGGTTCTATCCCAGCATAAAGCACAGTTGCTGCTAACGTAATGTCCATAATCCATCCACCGAGTCCCCTCGCATTCCAGCGGCAGAATAAAACAACTAAACGTTGGCTTGGTCAAGAACTCCAGTTTGTGTCCATTCAGGCAGCTCGAGCGCTCAGTTTCCGACTCCGCAATGTCGCAAGTCTTGTACTAGATGGCTCTGAGTCACTGGTCAGCTGGAGTGAAGGCACGCCCCTCGCGACTGCAGTGTGTAGAACACATAGCCACATACGCTAGCTCTGTTTCAACATGGATATTGCAAAAACGGTCTGAGAGACTGTCTGAGTAAAAACAACGTGTGGTGGCCGCTCTATCCCCGGTCACGATCATTAACAGTGTTATGTTTGTACTCCGTTACGAGAGTGTTTAATATGGTAATTCCCACGGCCACTCTTCTATGCAAGTCAATGGGAACCCGATGAGATGTTCTCCTAATGACGCGCCATATCAACTCGTAACTTTCCGGCGTGATTGGCCAGTGCTTCGGGGGTTGGACCACCTTTCTTCTGATAGCCCCCAGAGCAAATACACACCAAGTATTGTTGTATTGGCAAATGTGTTTGTAATTATGACACAATTTGATTGGGAAAAGTAGTGCAAAACAGGTTACTTACACTTTAAGTCTTCTCATTGGCAGCATGGCAGAAAACCAGGTCTGCGGCCTTGTGGTAGGCCGAAAGCCTACACCACCAGGCCTGGGCCTTGGCCTGCCAAATAATTATCCATAATAATTAAAACCAGTCATCAAGAGGCTTCAACTCGTGATGAACGAAGCAGGGGAGTACAGTCACATTTTTAATTGCGTGGCCAGGTGATTTCTGGACCTTTTGAATTACAGGTTTTAATTATTCTGTGTAATTATTTGGCAAGCCCAGACCTGATTTGCTGCCATTCAGTCAGTGAGTAGACTTAAGCCATAGTAGCTGGCTACAGCACAGCAATTAAGAACTGCACCCATTGCCTATAGCAGGGGTCGGCAACCCAAGATGTTGAAACAGCCATTTTCGACCAAAAACTAAATTCAAAATCTGTCTGGAGCCGCAAATAATGTAAGCCTAATAAGCCCTTAAAGGGGAATTCCACCCATTTTCATTGTTTTTTTTTTCTGAGAGTGTACAAATGTGAACCAAATGGACCCTGGCGGGTCCATTTGGTTCCATTTGTACACTCTCAGAAAAAAGGTCCTAAAAGAAAAATCATTAACATGGTGAAACACAACTTGATGTCATCAAGCTGTGTTTCACCATGTTTTTTTTTTTTTTTTTTTTTTTTTTCAGATCTCAGTAAACTGTTGAAAATGGGTGGTTCAGATTAAAGCTTGATCTCTGAAACGTGCTGGGCTTTTTGGCATGGCCAACAAGTGCTGTCAGTGACTGAAATGTTTATATTACGTTGGCGGATCACCCCAGTGTGTATGTAATAATGCTACAGCCATGGAGCCACTAGGGCTGTGTTCTAGAGCCCAGTGTGTATGTAATAATGCTACAGCCAGGGAGCCACTAGGGCTGTGTTCTAGAGCCCAGTGTGTATGTAATAATGCTACAGCCACTGAGCCACTAGGGCTGTGTTCTAGAGCCCAGTGTGTATGTAATAATGCTACATCCAGGGAGCCACTAGGGCTGTGTTCTAGAGCCAGTGTGTATGTAATAATGCTACATCCAGGGAGCCACTAGGGTTGTGTTCTAGAGCCCAGTGTGTATGTAATAATGCTACAGCCACTGAGCCACTAGGGCTGTGTTCTAGAGCCCAGTGTGTATGTAATAATGCTACATCCACTGAGCCACTATGTTCTAGAGCCACAGTGTGTATGTAATAATGCTACAGGGAGCCACTAGGGCTGTGTTCTAGAGCCCCAGTGTGTATGTAATAATGCTACATCCAGGGAGCCACTAGGGCTGTGTTCTAGAGCCCAGTGTGTATGTAATAATGCTACAGGGAGCCACTAGGGTTGTGTTCTAGAGCCCCAGTGTGTATGTAATAATGCTACATCCAGGGAGCCACTAGGGCTGTGTTCTAGAGCCCCAGTGTGTATGCAATAATGCTACATCCAGGGAGCCACTAGGGCTGTGTTCTGGAGCCCAGTGTGTATGTAATAATGCTACAGGGAGCCACTAGGGTTGTGTTCTAGAGCCCCAGTGTGTATGTAATAATGCTACATCCAGGGAGCCACTAGGGCTGTGTTCTAGAGCCCAGTGTGTATGTAATAATGCTACATCCAGGGAGCCACTAGGGTTGTGTTCTAGAGCCCAGTGTGTATGTAATAATGCTACAGCCACTGAGCCACTAGGGCTGTGTTCTAGAGCCCAGTGTGTATGTAATAATGCTACATCCAGGGAGCCACTAGGGCTGTGTTCTAGAGCCCCAGTGTGTATGTAATAATGCTACATCCAGGGAGCCACTAGGGCTGTGTTCTAGAGCCACAGTGTGTATGTAATAATGCTACAGCCAGGGAGCCACTAGGGCTGTGTTCTAGAGCCCAGTGTGTATGTAATAATGCTACAGCTAGGGAGCCACTAGGGCTGTGTTCTAGAGCCCAGTGTGTATGTAATAATGCTACAGCCAGGGAGCCACTAGGGCTGTGTTCTAGAGCCCAGTGTGTATGTAATAATGCTACAGGGAGCCACTAGGGTTGTGTTCTAGAGCCCCAGTGTGCATGTAGTAATGCTACATCCAGGGAGCCACTAGGGCTGTGTTCTAGAGCCCAGTGTGTATGTAATAATGCTACAGCCACTGAGCCACTAGGGCTGTGTTCTAGAGCCCAGTGTGTATGTAATAATGCTACAGCCACTGAGCCACTAGGGCTGTGTTCTAGAGCCCAGTGTGTATGTAATAATGCTACAGCCAGGGAGCCACTAGGGCTGTGTTCTAGAGCCCAGTGTGTATGTAATAATGCTACATCCAGGGAGCCACTAGGGCTGTGTTCTAGAGCCCAGTGTGTATGTAATAATGCTACAGCCAGGGAGCCACTAGGGCTGTGTTCTAGAGCCAGTGTGTATGTAATAATGCTACAGCCACTGAGCCACTAGGGCTGTGTTCTAGAGCCCAGTGTGTATGTAATAATGCTACAGCCAGGGAGCCACTAGGGCTGTGTTCTAGAGCCCAGTGTGTATGTAATAATGCTACATCCAGGGAGCCACTAGGGCTGTGTTCTAGAGCCCAGTGTGTATGTAATAATGCTACAGCCACTGAGCCACTAGGGCTGTGTTCTAGAGCCCAGTGTGTATGTAATAATGCTACAGCCAGCGAGCCACTAGGGCTGTGTTCTAGAGCCACATGCGGCTCCTCAGCCGCGGGTTGCTGACCCCTGGCCTATAGGATTTAGTAACGAGAAAGTAACTATAACTGCTTACTTTTTTTCTCAAGTAACTGCTTCAACACTGGTTCGGAGGGAGTCAGTGTGTCCTCTGTACTCCGGACACATAAATCGTCCCTCTGTTGAGCGCAACGCGGCGACACACAACGGTCCTTTTCTTTATCCCCCACCGAACGCGCTGAACGCACGCCGAGGCACAGACACACACTGACAAAGAACTGCACTGATGATGATGACGATGATGATGATGACCGCTTAAGGGCTGTCCGAATGGAACAAGCCTAGACGCTGTGTACAGCAGCAGCAGCAGCATGTCCGCTGCAGGCGTCAAGTGTGTTACGTCGTGTGTGTGTGTGTGTGTGTGTGTGTGTGTGTGTGTGTGTGTGTGTGTGTGTGTGTGTTTGCGTTGCACTACTTGCTCGGTGTCCTCGTAGCACATTGTGCGATGGAACGGACGCCAGGGGCGGATTGGCCATCTGGAGAGTCTGGAGTTTTCCCGGTGGCCTGCGCCACCTAGTGGCCTGGACGTCTTTTTTTTTTTTTTTTTTTTTTTTTTTTTTGAAAAGTCCAGGGCAGGCCATGTTGCCAGGCCCAGGCCAGTATTTCTATCCTTCAAGAAGAAAAGGTGTCCTACACCAACCAGGCCAGGCCAATTTTATTTATTTATTAGATTTATCAGATGGCCTGGCAAAGCCCAATCCGCCCCTTACGGACGCCGTGTTGTGTTGACTGTTGAGGACATGTTTTCATCAAGCTCTTTGCCCGAGAAAATGATTGGAGTCGGACTCGACACCCAGGCTTTCATTTTCGTCCACGTTGCACGTAAACGGAAAGCCTGGGCTAATTTGTTAGCCGCGGTGGCCTAGAAGTGGGATGAGCATTTCATCATTGAAAACAGAAAACTCTCTGAGTCAGACCTTTAGCTTTATGCATGCTGCGTGTCTGTTGCAACTTCAACAACAACTGATGTTATTAGTGATGCTTTACTTGCCCAATAAAAGTCCTGTAACCAAAAATGGTATGTGTGCGAGTTCATCACCAGTGGCGCGAAGCGACACAGGCGATGAAGCCGCACCCATGCCATTTTTTCCTGCCCCCGTCCCCCCAATTGGCAAATGTTACATCCACCCTGGGGATCCACCCCCCCAGGCGAAAAGCATTTCAGGTTACATACATATATTATGTATATTATATATTTTATATGTCTGTCTCTGTCTCTGTCTCTGTCTCTGTCTCTCTCTCTCTCTCTCTCTCTCTCTCTCTCTCTGTGTCTCTCTCTCTCTCTCTCTCTCTCTCTCTCTCTCTCTCTCTCTCTCTCTCTCTCTCTCTCTCTGTGTCTCTCTCTCTCTCTCTCTCTCTCTCTCTCTCTCTCTCTCTCTCTGCTGTTTCAGATCTCATCTCTTGTCTGCATCGAGGGTCACATTTCATTCCGCAGCACTTCAGGTCAGTTCTGCCTGCAACACCACCCCCCCCCCTCTCCACACACACACACACACACACACACTCTCAATGGTAATCACGCCCATGTGAAGCGTTAGGGACCTTAACGGGTCTATTTGGTTCCATTTCTACACTACACAAAAAAGGTCCTAAAAGAAAAAAAAATCATTAACACGGTGAAGCACAACTTGATGATGTCAAGTTGTTTTTTTTAATGTGTGGAATTCCCCTTTAATGATGTAAATCCCTAACCCTTGTCCCTTGTCGTTCCAGTGTGTACTGCCCAGCCGGCTGTCGCAGTGTGAGTGGTGACATCTGGGGACATGCAGAGCAGGGCTATAGAGATGTGAGTAGGACCATGACATCACCAGACGCTATAGTCCCCCTATGGCCTATGACCAGCTTTGTGTGTTTGCCGCCTGACCGCCAGGATTCATTAAAATCATACATGGCTGGGATAACAGTAGTGTTGGGACATGTGCACTACGTAACTTAATATATTACATAATATATTACCAAAATGCAGTAACTTGTAATATAAATATATTACTTAACAAAAACAATCTAATATATTATACTTTTCTTTCTGCATTACTGCATTACTTTCAATATTACTTTCTGTCAATCTGTCTCGTTGAAAATGTTCTTGTGAAATTATCTTGACAACTGCAGAAGTTAAATAATTACTTATTTTCTATCATTTGTCATCAAATTATTCATTCAGGAGTGACATTTTTTCAAGTTGAATTCATATGGATTTGGCCAGATAGCCAAGTGTGCTTGCTTTATTGTAGGTATGCCACTGGCCTACGTAATTTTTGATTAATAGTGACACTAAATATTTAATTATATATTTTATAAAAAAAAAAAGTAATATGTACTAGTAATTAATATATTACACTTGCTCAGACAGTAATATTGTAATATAAGATGTTGCTTGAAAATGAAGGTAATAATTAATAAGTAATATATTAACAAGGTAAAGTAATATTCCCAACACTAGCACATAACAGTAGCCATTAGTTCAGGACAGCCCAACATGAACTCATGATTATAAGCTTTATTAGCCTTACTTACTTAGCATTAGCAATACTTAGCATTACCAGCATTACATTACTTACATTATTACCTTCATTCGCATTACTTAGCATTGTTAGCATTATTAACAGTAATTAGCATTAGCATTACTTTGCGTTATTAGCATTACTTTGCATCATTGCCGTTATTTTAGCTATTGAAAAATATCAGACCTACAAGCGCTATAAGCTGATATTTTTGAAAACGGTGAAAACGTGGTGCGAATCTTTGACTTATTTTTCACTTCATAACAGGTTAATCAAAAAAACAAAAAAAAAAAAAAAACATTTTTTTCCCGCGATCGCGATGCCGTTGGCTGCTTTAACCCATAGTAGGCGGGAACCCCTAGTGGTAGTTTTACCTAGTTGACGGGAACACCAATATGCGTTCTGTACAGAATGTACTGTATCACAACATGTCAAAATTTGGTGATGTTACACAATCATTTGAAGTTTTCCAGTACACTTAGGTTAGTATTTCAGAGACATTTTTAGAATCGGATAGTCTACAATGGGTTAAAAGTGTCTCTTCTTCCGTCCAATCAGACGTCCCGCTGTGCAAGGCGGCGGTCCACGCCGGCGTGGTGTCGGACGGCGCCGGAGGTCGCGTCACCGTGACCCGGGGGCGGAGCCTAACGCGGTACGAGGCCGCATTCGCCAACGGGATCCTGTCCAAGATGTACGTAACCGAGGCTCTGTGTGTGTGTGTGTGTGTGTGTGTGTGTGTGTGTGTGTGTGTGTGTGTGTGTGTGTGTGTGTGGTGTGTGTGTGTGTGCGCGCGCGCGCGCACGCTGCAGTGAAAATAGGCAAAACAGTGCAAACAGTGACCTCTGCTGGAAAATCCCATTGACCATATATGGGATGTGCAGAATGTGACATCACATTCAGCAGGAGTATTGATTGGGTCAGAAAACATCTAGATCACTTTCCACCTCCTTCCTATACAAACCCATTATAAGTAAAACTCTATTTTAACCATGACAGATTATGTGAAAACAACCCATGACGGCCGTGGAATTCATTCCACGGCCGTCATTCAGTTTTAAGTTATAATGGGTTTGTATAGGGAATAGGTGGAAACGCTAAAATGAACATCAAATATCTGATGTGGAGTAACTTATAAACTGTCTGAGGTGTTTACATGAGAGTGAGTAGACCATAAAATGACCAAAAGTTTTTTTTTGAAAGTGGAATATCCTTTGAACTTGTGTAACTCAAACCACTGAGAATTTTTTCATTGGAAAAAGAGAGTAGAGTAGAGTAGAGTAGAGCTCGAGGGATCTACAAGCATTGGCAGCTTGTAGATTATCTTATTAAATGTTCAAATCCTTGTACAGCAAAACATGGCCTATTTTTGGACCTAGTTCAAATGGTGATTAATCATGATTAAATTAATTCGAAAGCTGTGCTTGATCTGATTAAACATCGTAATCATTCAACAGTCCTAGTAAAAATACAAAAGGCCGGGTTAGTCTTTTTCTCTTTTTAAGAAGAAAAAAAAACATTTCTATTCTTTCTGCAGGGGATCGCTGTCAGAGAAGAAGCTCCTCTTCAAACACGGTACGGTACTGAACGCATTTTGGTGTTTTAGCTGTTGAAAAATAGCAGATCTACAAGCTCATATCGCGCCACCGAGTGGCGCGATACAAGCTTGTAGTTCTGCTATTTTGAAAATTGTGAAAATGTGGTGCAAATCTCTGAATGCAATATTTGCGAAGCAAGCCTTTTTAACTCAAATCTTTGCTTCTGGGGGATCCCTAGAACAACATGGTTTCAGATGGCGGTCTGCAGCCAAATATGGATAACTCTGGTGGTCCTTGGCTTGAAATATGTTATCATTACTGACCAGTGTTGTGAATAACGCCCTTACAAGTAACGCCCTTACAGTAAGGGATTACTTTTTTCAGTAACTTCTAACGTAACTCCTTACATTTCTCAAATTCATAACGACGTTATGATTAGTGTACCATCGTTACTGTCGTTACTCCGCGGCGGCGGCAGGACTCGCTGCACTGTGTGCTGTCTGTCTTCTTCAGCTCGCTTCTTCACAGTCTAACATAGAGTATATTAATAGAGAAGGCACCGAACGAAAGTTCCCCTCTCGTCCACTTGCATTGTTTCCTCCGGATGCCTGATCTAGTTTTAATATATCTATGTGTGTCACGTGATAAGTATAAGCCAATCAGAGCCAGTCTTATTCGTCGAGCAGAGCAGAGCCATCTAGTAGAACAGCTGCGACATTGAGGGGCAGAAAAAAATGCTTATGATCCCATAGACTTAAATGCATCCGGTAACCTCGGTTGTCCCAATTCAATAGAAGTGTATATATAGATGAGCCGCCATTGAAGTGGCCCCATGAAGTGAACAGAGTTTTCGTGTAACTAAAGACTCTGGCCTCTAGCACACAGACACAACCAGCTGTACTGTGTTGTTGCTGCGCACACACTAGCATTTTTTAGCTGCGGTAAAATACGCTCTCAAACGCAATGATACGAGGACGACAGCGTGACTGGAGCCTTTGCAGCGTGGAAATATAAACACTATTTTACATTCTTGCTGGTAAAGCAGGGGTTTTCAACAGGTGGTCCGGGGAGGATTCCAGGTGGTCCTCACACTAAATGATGGAAAGTTGGTTAACCAGATGCAATTCTTTGAGAGTGTAAACATGAAACCAAACGGACCCTTGCGGGTCCATTTGGTTTCATGTTTACAAGAGTTAAAATAATAATCATCATCTGAATTAGCCCAAGTCTACACAAGTAGAGAATGTAGAAGTTTAATGGTTCTTTATATCTGTATGTTTGACTGTTTTTTTTTTTTTTTAAATCCAGCCTGATATTGTGGACAAAAGAAAATAAATCTTTAGTTTTGGAGTCTGTGAGGCCAAAATGTCCTCAAATGGTGGTCCGTGGCTAAATGCAGAATAAAACAGTGTGCCCTGGTATGAAAAAGGTTGAAAACGACTGTGGTATAGGACGTGGACGAAAACAAAAAACATTGAGGTGAAGTGTAGACAGCAAGCATTGTCCTCAGCAAAGAAAATCTTAATACAGCCCATGCTCAGCATGCTGCCATTAAAGGGGAATTCCAACCCCTTTTAAAAAAGTCCTAAAAGAAAAATCATTGACATGGCGAAACACAACCTCCATTTCTAGTAAACACAGAATGGGGAGATCTTTGTCTTGTCCACGCAACATCTCTAAGGCATATTAATGTCAGTAAAATGTTGAAAATGGGAAGAATTTCACTTTAAACTTGTAAGCACGAATACTACAGAAAAACACCCCTTTTTGTATGTTTTTTTTTAAAAAGTAAAGTAAAGTAAAGTAACGCCCTTACTTTCATAAATTTAGTAAGGAATAAAGTAACTAGTTACTTTTTCAGGGAAGTAACTATAACTATAATGCCCTTACTTTTTAAAAGTAACTTCCCAACACTGTTACTGACACAGAAACACAGGTTTTTCTGAACAACTAGAAGTAGTAGTAGAATTAGAGTCAGAAACTAGAATCTAGTGTAAAAAAAAAAGCTATTCTAGTGTCGGAAACTAGAATCTATTGTCAAAAACTAGTTTTTAGCATCGGCAACTATAATTTAGGTGTCAATAACTAGATTCTGTCAGGAACTACTGTATAATCTGGTGTCAGAAACTCGAATCGAGGGTCAGGACAAAATGGGTTAATGGTCGAATTATTTCAAATCAATTTGTGATTACTGCTGTGGAGCTCCGCGGTGGCGTCAGAGCGCATGTTTCCAGAAGTGAATGCCCCATTATTATTTTTCTTTCCTCATAGAATTTTCCAAAATGATTTATATAAAGACGACTACGCCACGGGCAGAGCACAACTCGGGTCGTGACAAATCATGACAACACACACAATGTTTTGGTCCGATCGAATCGTTAGTGAGAAGAAGAAACGATAAAACTTAGAACAACAAAACACTTTGTGTTTTGTTGTTCTTTTTACGAATTATTCGATCGGCCCAAAACATTGTGCGCGTTGTCAGGATTTGTCGCGACCGAGTTGGCTTTGTTCGCGGCATAATCGCCTACATACCGTAGATCAGGGGTGCCCACACTTTTTTGACTTGAGACATTCAAAATGACCGGCTCAACAAGATCTACACATAAAAAAGAAAAAAATCCTTTTCAAGGCCCCCAAGAAAGTTTAACTTTGAAATAGTGGTGAAGGTGTTACCTACTGTTATAGTGTTTAAGAATAATGCACTTATAATGAAAAATGGAGGGGGAGAATTGGAAGGTTTTCCTGTATATGCTACTACTGAAGTTTGAAAACAGTATTTGGGGGTTTGAGTTGACAGTTAGTGATGTTGAATTTAGTCTCTTGCACCCAAAGCTAATAACTTTTACGTTTTTCTCTATCACATTCTCTAATTGTGTGGACTCTTGAAATTGCGTAATTCAGATGTTTAAAAAATACTTTAAAAAAAACTCTTGAGAACGGTAAAATCAAACCAAATGGACCTGTAAGGGCTCCATTGGTGACAGTCTCTCTCTCTCTCTCTCTCCATCAGAATGCAACAGTGTGCTTCCCGCCGTTGCTTCCAACAGTTCCTGGGAGGGGACAGGGAACGGTGCAACGTTACGCCGCTCCCCCCAGAACACGGACACCGCCGGTGCTTGGTTCCCCCACGGACAGACCGTGGAGGAGGAGGAGGCTGGGGCAGTGCAGCTGGAACTAGCCGAAAAATATATCATAACAGGTTGTTGTTTGTTCTGAGTTTTGGTTTTTTAAAACAGGGGTTTTCAACCTTTTTCATCCCAGGGCCCACTTTTTATTCAGAGCTTGAGCCACAGACCACCATTTGAGGACACTTTAGCCCCTCAGACCCCAAAACTAAAGATATTTCTTTTGCTTTCTTTGCTCCATTTGCTTCTCTCCATTTAGTTTTAGTGTAGATTTGGGCTAATTCACATGATGAATATTTTAACTCTTGAGAGTTACATCTGTTACATCTGGTTAAACAACTTAGCTGGGGACCACCTGGAACCCTTTCAGGGACCACTGGTGGTCCCCGGACCACTGGTTGAAAACCCCTGTTTTAAAAGGATCCCTGGCTAATAAGACAAATATGCCTTAAAAACCCTTTCAGGCCGGGAATCCATATTTGGATTCTGTACAGTATGTACAGTATTCCATAATTAACTTTATTTCATGCTGAAATATAAATATTTCATGTTTTTCAAAAACCTTAGGTCAGGCCTAAATGGGTTAAAACACTATACTTGCCTTCTATAACTACGTTGTAAAACATGCAGATAAAAACACCTGCAATACTTCATTTCTTCCATATATAGAGAATCTTTCACTCAATAGGATGTGCTCCGGTCGCCGGATGATGATGTCACATGAGCATGTTCAATTGTTCATCCATATCTTCCATAGAGCGAGACCACACATGACATCATCATCCTGCGCCCCAGGGGCAGTTCCTGAAATGTTTTGTATTTATGAAAGAAATAAGATGCCATTAGGTGTCTTGTATTTGTTTATTTTAAGCGATGTTTATCTTATTAGTCAGAGATCCTTTTAAAGGGGAACTCCACCCATTTTCAACATTCTAATATGTCATTAGTATACCCTAGAGGTGTTGGGTGGACATGATAAAAAAGTTCCCCCATTCTGTGTTCCCAAGAAATGGAGGTCTAAAGAAAATCATTAACATGGTGAAACATCTTGATGACACCATCAAGATGTATTTTCACCATGTTAATGGATTTCTTTAGACGCTTCTTTTTTCTGAGAGTGTACAAATGTTGCATTTGTACACTCTCAGAAAAAATGTTGAAAATGGCTGGAATTCCCCATTAACAGCTTTACTCCCTTCATTAGCACAATGTTTCCCCTGCCTGAGATGTGACTGCTGCTGGCCTTTCATACATTGTTGTTTTTTATCAACTAAGACAAAGAGTAAAGACTAAGGGCCCTATTTTGAGTATCAGGTCTTAAGACTTAAGTAAAAAACTTGGCGAAGAGAGAAAAAAGAACGCATTGCAGGGTTCCCGCGGGATATTAAAAAGTCTTAAAAGCATTGAATTTACGAATTTGAAAATAATACCTTAAAAAGACTTAAAAAGGTCTTGAATTTTATATCTAGGTCTTAAATTTTGCGCAGTTACATCGAGCCACGTGTGTCGGAGCGATCAAAACAGCGCCTGTATTGGACGTTATAGATCGACCCTAAAGAGATGAATGATGATTCCATCAGCTGCGCAAAAAAACACCACAGATATACAAGCTCATATAGCCATGCATTGCAATTGGGCACATTGCTTGTAGATCATCTACGTTCAATGCAAGTGTCTGTGTGACGTAGTATTCAGGGTCTTAGAGTTACGCAAACTCCGTTCATTTCATGGGGCCAGTCCATTGGATGCGCTTCTACATAGATCTCTACGGAATGAGGACAACAAAAATATGGACAGCTGGAGTTTTGAGCTCACGCGAGTACATGAACCACGTGACCGGGCTGTTTTCTGTCCCCTCAATGTCGCAATTCTCTATACTCTACGCCTCGGACACCTCAGCGCAACAGATGATCATCTGAGCGGAGCTCTCGGGACCGACAGCTTTACACAACTTTATTGGATAGTTGCACACATCTATGCTTCCATTCACGTCCATAGCCTTTTAAATCGTATTTTCCATCCACGGGACAACGTGATACACGGGATGGTGGTGGTGTTGTCTGTATCGAGACTAGCTAGCTAGCGTAGCAATAGCTGCGTTGAGCAGCTCGCGTCTATGGCAGGGGTCCACATGTTGAAAGGTCCGGGGACCACCAGTGGTCGCTGAAAGGATTCCAGGAGGTCCCCAGGCTAAATGATGGAAAGTTGGTTAACCAGATGTAACTCTTTGAGAGTGTAAACATGAAACCAAATGGACCCGCGTTTCATTGTTTACACTCTCAAGAGTTAAAATATTCATGTGAATTATCCCAAGTCTACACAACTAGAGAATGTAGAAGATTAATGGTCATTTTGATCTGTATTTCACTGTGTTGTTTTCTCTGAGATCCAGTCTGGAATTGTGGACAAAACTAAATGAAATCTTAGTTGTGTGGTCTGTGGGGCTAAAATGTCATCAATTGGTGGTCCGTGGCTGAAATTCTGAATAAATAGTGGGCCTTGGTATGAATGAGGTTGAAGACCACTGGTCTAGTCATTTGGCTTCCTTTAATAATGAATGTATACTAGTGTAGTTGCAAGTTGTGTCACAGCAGGCAGACCTGTCAAAGCACTCCTGAATACTCAGACAGACCTGCACCACCTCAAAGTCCAAACACATAGTTGTTTTTCATGTTCCCCTTATAATTTCCTGGGGCTTATTAGGACTGTAGTAGATAATAAAAAAGAAACCCTATGTAGCCTAACAATAATTACCTAGGGTTTTTAATGCGCCAGATCGCACTGTATCGAATCGTATTGTACTAAATTCCAACAAATCGAAATTGTATCGAAATTCTACTGAATCGAATTGTATCGTTCTGTATATAAAATAAATCGTTTCTGAATCTTGTAGAGACCATGCAAATCGATAAGTATCGAATCATCTTGTAAGGGTGACCAGTGCTAGTTGTGAAAAATATATAAACGTCGCTTATTGACGATGGCCGTGAAACGGGTATTACGTTTTATATAAATGGCCTTAAAAAAGGTCTTAAAAAGACTTAAATTTTACTTTAAGAAACCTGTAGGAACCCTGTGTTTGGCTGTTCTGAGTGGCCAAACAGCTTTGCCACACCTCCAAGTTTTGACTTAAGACTTAAGTCAAAACTTAATACTTAACTCCCGGACCGCCGAACTCGCGGTCGTCGTTTTCTTACCGTGAAATTACGCACGCCGGTCACGACGCCGGCGCATAACACAACGAAATGTAGATTTCATTCTTTAATCCATCTATTAGTCCAAGTGCATCGTCTGATAAAGATCCCGTTGCTGACTCTCATTTGGGACAATTATTTTTTTGTCCCATTCCCACACATTCAATCCAATGCATTCAGGAGCCTTTTTTGGGGATCTCGAATGTCGTTGCCGTGGCGCACGGGTGGTCTTTGACCCGGAACTTTTTGCTCGGATAGGTTAGTCAAGACACCAGAAACAGCATGACGTCATCCCACATCCTGTTTAGGAGATCTGGCGCTTCAAAATAAGGGTTTTTTTACCGATTGCACTGGCTTGAGCCGTGGCATAGGGCAGAAAACCACGAACACGCGGTCGTGGTCAATGTGTTAAGAAGCTCAAAATAGGGTCCTAAGTCGATTAAGGTTTATGATATTTAGTCGACCAAGACTAGACTATCCTCGACAAACAGGCTTTCATTTTTGCCCGCGTTGCGCGAAAACGGAAAGCCTGGACTACTTTGCTACCCACAGTGGCCCAGAGTAGTGGTTTTCAACCAGTGGTCGAGGGACCACCTGTGGTTCCAGGTGGTCCCCAGCTAAGTTGCTTAACCAGATGTAACTCTTGAGAACGTAAAAATGAAACCAATGGATAACCAAATGGACCTTGCGGGTCATTTGGTTTCATTTTTACACTCTCAAGAGTTAGGATATCCATCATGTCAATTAGCCCAAGTCTACACAACTAGAAGATTAACGGTCATGGACAGAAGTAGGCATGTCACGGTGTCAGAGTCCTATCACCGAAAAACCGACAGCTTTTGATACCGGTTTTACCGGTAAAACCGCGCCCCCCACGTCCCCCGTTTTCATAGTAAGCCATAACGGCCATTCGTAGTTTTGATCCACGCGTTGCAGATGCAATCGGCTATATGCATCCTACACGGAGCCTAAGAGAATAGACAAAGTTACGCCAACTCCATTTACTTCATGGGGCCAGTCCAATGGCGGCTCTTCTACATATAAATGCATTGGCAGCAACCTATTTTGAATTATCTCAAGCCCTTTATTTTAGATCGTTTACTTACTGTACAATACTTTAAAACAGTTGACTTGTTGCACATATGCCTAAACAGCTCTTATTTGCGACGCCCTCGTTGAAAGCGATGCATTTGCAACTCTATTCAGGCTTTATGAACAGCAGCTCGAGCGCTCAGTTTGTGCCTCCTCAATGTCGTAAAATCTGACACTACAGGCTCTGATACGAAGCCAGCAGACCGTGCGACCATACAAAGACAAAGGAGTCTTCAGCCCCTGCCCTGTGCCCATTTACTCAGTAAAGACTGGCTATGGCCATGATCGCCCATCCCCCTCTAAAACTCTTTGCTCGTCTTGCAACAGTTTGCAACAGGGACAGCTCTTAGCTCTCCAAGCTAAAAAACACAACACACACAACACGCTAGCATGCTACTCACGTTGTTGCGCCTGTTGTCCATAAACAGCTTACAGATTTGTGAAGGTTTGATTACGTGGTCCTTGTATGCGTGTAGTAGGCATGGTGGAAGTATTCCTTGACACGAAAAAGTTTAGGAGCGAATCGAGCGATTATGCTGCTCCGTGTGAAGCTAACAGTCCCGGATATAACGTTTCCCAATTGGGGGGGAGGGGCAAGCCCATTGCATTCCAGCATGTTTGGTGGGGCAGTCAGGCCATTGCCCCCCCTCCATACACATGACTATATCCGACCCTGGTGGAGTACTACTGAGCAGTGCACATCAAGTTTGCAGCGAAGGAGACAATTTTGTAGGCAACTCTGGCGCATATATTTTGTAGTATAAACATCGACAACAATATTACCATACTTACAATTACAATACTTAACATACCAAGAACGTACAATATTGAATGAATGGACGCAAAAAATAATAATAATAATAATAAAAAAATAAAATAAAAAGTTTTTTTTTTTTTTTTTTTTTTTTTTTTTTTTTCGGTATATTCGGTGGGCAAGCAAAGTACCGGTTTTGGCGCCCCCTACCGGTAATACCGGTAAAACCGGATATCGTGACATGCCTAGACAGAAGCAAAATAAATCTTTAGTTTTGGGGTCTGTGGGACTAAAATGTCCTCACATGGTGGTCCGTGGCTCAAAGGCTGAATAAATGGTGGACCCTAGGTTCAAAAGGTTGAAAACCCTGGCCTAGAGGGAGGAGTCAACCTTCTGGGGTGGGTGATGTGACGTAGCACAGCAGTGGAGTTTGTGGAGTTGTGCAAATTGGTAATCTGGTGAACTTTACGTTTGTGTCCGTCAGGCATCATCACAGAGGGCACAGAGGACTTCTATCTGGAGTCCTACAGTCTGCAGTTCAGCAAAGACAGGAAGACCTGGAAGGTCTACAAAGATGCCCCCAGTAGAGAGACCAAGGTACCAAGGTGGACTTTAGTGTTGAATGAATGAATGAATGAAATTTTTATGACAGAGATGAGAGTTACAGTACAAGTCAAGTACACACTGCTACAAAACTGATAACAGCTTGGAGAATTACAGTACAATTCAAGTACGACTGCACCAATCTGACAGAGCTGATTGGACACACTAGTTAAGCATACACTTGTTTACAATAGTGGCCAACTTGTTAAAACAGGTATAGTGTATCAATTAGTGGGTTTTTCCAAGTCAAAATTTCCCATCATCCACTGGGGCCACTGATTGGTGAGGACTGCCCCTGTGTTCACACTGTGGCATGGTTATGTCGAGGGTGAGGGTTAGAGATAGGACGCCTAGGCTTTAATTTTCTTCCACGTGGCTAGAGGGTGTGTAGAGCCCAGGATAACATTAGGAATTGGCACTGGGTGAAAAAATGGGTTACAAAATCGTGGATAAAAAATTAAAAAAGAATCAGTTAAAGTCCCAGACCTAATTCTCAACCTTATTCTTTCGGGTCGTGGCCCTTTTGTTTCCATACGTGTTAAAGCTTTGCTCTCCCCGGGTTGGCGTCACAATCCCCATTGTTAGATTGGAATAAAAGGGTAAAAAAAAATATAGGAACAGAGGAAAAGGGATTGTGTGTGAGACTATGGTACTTTGACACTAACTTGACTTGCAGTTACACCTCTTTTGTACACACACACGCACACACACACACACGCACGCGTTTGCGTGGGCGTGTGTGTGTGTTTGTCTACATTTTATGAGGATCATATACTCTGTGAATGAGTAACTTTACTTTGGCGGTTTCAGCATTTCATTTTTTGTTATAGTCTATAGTTTTGAAACGGAAAAGGTTTTTGCTTTACTTGACTTAAATATCATCACGCTAAATCTGCAGTTGATGTTGTTGACAAATACTGTGTTTGGTCAGTTCTCGGACGGCAGATTTTGCAGCTTTTAGATCTGCTATATTCGCTCCTTTGATATTCGCACCCAGGAGCAAGGTCTGAGTTAAAAGGAACTCTGGCTAATGAGACAAATATGGATAAATACATTATACTTGCCCCCTATAACCAGAATTGAACATTTAAAACACATAGAATGAGCTCCTTAGTTTGCAAATAGTTCATGTTTTTATCCCAAGGGGGTCGCCATTTTACTGTGCCTGTCACATGACCTGTCATAGGGATGACGTCACAGGAGATCGCTCTGCAGTAGAACTAATGGAATGCATCAAACAACTACATATATTCTCCACCTCTATTTCATAATGTTTGATTTCCTTTATTTTTCAAGTGGGGGTCACCATTGTCATAACAAACAGAGCAGTGTATATAATGTACATCTATGTTTTACGTTGCAATGCTGTGGTAATCATGGAACGTTCCATACTATGTTCTATAGTATAGAACATAGTATGGAACGATCTGTAGGATAGAATCTATACTACAGCTCTTCTGTGACGTCATCACTATGACAGGTCATGTGACAGGCACAGTAAAATGGCGCCTCCCTTGGGATAAAAACATGAACTATTTTTTAAACTGAAGAGCTTATTCCCTCTGGAGAAACTAACTTACCTCAAGAGCTTATTCTATGTGTTTTAAATGTTCAATTCTAGTTACAGAGGGCAAGGATAGACCTGCACAGTGACATCACCACCCCTGTTCCAGATGTGGATTCCCCATTCATTTTCCTCATAGACTTTTCTAAAATAATTTATATAAAGATTATTACGCCGTGGACAATTAGATATCTTGCTAATTAGATATTGCATGATAATATTGGGTGTGTCGTCATGATTTGTCACGACCCGAGTTGGCTTTGTCCGCGGCGCCATCATGTTTTTACTAAGCATTTTTGACAAGTCTATGAGGAAAATGAATGAGGATTCTGTTTCTGGAACAGGGGCAGTGACGTCACTGCGCAGGTCTATAATGTATTATCCTTTTTAAAAAAAGTTCTGAAAAAGAACACATCCGATCAACAGGGGCGGATGTAACATGTCCCAATTGGGGGGGGGGGGGGGGGAAAGAGAAAATGGTATGGGGGCGACTTCATCGCCCGTGGCGCGAAGCGACACAGGCGATGAAGCCGCACGCAAAACATTTTCAGTTACAGGACTTTTATTAGCCAAGTCAAGCATCAATAATAACATCAGTTGTTGTTGAAGTTGCAACAGACACGCAGCATGCATAAAGCTAAAGGTCTGACTCAGAGAGTTTTCTGTTTTCAATGATGAAATGCTGTTGGTTTAGTGATGACACAACTGTAGTTAGCTAGTAGTAGTAGTAGTCGTAGTTTCAAATCATTTTAAATATAGTCACTTTAATTTGAAATATCTTGGGTTGTTTTGCATGCCATCATGTTTGGTGGGGCAGACTGCCCCCCCATGCCCATGCCTAGATCCGCCCCTGCCGATCAAGTAAACCTTTCTGTTTTTGCTCCTCCTTCTCGTTATCCCCCCCTCCCTCCCGCAGGTGTTTGAGGCTCACGCCGACGGCCACCAGAGGGTGCTCAACAGCCTGTTTCCTCCGGTGGTGGCGCGTTTCGTGCGGCTGCGGCCAAAGGCATGGCGCGGAGCGGGCGCGGCAGGAAGCCTCGCCACCACCACTACCACCACGCTGCTAGGCTGCCCCCCCACCGCCAGCAGGCTGGTCCCGCCCCCAAACAGGGAGACTCCGCCCCCTCCACCTCCTCCTCCAACCACCACCCACGCTGCCGCCACCAGCGTCCCGTGGCTCCGCCCACGCTCTGCAGGGGGTGAGCAACGCGCATCTTCTGCACTCGACCGTTGAAAACCGATTCGGACGATTTGCGACCCGTTTTTCAAAAATATCAGACGTACTATTTTTCAATAGCCAACGATGCTAAGTAATGCTAATGCTAAGTATTGTTGATAATGCTGATAATGCTAAGTAATGCTAATAATGCTAAATGTTGTTAATAATGCTAATAATGGCATATAATGGAATTAACTGCTAAGTAATGCTAATAATGCAAAGTAATGCCAATCATTCTAATAAAGCTTAGACCACCAAAAGGTAATTAGTTCACCTACCTCTGGGAGCCTTGACAGTGTGAAAGCCTGTCTGGCAGATATCAACACCTGGATGTCTCAAAACTTTTGTACAATTAAACTCAGACAAAACAGAAATTATCCTCTTCGGCCCTCCTGAATCCTCCCAAATTTGAAAGGACAATTTTGCCAATCTCTCCATTAACGTCAAAACCACTGCAAAAAACGTCAACTTCACTCGGCAACTCACGAAAGCGGTTCAAAACCTGCTTCTTTCAACTCCGAAACATTGCCAAGGTCAAGTCTTTTGTGTCCAGGGCCGATAAAACTCGACTACTGCAATGCTCTTTATTCAGAAGTCACTCTCCCGCCTGCAGCTAGTCCAAAACGCTGCCGCTAGGCTTTTAACGAACACCAAAAAGCGTGATCACATCACCCCTGTCCTAATGTCCCTTCACTGGCTTCCAGTCACTTTTAGAATTGATTTTAACATTCTATTTAATTACTTTTAAGGCCCTTAGAGGTCTTGCTCCTCATTATATCTCAATACTTCTTACTTTTCATGACCCGCCCCGCAGCCTAAGGTCATCTGGCAAGGGGCTCTTGAAAATTCGTATGGCGAAATATGTGACTAAAGGTGAACGGGCCTTTGCCATTACTGTAGAGCCCCTAAGCTCTGGAATGCATTCCCCGACCAGATTCGCATCACTGACTGTCTTTCCCGTCTGAAATCACTTTCAAAAACTCATTTGTTCCAAAAAGCATTCCTTTAATTTAATTTTTACTTGTTCTCTTAGCCCTGCTGTTTTTATTGTACTGTACGTTAACCTGTGTGGTGTGGTGTTGTCATGTGACCATGTTTCCAGAGTCTCCTCCCGCCAGACGGAACGTGAACAGCACGCTGCCGCCTCCCCACACCTCCTCCTCCTCCCCCCCCCCCCCCCCTCCGCTCACGGGGGGTCCCGTGGTGGTCCGAGACACCAGCCTGAGTACGTACTGTTGTCCTGCCCCAACATTACCTTATACAATTATACGTTATACCAGTGGTTTTCGACCAGCGGTTTTCGACCAGCGCTCTCAAGGACCAGTGGTCCTTGAGAGAGTTCCAGGTGGTCCCCAGCCTAAAATGGAAAGTTGGTTAACCAGATGTAACTCTTTGAGAGCGTAAAAAATGAAACCAAATGGACCCTTTGATGTTGACACGCTCAAGAGTTAAAATATTCATCATGTGAATTAGCCCTAAGTCTACACAACTAGAGAATGTAGAAGATTAATGGTCATTTTTGACCTGTACAGTATGTGTGCCTTGTATTTTGGACAAAAGCAAAATAAATCTTTAGTCCTGGGGACTGCGGGGCTAAAAATGTCCTCAAATGGTGGTCCGTAGCTAAAAATTGTGGGCCCTGGGATCAAACCGACCGCTTCAACATTGGAGAGGCTCTCTGGTTATTGTCTTCTGTACCTCTCCCCCCTTACAGGTTCCAGTCAGCCAATGGTAGTAGCTGTGGGCGTGGTCCTGGGCCTGGTCCTGTGCATCGGCTGTCTGCTGGTCGGAGTGTGGTGGAAGAGACGGTACATCTCACCTCACACGCAACATCTTTGATTCATACATCTCACCTCACGCACAACATCTTTGATTCATACATCTCACCTCACGCACAACATCTTTGATTCATATTGTAGATCTCACCTCACAATCAAACCAAATGAAACCTCGGGGTCCATTTGAGAGTTAAATCACATTTAAACATACACATTACTTAATTTTCAGAATGTACACATTTAGAAAAATGTGGAAGAATTGTTATTTTGACCAACGTTTTGGCCAGTTACCTTGAAAATTCTTGCTTTTGCATCGCAAGAATAAACGGGAAAACAAGGGTAAATGAGAGCTGGGGAGAAAAAAAAAAAAAAAAAATCTTGGGCTGGTGCGAGTCGATGCTTCGTATCGATTTTTTTTTTTTGGGTTAAGCCATTGTAGATTCTACAAAACATTCTTCTAAAAGGACATATTGAAAGATTTGTGCTGCGTTGTCACGATTTCCCCCCAAAAATAGCAGGCGTTCACGGCTCATAGCGCGCCACTCTGTGGCGCGCTATGAGTCGTGAACACCTGCTATTTTTCCATAAAAGTTAATACACCAAAAGTACAGAATGGTTTAATTTCACGCTCTCACCAACAAACATTTTATAAATACATTATTGAAATTGCATATAACAAGCTGTCCATCCCTTTCTCCTTCCAGGAAACAGGCTGCGCGCATCAAGAGCTACTCCTTAGCCAAAGGTAAAACACTGTTGCTCCGCATTCCAACCTGCTTCCCTTCATACACCTCTCTGGTCCCAAGCCTGTGTGTGTGTGTGTGTGTGTGTGTGTGTGTGTGTGTGTGTTGTGTGTGTGTGTGTGTGTGTGTGTGTGTGTGTGTGTGTGTGTGAGTGTGAGTGTGAGTGTGTATCCGTGTGTGTGACTGCATTCATGCGTGGTGACTACGCATGAATAGTTGACTAGTCGACTACGTAGTTTTTCTTCAAGATCATGTAGATGCAGTGGTTTTTCAACCTTTTTTTTTATCCCAGGGCCCACTATTTATTCAGCATTTGAGCCACGGAGGACCACCATTTGATGATATTTTTCACCCCCACACAGACCTAAAAAAAAAAACTAAAGGTTTCTTTTGGTTTTGTCCACAATTCTAGGCTGGACTTCAGAAACAAAACAGTACATACATACAACATACAGATCAAAATGACCATTTTGATGTTGTCTTGTAGACTTGTAATGTATCTGTATCTAATGTAGACTTGGGCTAATTCACATGATGAATAGCATAACTCTTGGCAGCGTAAAAATGAAATCGCGGGTCCATTTGGTTTCATGTTTCCGCTCTCAAAGAGGAAAAAGGGAAAAAAGATTTGGCTAACATGAGAGAGTGGCGACGCTTTGATCTGGCCGCCTCGCGCCTGCACTGGAGCTCTGCGAGTTCCAAACATAGGCCTGCATAGCTAAACCATCGCATCACAGCACAGCCTATAAAGGGGTACTTCACCCAAAAAAAAACTTTTGGTCATTTTATGGTCTACTCAGCCTCATGTGAACACACCAGACAGTTTATAAGTTACTCCTTTCAGTATTTAGATATTTGATGTTCATTAGTCTGCCATTAGTCTGCCAGACCCAAACCCATTATAACTTAAAACTCCATTTTAACCATGACAGATTATTCGAAAACAACCCATCTTTTTTCTGGTGACTTATATTGTCCTCCTAATACGTGAGAGGGCAGTGGAATTGCATCTACAGTTTTCATTTATTTTTAAAATATTGTTTTGTAAAATGTAGCCCCCTCCATATTTGGGAATGCCCACCCAAATGAATAAAACAATATTTTAAAAATAAATAAAAACTGTAAATGAAATTCCACAGCCCTCTCACGTATTAGGAGGACAATATCAGTCACCAGAAAAAAGATGGGTGTTTTCGAATAATCTGTCATGGTTAAAATGGAGTTTTAAGTTATAATGGGTTTGGGTCTGGCAGACGTAATGGCAGACTAATGAACATCAAATATCTAAATACTGAAAGGAGTAACTTATAAACTGTCTGGTGTGTTCACATGAGCTGAGTAGACCATAAAATGACCAAAGTTTTTTTTTTGGGTGAAGTACCCTTTAACTTATAAGCGACTTATACAGTATAGGCTACTAAATGATTATTCAGTAATGTGACGAGAGGCCTGTCGATGCATTAAAACGTCCTAAAATGCCGGAATTTCGCCAATTTAACTGCAAATGTGTGATCTGCTATCAGTGGCGCTAGATGGAGCGAGAGTGGTTTGTTTGGAACTTAAATCCCTCCTTACAAGGCGTCACATGATGCTTTTCAGCCAATAGCTGTCTCTGTTCAGTTGTAGCATTTGAGCCAACAGTGTCGCTACTATCTCCTTATAGATAGATAGATAAATAGATCGATGGATAGATGGATAGATTGATTGATTTTCAACCTTTTTGACACCAGGGCCCACCATTTATTCAGCATTTGAGCCACGGAGGACCACCACATTTGAGGACATTTTAGCCCCACAGACCCCCAAAACTAAAGATATCTTTTGCAGACCAAAATGACCATTAATCCTCTAGTTGTGTAGACTTTTAGGCTGATTTTAAGATGATGAATATTTAAAAAAAAATGAAACCAAATGGACCCTTGCGGGTCCATTTGGTTTCATTTTTTTTTACGCTCTCAAGAGTTACATCTGGTTCACCAACTTAACTGGGGACCCACCTGGAACCCTGGAACCCTCTCAGGGACCACTGGTGGTCCCCGGAAACTTCAAAATAAACGCTAAATAAAACTGTTTAGATTTACATTGCTTGTACTGTAAATCAATTTGGATTCAGAGTGACTGATAAACTGTGTGCGTGTGCGTGTGTGTGTGTGTGTGTGTGCGTGTGTGTGTGCGTGTGTGTGTGTGTGTGTGTGTGTGTGTGTGTGCGTGTGTGTGTGCGTGTGTGTGTGCGTGTGTGTGTGTGTGTGTGCGTGTGTGTGTGCGTGTGGTGTGTGTGTGTGTGTGTGTGTGTGTGTGTGTGTGTGTGTGTGTGCGTGTGTGCGTGTGTGTGTGTGTGTGTGTGTGTGTGTCCAGCTGGCTGTCAGAGCGTCCAGGGGAAGGGTCTCCTCCCGCCCTGCCCGCCCCACTCAGAGCTCATCTCTTACCCTCTGGAGAGAGGAGGGGTCCGTGACACCCCCCTCTGAATGGTGAGCACGCACACACACACACCACACACACACACACACACACACACACACACACACACACACACACACACACACACACACACGCGCACACACACACACACACACACACACAACACACACACACACACACACACACACACACACACACACACACACACACTAGGGCATTAACCAACTAGTCGACTAGTCGATTGTCAACAAATAAAACCACTAGTCGACCATGTTGTTACTAGTTGACTAGTCGATAAGAAATTAATAAAAATGGAGGTATTATTATTTTTATTATTAATATTGTTTTAGTCTTACAACACGAATCTTAGCTGGATTATATATTAGTGACCAATGTAGTTTTCCTTTTACAATAACAAACATTATAATAACATGTGCGAGACGCTCGCCTCTGGCCCAGAAAGGTGCTTTGCTTCGAGTGCATGGCGTCTGACCGTGGCTTAAAACGAGCGAGTGCCGGGAGCCCAGGAGGTCAGGGGCAAGGCTTCCCCCTTCCTCAGTTCTGACCCGTCAATGTCGCAACTCTTCTACCAGATGCCCTCGCCCGCCGCCACATTTTTCTTTTTTAATATAATTATTTTTAATACCAGGTGCATTAACGACTAGTCGACTAGTAAACTTGGCAACTAGTCGACAGGCAAAAAACACTAAAAGTGAATGCCCTAACACACACGCACACGCACACACACACACACACACAACACACACACACACACACTCTCTCTCTCGCTCTCAATGATAAGAGTGCACAAACAAGCCAGACTCCCAGACTAACACACTCTGGCTGCAGCACTACAAATCTGTATGAACTGAGTAGTGCCGTACATGCTCTTTACTGCAAAAAATGCTGTCCTGCATATAAGAAAAAAAGTATATATATTTGAGTGTAATAATACTAGAAACAAGCAAAATAATCTGTCCGTGGGGTAAGTGAATTTTACTGGGTAAGAATTCTTGTAATAAGAAATATGTTCTAAAAACAAGGTTGATAATCTTATAAAACTTGCTCCTGGTTAGTATATCCTTCTTAAAACAAGAGCAATCATACTTAAAGTCTAGATTTAAGATTAGAAGACTTGCTTAGTTCAGAGTTTTTTGCTGTGACGATGAAACAGCACCCCCAATGTTGCTATAGTAAATAGTCTTGTAGTTCTTGAGACATTAGCCTATAGAGCTGCGCAGTGACGTCACCCCCCCCCTGTTCCGGAAGTCTTTTCCCAATTCATTTTTCTCATAGACTTTTTCGAAAATAATTTATATCAAGACGATTACGCCGCGGACAAAGCCAACTCGAGTCGTGATGAATCATGATGACACACACAAACTTTTGGGACAATAAAATAATTTCTAAGATGAAAAACGAAACAAAAAGTCTTGTATCATGCCGTTTTCTACTTCTTCCCAATTATATATTATATGACGATATTGTGTTTGTTGTCATGATTTGTCACGACCTGAGTTGGCTTTGGCCGCGGCGTAATCGTCTTGATATAAATTATTTTCGAAAAGTCTATGAGAAAAATGAATGGGGAAAGGACTTCTGGAACAGGGGCGGTGACGTCACTGCGCAGCTCTATTCAAGATTGGTAGAACGTCCAACCTACGACGCCAGTAATGAATCGCTCTGTGCTCGATACATAAGACCCTATAGCGGGTCCATTTGGTTCACATTTGTACGCTCTCAGGAAAAAAAAAATGGAAATGTCCCTCTTTTGTCCCCCTTTCAGGCTGCAACAGCCGTCACGAGAGCTCAGTTTTCTGACCCCTCAATGTTGCAACTTTTCGGCTGGTTCGAGTATTATTTGTCTCTCTCTCTCTCTGAGTTATGGTCCACTCTATGTACCCCACCCACCCCACCTCCTCTCGCTCGCCCCCTGTTGCCCGGGGCGACGCACTGCAAACATTCCATTCTCCACTCCGCAGAGCGCCGTCTCCAAAAAAAGAAAAAGAAAAAAAGAAAGGCGCTTTCTTTAATTGGAGGCCCATGCAGAGAGAGGGAGGGGGAGACGGGGGCGGATGTAAACATATCCTGCGGGGGCAGGAGAAAATGTTGCCCCCATACCATTTTCGGTTACAGGACTTTTATTAGGCAAGTACAGCATCAATAATACCATCAGTTGCTGTTGAAGTTGCAACAGACACGCAGCATGCATAAAGCTAAAGGTCTGACTCAGAGAGTTTTCCGTTTTCAACGATGACATGCTGTTGGTTTAGTGGTGACACAGCTGTAGTTAGTTAGTAGCAGTGGTAGTGTTTCAAATCATTTTAAATATAAGCACTTTGATTTGAACTACCTTGGCTTGTTTTGCATGCCATCATGATGCATGCAAACTGGGGCAGTCTGGGCATTTAGGGGGGGCATTGCCCCCCCTCCATGCCCATGCCTAGATCCACCCCTAGGGAGAGAGAGAGACGACGACTGAGAGCGGACCCGGTGGCTCTAAGACAATGGGAGCCCCTCACTCACTAAGAGCCTGTCTAATTAAAATAGCTCCCGCTCCGAGGTGCCCTGGGGGCATGCGCGTACACACACGCACGCACGCACACACACACACACACACACACACGCACACACACACACACGCACACACGCACACACGCACACACACGTGCGCCCATGTCAAGTGATGTGTGCCGGGACTGAGTGCAGAGTTCAGCTCATGACGAGGGACTCGCACACAACAACACACAGTGGGACAGAGACACTGTCCCAGTCTCTTTCTTTTTTACAGTCATGGAGAGGTTTTATATACAAAAGGGCTGTTTCATTCTTTCTCTCTCTCTCTCTCTCTCTCTCTCTCTCTCTCTCTCTTCTCTCTCTCTCTCTCTCTCTCTCTCTCTCTCTCTCTCTCTCTCTCTCTCTCTCTCTCTCTCTCTCTGTCTCTCTCTCTCTCTCTCTGTCTCTCTCTCTCTCTCTCTCCGTCTCTCTCTCTCTCTCTCTCTCTCTCTCTCTCTCTCTCTCTCTCTCTCTCTCTCTCTCTCCACCATGTTAAGGATTTGTTTTTTTGTTTCAGTCCTCCATTTCTAGGAAACACAGAATGGAGGGACATCCTGCGTTTTCCTAGACATCTCTATGGTTTGACATAGTGACGTGACATAGTAACATGTTGCAAATGGGTGGAATTCCCCTTTAATCGTTCTGTCTAAATGATAAAAAACATGTGAGTAAAACGGATAAGCATTTCATCCAAAAGACAAGAAGCCCTTTTTCAAACAGGAGATAACCAGGTGCTCAGATGGAGGTGGTCATCAGTGGAAAATGTAGTAAAAAGGTGCTCACTCAGATCAAAAATGGGAACAATCCATATAAAAAGAAGAGGATGATCCGGGCACACGGGAAGTAAAAATCAAGTACTTTATTAGATTAAAACGGCAACATAGCCAACATGTTTCGACCGCATGGCGGTCTTCATCAGGGCATGAGGAAGAAACAAAATGCAGACAAGAAGCCCTATTTTGATTGTCTTAAGTATCTGGTCTTAAGTCAAAACATGGCAAAACAAAGCTGTTTGGCTGTTTTGACCAAACAGCTTTGCCACACCTCCAAGTTTTGACACTGTCGCTAGCTATACCGCCTCACCCTTTCTGTTTACAACAATCTTTGCTGGAGCTGTGCAAATCTTGGCATATAGAGTATTCCCTAAAGTTGTCTAACGTGGGCTAATTACAGTAGTATCCTTTTGGGGGGTCCTTGACATTAAAAAAAAGGTTCTGGGGACCACTGCATGGAGTAGTTTTGGGGTTACCCTGAATCCAGGCTGTCATCTCGCAGTGCGGATGTAAGCCTGGAGATCGAGGCTATCATGTTACCCCTTAGTGTACTGAACGCGTTTTGGTGTTCTAAGCATTATGTTTTAACTATTGAAAAAATAGCAGATCTACGAGCTCATAGCGCGCCACCGAGTGGCGCGCTATGAGCTTGTATCTCTGCTATTTTTGAAAAATCGTGAAAGCGTGGTGCAAATCTTTGAATATTACGTTATTCAGAAACTAGAAATCTAGACAGGACACAATGGTTGTGTTGCTGTGTTTTAACTATTGAAAAATAGCAGATCTACAAGCTCATAGCGCGCCACCGAGTGGCGCGCTATGAGCTTGTATCTCTGCTATTTTTGAAAAATCGTGAAAACGTGGTGCAAATCTTTGAATATTACGTTATTCAGAAACTAGAAATCTAGACAGGACACAATGGGTTGAACTGCGCGTCCCGAGACGCCGCTCCCTCGGCAAAGAGTTTAGTCCAAAACGACTTCTTGTATATACCGTCATTTCTGGACACCTGAATATAACCCGCACCAGCTAAATTTGGGGCAAAATACTGATGAGTAATACCTTGTATAAGCCGCACCTGACTATAAGCCGCACCAGGCAACAAGCTTCATGTTAGAGCAGTGGTTTTCAACCTTATTGATCCCAGGGCGCACTATTTATTCAGCGTTTGAGCTACAGACCACCATTTGACAACATTTTCACCCCCACAGAACCTAAAACTACAGATTTCTTTTGGTTTTGTCCACAATTCCAGGATGGGTTTTCACAAACAAAACAGGCAAAACATAGAGATCAAAATGACGATGACTTATTAATTAAGTGGTGCTAATTTAGATGGTGAATATCATGACTCTTGAGAGTGTAAAGATGAAACCAAATGGACCCGCAAGGGTCCATTTGGTCTCATTTTTACACTCTCAAAGAATTACATCTGGTTAACCAACTTTCCATCATTTAGTCTGGAGGACCCACCAGGAACCCTCTCAGGGGCCACCTGTTGAAAACCCCTGTTAAAAAAACACCTGTAAAAATCCATAGATTGGCCGGCACCGTTGTATAAGCCGCAGGCTCAAAAGCATGTGGAAAAAGTAGCGGCTTATAGTCCGGAAATTGCGGTAATCTGTGTTGATCTCTCCCTGTCTCTCTCTCTCTCCAGACTACGCAGAGCCTGACATGGCGTCCGTGGTCCCCGTGGCTTTGACGGCGGCGTTGGCAGGGGGGGGTTCGGTGGTGGGGGTACAGAAGGTGGTCTCCACGTTCCGACCCGCCACCCCGCCGGAGGAGGAAGAGGAGGAGGAGGGGGAGGACGAGGGGGGCTACACCACGCCCTTCTTCCCCTACGGACACTACGACAGCCCCGTCCACGCCAGTATGAACGATTCCGTTTTTTTGCGGAAAACTCTTTTAGTCAGGGGCGGATAGAGCATGGAGCGGCGCCCTGACTGCCCCTGACTGCCCCCACCAAACATGCTGGCATGCAAAACAACCTAAATTTCAAAGATATTTCAACTTAAAGTGCTTATATTTACAATGATGTGAAACACTACTACTGCTACTGACTTAACTACAGCTGTGGCACCACTAAACCAACAGCATTTCATCATTGAAAACAGAAAACTCTCTGAGTCAGACCTTTAGCTTTATGCATGCTGCGTGTCTGTTGCAACTTCATCAACAACTGATGTTATTATTGATGCTTTACTTGACTAATAAAAGTCCTGGCTTACACAGTTATCTGGCTCAATGGACCTTTAGCTAAGCCCCACCCTCTTGTCCAACCTAGGACACTTTCCTGCCAGTCTCATTCCTTCCAATGTATATATCAGACTTTACACAATAAATACTGGTTTCGTTTTTTTGGAACCAGACCTTCAAAATGTCTTCCAAATCCATCAACAAGGCAGCGGACAAATGTGTGTGTGACATTTATTTCTTAAAACAATGTTTTATCATATAGTTACGCTTAGCGGTGATTGGACCAGTTTGGGGAGGGGGTTATCTAAAGCTCTATTGGACAATAGCAGTATGGGAGGGGCTTAGCCCACTCACCAGCAAAATAAAGACAGGTGTTTTTTTTTTTTTTTTTCACCATCCCACCTCCCCATCCTTCAGGGTCAGCCGAGCGCGGTGTGACGTCGCCGATGCCGTCGCCCGACTACGCCGAGCCCCTCCCCCCGGAGCCCGAGTACGCCACGCCCTTCAGCGAGGTGGCCGCCGGCCAGGCTCCGCCCCCCTACGCCGAGCCCTCGCCGATAACGGACGCTGGCGCGCCGCGCGGCGGCAACAATATCATCACCAACCAACAGCAGCAGCAGGTACGGACCAGGGCAGTGGCGCTTCTAAGCAATTTGGAGCCCTAGGCACAGGGAAAATCTGTAAAATGGTGCCCCCCAAGGGATAAAATTATGAACTATTTTTTGAACTGAATAACATTTTATATGTGTTTTAAATGTTCAATTGTAGTTATAGAGGATAAGTGCAATGTATTTATCCATATTAGTCTTATTAGCCTGGGATCCTTTTTAAAGCATGTCTGCTGGTCGCCCCCTCCCCTCGCCCCCCTTCCCGTCAGGGGCGCCCTAGGCAACTGCCTTGTCTGCCTAGAGGCAAAAAACGCCCCTGGACCCAGGGTTAATTAGAGTTATGGATTTTTCATTTTAGTTTAGTTTTTAGTTAGTTTTTACTCTTTTTTTTAAATTTAGTTAGTTTTGATTCATTTTCAGGGAGGGCGCATTTGCTAGTTTTTATTTAGCTTTTATTTTTGGAAAAAGTTTTAGTTTAGTTAGTTTTTTTTCATACTCTACTTTTTTGTACTTTGGTATCGTGTGGTACCGTATCGCGCTGAAAACTGCCATGAAAAAAAAGTTTATATTATAAATGTCTGAAAGCCATATACATATTGATAAAAAAACGAAAACGAAGTGTATTTTTAGTATGATCTCAGTTAGTTTTAGTTAGTTTTGTGAACCCACAATGCAGTTATAATTTAGTTGTATTTTTTATTTATTTGTGGCTTTTAGTTAGTTACAGTTAACAGATATATTTTTTAAAATAATTAGTTATCGTTTTTTTCCAAGGTAGGACCCAATTCTCTGTTTCCTAGAAATGGAGGTCTAAAAATTATCAGGATCCCTGACTAATACGATGAACATCGCTTAACACATTATACTTTCCCTATATAACCAAAGTAAAGCTGTTGAAATAGTTAATTAATGGGATTAAATTAATTTTGTTGATTAATCTGATTAAAAAATTTAACACAATTAACTCATGTGCACACTCACACAACCCACTGAGCATTTTCTCATTGAAAGAAATGGGTAGAGCACGGTTTTACGGAGACTTATAGCTGTGTCCCCCTGTAACCAGAGCCATAGAGTATAGCTGGAGGATCTACAAGCATTGAGGGCTTGTAGATCGCCTATTTTGATAAATATTTTAAAGATATATGGTTATTTTTTTCACAGATTCTGTTGTTTTTTTCAGAAAACATGCATATTTTGGACATAGTTCGAATGGTGATTAATCATGATTGAATTAATTTTGAAGCTGTGATTAATTTGATTAAAAATTTTAATCATTCAACATCCCTGAACCAAAGTAAACAAATACAAACACCAATGACATCTTATTTCCTTCATAAATAGAGAATATTTCACTCAACAGGAACTGATCCTTCTAGCTCTATGGATGGATGAACATGCTCATGTGACATCATCATCCTGCGACCGGATCACCTCCTATTGAGTGAAAGATTCTCTATTTATGAAAGAAATAAAGTATTGAAGGTGTTTTTATCTGCATTTGTTTTAGTTATAGAAGGCAAGTATGGTGTTTTAAGGCATATTTGTCTTGTTACCAGGGATCCTTTTAACATGGTGAAACACAACTTGATGATCTCCTCTTTCATGCATTTTTTCTGACCTTTTTTTCATTTGTACGCTCTCAGAAAGAATCTTAAAAATGGGCGGAATCCCCTTTTAACCCCCTTAATTAACCCATTTGAACCTGACATTGTAGACTCCACAAAACGTTCGCTCTGAAACAACACACTGCCTTAGAAGATAATGTGCTGCATTCTCAAAAAAAATCCCCCCCAAAAAATTGCAGCCGTGAACGCCTGCAATTTTTTAGAGCTGATATTTGTTTTGAAAATGGTGAAAATGTGGCGTGAATCTTTGAATTATTTTTTCCAGTTCAGAATGTGTTTGTCTTGTCATGTTCGCAGCTTCACCAACACCACCGGGGACATCCCGTAGGTGGCGCTGCTAGCGGGACGTCCGCAACGCGATCTCCGTCGTACGACTGTCCGGCGCACCGCGCGCTCTCCAACGGATACTGCACGCCGTCCGCGCACAGCCACGCCCACGCCGCCCCTTCCAGACCAAGGTCACAATATGTTTCAGTTTCTTTTTTCCTTAAAGGGCCTCTGACATCCTCACGATTTTAGAGCACATCACGTGGTCAAATGGAAAACGTTTTGTAGCGCGAGCGACTGCCCCAACGGTCCAATCAGCTGGCAACTGAGTGAGGCGTCCTACCTGCCTACCAGACTACCACTACTACTGCATGTCTGTTATATAGTGGTTTATAGTGAGGTATCCTACAGACTACCACTACTACTGCATGTCTGTTATATAGTGGTTTATAGTGAGGTATCCTACCTGCCTACCAGACTACCACTACTACTGCATGTCTGTTATATAGTGGTTTATAGTGAGGTATCCTACCTGCCTACCAGACTACCACTACTACTGCATGTCTGTTATATAGTGGTTTATAGTGAGGTATCCTACCAGACTACCACTACTACTGTATGTCTGTTATATAGTGGTTTATAGTGAGGTATCCTACCAGACTACCACTACTACTGCATGTCTGTTATATAGTGGTTTATAGTGAGGTATCCTACCAGACTACCACTACTACTGCATGTCTGTTATATAGTGGTTTATAGTGAGGTATCCTACCAGACTACCACTACTACTGCATGTCTGTTATATAGTGGTTTATAGTGAGGTATCCTACCAGACTACCACTAACTACTGCATGTCTGTTATATAGTGGTTTATAGTGAGGTATCCTACCAGACTACCACTACTACTGCATGTCTGTTATATAGTGGTTTATAGTGAGGTATCCTACCAGACTACCACTACTACTGCATGTCTGTTATATAGTGGTTTATAGTGAGGTATCCTACCAGACTACCACTACTACTGCATGTCTGTTATATAGTGGTTTATAGTGAGGTATCCTACCAGACTACCACTACTACTGCATGTCTGTTATATAGTGGTTTATAGTGAGGTATCCTACCAGACTACCACTACTACTGCATGTCTGTTATATAGTGGTTCATAGTGAGGTATCCTACCAGACTACCACTACTACTGCATGTCTGTTATATAGTGGTTTATAGTGACGTATCCTACCAGACTACCACTACTACTGTATGTCTGTTATATAGTGGTTTATAGTGAGGTATCCTACCAGACTACCACTACTACTGCATGTCTGTTATATAGTGGTTTATAGTGACGTATCCTACCAGACTACCACTACTACTGCATGTCTGTTATATAGTGGTTTATAGTGACGTATCCTACCAGACTACCACTACTACTGCATGTCTGTTATATAGTGGTTTATAGTGAGGTATCCTACCAGACTACCACTAACTACTGCATGTCTGTTATATAGTGGTTTATAGTGAGGTATCCTACCTGCCTACCAGACTACCACTAACTACTGCATGTCTGTTATATAGTGGTTTATAGTGAGGTATCCTACCAGACTACCACTACTACTGCATGTCTGTTATATAGTGGTTCATAGTGAGGTATCCTACCAGACTACCACTACTACTGCATGTCTGTTATATAGTGGTTTATAGTGAGGTATCCTACCAGACTACCACTACTACTGCATGTCTGTTATATAGTGGTTTATAGTGAGGTATCCTACCAGACTACCACTACTACTGCATGTCTGTTATATAGTGGTTTATAGTGAGGTATCCTACCAGACTACCACTACTACTGCATGTCTGTTATATAGTGGTTTATAGTGACGTATCCTACCAGACTACCACTACTACTGCATGTCTGTTATATAGTGGTTTATAGTGAGGTATCCTACCTGCCTACCAGACTACCACTACTACTGCATGTCTGTTATATAGTGGTTTATAGTGAGGTATCCTACCAGACTACCACTACTACTGCATGTCTGTTATATAGTGGTTTATAGTGAGGTATCCTACCAGACTACCACTACTACTGCATGTCTGTTATATAGTGGTTTATAGTGAGGTATCCTACCAGACTACCACTACTACTGCATGTCTGTTATATAGTGGTTTATAGTGAGGTATCCTACCAGACTACCACTACTACTGCATGTCTGTTATATAGTGGTTTATAGTGCTACCTACCAGACTACCACTACTACTGCATGTCTGTTATATAGTGGTTTATAGTGAGGTATCCTACCAGACTACCAGACTACCACTACTACTGCATGTCTGTTATATAGTGGTTTATAGTGAGGTATCCTACCAGACTACCACTACTACTGCATGTCTGTTATATAGTGGTTTATAGTGACGTATCCTACCAGACTACCACTACTACTGCATGTCTGTTATATAGTGGTTTATAGTGAGGTATCCTACCAGACTACCACTACTACTGCATGTCTGTTATATAGTGGTTTATAGTGAGGTATCCTACCAGACTACCAGACTACCACTACTACTGTATGTCTGTTATATAGTGGTTTATAGTGAGGTATCCAGACTACCACTACTACTGTATGTCTGTTATATAGTGGTTTATAGTGAGGTATCCTACCAGACTACCACTACTACTGCATGTCTGTTATATAGTGGTTTATAGTGAGGTATCCTACCAGACTACCACTACTACTGCATGTCTGTTATATAGTGGTTTATAGTGAGGTATCCTACCAGACTACCACTACTACTGCATGTCTGTTATATAGTGGTTTATAGTGAGGTATCCTACCAGACTACCACTACTACTGCATGTCTGTTATATAGTGGTTTATAGTGAGGTATCCTACCAGACTACCACTACTACTGCATGTCTGTTATATAGTGGTTTATAGTGAGGTATCCTACCAGACTACCACTACTACTGCATGTCTGTTATATAGTGGTTTATAGTGAGGTATCCTACCAGACTACCACTACTACTGCATGTCTGTTATATAGTGGTTTATAGTGAGGTATCCTACCAGACTACCACTACTACAGCATGTCTGTTATATAGTGGTTTCAACGTTTTTTATGGCTTCATATTCCTCATTGAACAAAAAGATGTTTTGGTCAAATATTTCAGTTAGAATGCAAATGACATTGAGGTGAGGTTTCTATTGCTGTATCAAATATATCACACTCGAGTCCAACGCTCGCATTCAACTCGGTCTGACAACGGTCAGACGTTCTTTTGCAGCGCCGATACACACACGGAGACTGTGTGTGTGTGTGTGTGTGTGTGTGTGTGTGTGTGTGTGTGTGTGTGTGTGTGTGTGTATGTGTGTGTGTGTGGGTGTGTGTGTGTGTGTGTGTGTGTGTGTGTTCAAAATTGTTCGAAATTGCGATTATGCAACAGTTGGTGTAAATCAACACCTTAACCGAATGTCATTGTAACTAAGTGGGTCATTGTGACTATGGGGGAAGTTACACCTCCTGCGTGACGTCACGACAAAAGTTAGCATCTGAATTACCATTTGTCAGCTCTCCAGGGGGTACAGTATGTCATGCACCCTTTAAAGGAAAATTCCACACCAAAGCACATTGGGCTTGTGACATGATACATAATGTCCTTGATTTTTGTCACTGATGCCCCCTTTTCTACATTTCACCATGATATATTATGATAATATATTATTTTTTTATTTCACTAATATTTTAATATTATACTGATACTCACGCTTGAATTTTACGTGACTCTGGGGCCAGTCTTTACATGTAATCCCAGAGGTAATCTATTCCTCCTCCTCTCCTCCCCTCCCTTTTGCCACTCTCCTCATGGTGAAAAGTAGAAAATGGGACAATCTGTGACAAAAATCAAGGACATGATGTATCATGTCACGGGAATCAAGGTAGATTGATGCCCAAATGTTTTTTCGTGTGGAATTCTCCTTTATTCAAAGACTGCCATAGATCTGCAGCAATCGCAGCGGTCGGAAGATGCCACTGCTGTTCCCCACTGTTTTGCCCTGTTTTCGTTGCAGCTCAAAGCCAGCCTCCCAAAAAGAAAGAAAGAAAAGAAAGAAAGAAAGAAAAGAAAGAAAGAAAAGAAAGAAAGAAAGAAAGAAGAAAGAAAAAGAAAGAAAGAAAGAAAGAACTGCAGACCATAGAGGGGGGGGGGGCAGAAAATAAAGCTATACAGTATATCTATGTTGATTCTTGGCTAAAAAAAAAAGTCGCCTCTCTTACTTTTAAAAGGGAATTCCACCCATTTTCAAAATTTTCCTGAGAGGGTACAAATGTGAACCAAATGGACCCTAGCGGGTCCATTTGGTTCACATTTGTACCCTCTCAGGAAAAAGGGGGTCTGAAAGAAAAATCATTAACACGGTGAAACACATCTTGATGATGTCGTCAGATGTATTTCACCATGTTAATGATTTTCTTCAGACCTCCATTTTTTAGGAAATACAGAATTGGGGGAACTTTTTTTTTATCATCGCCACACAATATCTCCAAGGTACAACGTATATTAACAGTTTTCGTGCCGTGGAAATAGATCTACGTCTCCCGTTATCATTATGATTTACAGTAACGACTGATGCCGCTGCCGTTGAGCTACGCCTTTGATCGTTACTTACCGGCGCCGGTTTGATACGATCCCCATGCTAACAACAGCGTGCAGCGACCGCATATACCATTGATAGACCATAATAAGGGACGGACCAAACCGGAAACCGGAAGTGTGTGTCGCCAACTAACTTGTCCGTGGGGAAACATGGACCGAAATATGAAATATGACTTTTTGATGAAAAATGCTGGCACTGGCTACCTCCAAAATATGAAAAAGGGCTGGCACTGGGAGTGTTAATGACATATTAAAGAATGTTGAAAATGGGAGGGGAGTTTCCCTTTAATGAATTAGTTTCCGTTTTGATTGGTCCACAGCCACGTCCGGCCAACCAGCGCCATCTACGCCGAGCCCCAGTGAAGGAACGGAGCGGAGCGGAACGGAACGGAGTGGAACGGAACGGAGCGGAACGGAACGGAACGGAGCAGAGCTGAGCGGCACACCGCGCTGCAGGGCGGGGCGGCACAGGAGCAGACGGGACGGGACGGGGAGGAAAGGTTACCCCTCCTCCACCCCCGGGACACCCCCCCTCCTCCTCCCCCCGCCCACACACCCCCTGGGACTCAAGGATGGGACACAGAACTGTGCCGTTGTTGTTTTGTTTCATTTCATCATGTCTAATCACTACTAACATTTTAGGGTTAGGGGAAGGGCTTTAGTGTTCAGGGCAGTGGGTTTCAACCTTTTTGATACCAGGGCTCACTATTTCTTCAGAATTCGATCCACAGACCACCGTTTGAGGATATTTTAGCCCCCACAGACCCTCAAAACTAAAGATTTCCTTTGCCAGGCTGGATTTGGGGAACAAAACAGTCAAACATACAGATCAAAATGACCATTAATCTTCTACATTCTCTAGTTGTGTAGACTTGGGCTAATTCAGATGATGAATATTTTAACTCTTGAGAATGTAAAAATGAAACCTAATGGACCCGCAAGGGTCCATTAGTGTCCAAGGGTCCATTAACCAGAGTTACATCTGGTTAACCAGCTTTGCATCATTTACGCAGAGGACCACCTTGAACTCTCTCACGGACCACTGGTGGTCCCCGGACCACTGGTTGAAAACCACTGGTTTAGGGTTAGGGTGATTTTGAAGAACCCTACCGCCCCCCTCCCTCCGGTAACAAGATGTGCACATGCACGCGCTCTACAGCGGTGGCCTGCAACAGGCCAACAACATGCATGCACACTACAGGCCCACTCCATCCACTCGATTGGACGAAGGCCTCCTCTCATCCTGATTGGACGGAAGGCTCGATACGGAAACTAGGGTTTTATGGGGACAGGGGGAAACTTCTTATATGGTCACCACACCGAGGATTAGCCAAAAAACAAGGAAAAAAAAACAATATTTGAAATGAGTTACTATACCTTTAATCCAGAATTAATTGTTTTATATTTTATTATTATTATTTTGTAATTTAATCCCTGAAATAAATTGTCCAATGCCAATCAAGTGATTGAATGGAACATGATGTGTTAGTGGAGACCTTTCCAAACACAGAAAACGTATTAGCCTACCAGAGTTTTATTTATTTTACTATGGTGTGTACAAACAGTGTGTTTGTAAACAGACTTCTTTAAAAACCGAACTACTGGAGACTGCTGTGCTGTGATTGGCTACAATGCTGCCTCACCCCACACAAACCCTCTCCCACCGCCTTTACTGAGCACGACGGATGTTTTGTTTTCATGATTTGTTGACAACAACAAAGTGTCTATCTGCAGGCAAACAGCTGCAGCATCAAAGTAGAAGCAACACAGAGGGGAAAAGGCAAAAAAATATAGCTATATATATCTGTTTAGATTTTTGGATAAAACGTTGAACATGAAAAACATTTTTTGGGGTCTGAGGTCAGGCGTGGCTAATTTTTGAGGGGTGAGGCAGCTTTTTAACCAATCGTAGCACAGCAGATTCTTTTTTTTTTTTTTTTTTTTTTTTTTTTTTTTAGAATGTAAAAACAGAACACACACTGAGAATGGTGAACATTTGCCAAGGTGTTATTCTTTTTTCGACAGCAAAGCATCGGGTCTAACATTAGACTAATCAGTGGATACAACCTGTTGTGCATATTACTATTTACTGTATACTACTGTACTGTACTGTATTATTTGCTTTACTGTATGATGCAACATGAACAACAACAAAAAAAAGTCTATCTGCAGTTTATGTCTGAGATCTGGTTCATGAATAGAAAATCCTTGTTGTTGAATCACAGACAGCACTTTGTGCACAACAGGGGCGGATCTAGGCATGGGCATGGGGGGGCAATGCCCCCCTAAATACCCAGTCTGCCCCCCCCAAACACGATGGCATGCAAAATATCCCAAGATATTTCAAATTAAAATGCTTAAAAATTATTTGAACACACTACTGCTACTAACTAACTACAGCTGTGTCACCACTACACCAACAGCATTTCATCATTGAAAACAGAAAACTCTCTGAGTCAGACCTTTAGCTTTATGCATGCTGCGTGTCTGTTGTAACTTCAACAACAACTGATGTTATTATTGATGCTTTACTTGACTAATAAAAGGCCGAAAATGGTATGGTATGGGAAAATGGTATGGGTGCGGCTTCATCGCCCACGGGCGATGAAGCCGCCCCCATACCATTTTCTCTTGCCCCTCCAACATGTTCTCTTGCCCCTCCAAATGGGACATGTTACATCCGCCGCTGTCGCTGTGGCGTAGCCAGGGTATGGTGTAAGTCTTCTCATTGGCTGCATGGCAGCAAATCAGATTTTGGGGCCTTTTGTGTAGGCCAAAGGCCTGCACCACTAGATGTAGGCCTGGGCTTACCAAATAATTACTCATAATTATTAAAATCTAATTCAAAAACTCCAGAAATCATCTGACCCCTCTATTAAAATTACAGTAAGTTGTTACTATACTCCCCTGCTTTGTTCATCACAAGTTAAAGATCCTGCTGGCTGGTTTTATGGCTGATTTTTATGAGTAATTATTTGGTAAGCTCAGGCCCAGGTCTGGTGGTACAGGCTTTCGGCCTACACACAAGGCCCCCAGACCTGATTTGCTGCCATGCAGCCAATGAGAAGATTTACACCATACCCTGGCTACACCGCAGCGATAGAGAGCACCAGCCAACAACATCAAGATAATTAAAGCTGGGCTGTTGTTGCCTCAGTCCAGTGCATTTCTGCATAATTCCGGTCCAGGTCTTGTTGTCACCGTTCTCCATAGGAATCTGGGGTCCCATGAAGTGAATGGAGTTTGCGTTAATCTTTCCATAGATAGAAATGCTTGTGTAGCAGCCATCCATGAGCCGCCAATCGGCCTCAGCCCTATTGGCGCGACTGGTTGTGCGTTGGACTGACGAGTGGAAGTCCCGGGTTCGATCCCCGCTTCTGTGCAATACTACACTTCAGTCAGTCAGTAAATACTAATACAGTATGGCAGCTCAAACAAAAATGGTCAGAACTTGCTCAAACCGTGTCTTGAATTTAAAAACGGATTGGTTTATTCTAAATGTTATCAACTTGGCTATGATTTAGGATGCTTATTTGCTTAATTTTATGTTCTATATCGAAATGAAACCAAATGGACCCTTACGGGTCCATTTGGTTTCATTTTACACTCTCAAGAGTTAAATTATATTTAAACACCTGAATTACGTAATTTTCCAAGAGTCCACACTATTAGAAAAACGTTTTGCCAGTTCTCCTTCGCAATTGTGGACAAAAGCGTGAAAGTTTTTGGTTTTGGGTGAAAGAAACTAACTGAAAGAAACTTCATTCATTACAGTGCATTATTCTTAAACACTATAACAGTAAGTAACACCATCACCTACTATTTCAAGTCTCAAACTTTCTAGGGGTCCTTGAAATGGATTTTCAGTAATGGAACAATCACATTTTTTATGTGCAGATCTTGTTGAGCCGTTCATTTTGAAAGTAGATCTCAAGTCAAGAAAGTGTGGGCACCCCTGTTCTATATAAAGTAACGCCACATTAAGGCATATCATATGCAGAGATCCCTGATGTTTCTAACAAAACAGATTGTTTGAAGAATGAAGATCAGTTGAAAATTAAAGTCATGGTTAGGTAAAACGTACATGGCCATAGACAGGTTATTATGAGTGAGTGAGCTGACTGAAGATGATGTTGCGTGTGTGTGTGTGTGTGTGTGTGTGTGTGTGTGTGTGTGTGTGTGTGTGTGTGTGTGTGTGTGTGTGTGTGTGTGTGTGTGCGTGCGCGCGCGCGCACGTGTGTGTGTGTGTGTGGTGGGTCTCTTATTAGTTTATATCAGCGGTTTTCAAACTTTTTCATCCCAGGGCCCAACATTTATTCAGCATTTGAGCTACGGAAGACCACCATTTGAGGACATTTTAGCCCACAGACCCCCAAAACTAAAGATTTCCTTTGCTTCTGTCCATGACCATTAATCTTCTTGTTGTGTTGATTAGGACTGATTCACATGGTGAATATTTTAACTCTTGAGAGTGTAAAAATGAAACCAAATGGACCCTTTGGAAAATGAAACCAAATGGTCCATTTGGTTTCATTTTTACACTCTCAAGAGTTACATCTGGTTAAACAACTTAGCTGGGGACCACCTGGAACCCTCTCAGGGACCACTGGTGGTCCCCGGACCACCTCTTGAAAACCCCAGGTTTATACTTATATAAGGCCTATTATACTGTATATTATGTTATATTGCATATGCATGTACTGATGATTTTTATGCTAATTTGGAAAAGCCTTGGCCATATTCATGTTAGACTGAAGGGACGCGAATTTAGCAATGGCACAGTCAATTATAATATTGTACTTCATAATAACTTCAGCATATTGTTGTCATGATGACACTAATTGTCCCGGTAGTGACAACTTCATCTAGTTTTTAGCCTATAACTCTAAAAACAGCTTTCTACTGATGTGATGCCATGTGGATACAAACACCAGATTTAGCTGAAAAACCAATAAAGTTTATAATTTAAGAGGAAATGATGGGTTCAGTAGTGACACACTGTTTTTTAGACTTTGGAAGACATTCATTTCAGAATAAAATACACAAGCTACTCATCATTTAGCCATGATGAACATGAGGTCTATGTCCCTTCATGGTGAAGAGTGTAGGGGTGTGGCAAAAACTAGGCTCCAGCTATGGACAAAAACACGTGGTGTCTCAGTAGTGACATGACATGAAAACTTGGGGCAGCTTTTTATTTATTTATTTTTTATTTTTTTAGTTGAATTGATGAAATCCATCTACATATGTCAACGACCCTCGAAGGTAAATCAACATGATCGATTTAACATAATTTAATAAAAGAAAGTGACAACTAGTATATATTTTTTATGGGTTACATTTTATCTATTTATTTATCTATATATATATATTTCTTATCTCAATGCATGTACTATGGTTAAATAGAGTAGATCATGAGATTTTAAAACTACATTTTTCGTGACAGTACTGCAATTTGAAACATGTTGGTAGTTGGTATTTACATAAGGACCTATGAATGAAAAGAGCAAGGCATACTGACTTGTTTTGGTGCGATTCTTATTCGTTATTTACAATGAGTGATCAATAGAGATGCGCAGTGACGTCACCGCCCCTGTTCCGGAAGTCTTTTCCCAATTCATTTTTCTCATAGACTTTTCGAAAATAATTTATATCAAGACGATTACGCCGCGGACAAAGCCAACTCGAGTCGTGACGAATCATGATGACACATACAAACTTTTGGGACAATAAAATAATTTCTAAGATGAAAAACGAAACAAAAAGTCTTGTATCATGCCGTTTTCTACTTCTTCCTAATTATATATTATATGACGATATTGTGTTTGTTGTCATGATTTGTCACGACCCGAGTTGGCTTTGGCCGCGGCGCAATCGTCTTGATATAAATTATTTTCGAAAAGTCTATGAGAAAAATGAATGGGGAAAAGACTTCCGGAACCGGGGCGGTGACGTCACTGCGCATCTCTACAGTATAACTATTCAATCCATCCATCCATATGGATGGATGAACAAGCTTCAATCAATCAATCGATCGATCGATCGATCGATCGATCGATCGATCGATCGATCGATCGATCAATCACAATAGTTCTGACTGTGATTCACACAGTGTGACAGTCTGCACGTCAACATGGTCACCACAAGTTTCCATGCTACAGCTTTCTACTTGACGAAAAAAAAAGCCTCACGGCCCCCTCTGCTGGTGGAATGAGGAACTGTTTCTAGTCTAATGTCTTTAACATCTGCCATTGCACAAGTTTTTACTTTAAACTGCAATTTATTGTCTTTTTTTTTTGGATATTACATACCTTCAAATTAAGTAGTCCAGTTGTAGGCCTAGTTAGTTTTACTAGTTTATAGGTCTGGGCAGATTTGAATTTGGTGAATTTAATAAACATCATTATATTTGTCTTCTTCCATGTTGGATTCAGGTCGAACTAATTAAGTCAATAATTGTACTAAGACAGGGGTTTTCAACAGGTGGTCCGAGGACCACCAGTGGTCCCTGAGAGGATTCATCTGAATTAGCCCAAGTCTACACAACTAGAAGATGGACAAAAGCAGAAGAAATCTTTAGTTTGGGGGTCTGTGGGGCTAAAATGTTCACAAATGGTGGTCCGTGGCTCAAATGCTGAATAAATGGTGGGCCCTGGTATCAAAAAGGTTGAAAACCACTATACTAAGAGACACCCAGACCCTTCTTACACATGTTGGAGTGAATTCCATCCTTGATGGCTCAGCTGTAAGTGTCCATGTTAGGATTAGATTAGGATAAAGGCATCTAGACCAGTGGTTTTCAACCTTATTTCCTCGGCATGTGAGTCACCGGCCACCATTGGATGACCTTTGGCCTCTCCTAACCAGGGGCGGATCGAGGCATGGGCATGGGGGGCAATGCCCCCCTAAATACCCAGTCTGCCCCCCCAACACGATGCCATGCAAAACAACCCAAGATATTTCAAATTAAAGTGCTTATATTTAAAATGATGTGAAACACTATTGCTACTAACTAACTACAGCTGTGGCACCACTAAACCAACAGCATTTCATCATTGAAAACAGAAAACTCTCTGAGTCAGACCTTTAGCTTTATGCATGCTGCGTGTCTGTTGCAACTTCAACAACAACTGATGTTATTATTGATGCTTTACTTGACTAATAAAAGTCCTGTAACCGAAAATGGCATGGGTGCGGCTTCATCGCCCGTGTCGCTTCGCGCCACGGGCGATGAAGCCGCCCCCATACCATTTTCTCTTGCCCCTCCAACATGTTCTCTTGCCCCCCCAAATGGGACATGTTACATCCGCTCCTGCTCCTAACCACAAATGATACAATGTCAACAACGTAAGGGTGATATTTGCTCCCATGGGGTGTTAAAGGGGAATTGCACCAACAATTTACTGACATTAATATTGTACTACTGTAGATGTTGCGTGGACATGAGGGAAAAAAGCCCCCTCTATTCTGTTTCCTAGAATTGGAGGTCTGAATAAAAGAATCATTAACATGGTGAAACACAACTTGTTAACATCATCAATTTTTACCACGCCTTTTACCACGTTAATTGGTTGATTATTTTTGCTTTTAGGAACTATATTTTTCTGAGAGTGTACGGAATGGTTGGTTCCTGTACACTCCCAGGAAAAAAATCTTGAAAATGGGTGGAAATTCCCCCTTAAGTTGAAGCACCTTAAAACAAACGTAGATATTACTCAAAATTAGGCCTATACGACTCTATTCTAATCTATGCACACATCCTTAGGACAATAATGTGTACACAATAGCACAATAGGATATAGAAAAAACACTAAAACATGTACTCAGAGATAGTTCACATTATTTTTAACTTAAATTGTATGTAATTGCATTAATAGTCGTGTCAGCTGTATTATTTGATGTCCAGAGTCCCATGGAGGAAGTTCTGCTCTGGATTTGGTGAATAGGGGAGGGTTTTGTATTGACCTACTTCTAAGCAAAAGTTGTGCTAATAACGCAACTTTCGCTAATTTGCTATCACATGGAACTATGCTTTTTTGTGTCCATGCCCAAAAAGTGGTTCTGCTTAGACCAGCCAGCTGGTCTAAGCACTAGTTCATACACCCACAAATAGCATGTGCTATTGCACTAATAGTATAGAAACGTCGACAAAGAGGCGAGTGTGGCGTCGGCTGGTGCTAAATTATGTTATGAGACTGTGCCCAAAAATAACACTATGCTAAATATCGCGGCTAAATATCCAAAAGCGCCTGTTTCCAAATATCCAAAAGCGTGTTTGTGTGAGTGAGAGTGGCGTGCAGCTACATATACAGGCGACAAGTGTAAATTAAAAGCGTATAATAAAAAGCAAGAGCCATGGCTCGCAATGCCATGTTTATCCTACAACAAAATCATACAAACGTTTTATAGAATTGTGCTCACTAGGTAAGCTAACTAACAAACTAACTGACGCATTCCCAATAACAATCCTACCTCGACCGATGACGGAAACCACGCCAAACTAACAAAAAAGCGATTTCCGTGAACTCAAGGCCGCACAGCGGGCGGCGGCCGAAAAAACGAGGGCGAACTACAACTAGCCTAAAAATACGCGTACGTGACATAACGCAAAGGTGCTTCGTCGGGCCTTTTACCAGGCGGCTTGTAGCAAACTACTAAACCTAACGCTAACCTTGGTAAAACTATGCCTAAACCTAATTAACATAGGTAAGCTATGTCTAAACCTAAACCTAAAGCGAACCCTAACCTCAGTAAAACTATGCCTAAACCTAATTAACATCGGTAAAACTATGCCTAAAGCGAACCCTATAACCTCAGTAAAACTATGCCTAAACCTAATTAACATCGGTAAAACTATGCCTAAACGTAACCCTAAAGCGAACACTAACCTCGGTTAAACGATGCCTAAACCTAACCTTGTGGAAACATGGAGCTGAGGGGACACAGACGCAGAACTTCTGAAGAACTTCCTCCAGTCCATCCGGTCTGGCGGAGGTCCTTCAGAGGTTTCTTCAGAGGAAGCGGTTCTCCTTGTCGTTGTGGCGGAAGTCCGTGTCGATGCGCAGCGTGGGCTCCATCTGGGGGCCGCAGCCGCCGCCGATGCCCTCCTGCGCCGCCTTGCAGATGGGGAAGGCGTTGCGCTTGTTGCCCATGGACGCCTTGTCGATGAGCAGCCCGGCGTACTGCTGGAACTGCATCTCCTCCTCCATCTCCAGCCGCCGCAGGCGCTCCTCGAAGTCCGTCTCCTCCTTGCGCTGCTGCATGTCGCGCGTGTGCTTCTCCTTGATCTGCTTGACCAGCTGCAGCCGCCGGCCCTCCTTGAGCACCTCCAGCTGCTGCGGCGTGAACTCCACGCTCGACTGCTTCCCGGTGAGCGCCAGGTCCTGCGCCATGAGCTTCTCCACCGTCTTGGCGTCCACCTTCTTGCGCTCGCGCTGCTGCTCGGTGACGATCAGCTTGAGCATGGCCTTCTTGCGCGACGCCAGCTCGGCGAGCTCCTTCTCGAAGGCGCGCTCCACGCAGCCGAGGCGCTCCTCCTCGCGCTTGTCCTGCGAGTCCTGCAGCTCGTCGTGCACCTTGTCGCGGATGGCCTGGAACTCGCGCCACATGCGCGCCTCCATGTCGTTCCACAGGTTCATCTGGAACTCGCGCGAGGCCACGTCGCGCCGGCGCTTGACCTCGCCGGCGCGCTCGTCGCGCTTCTCGCGCTCGCGCAGCCGCTCCTTCATGTCGAGCTGCGCGCCCCAGCCCTTCATCACCTCGGTGAGCAGCAGGCCGCTGTGCAGGGCGCGCACGCGGTCCGTCTGGCAGAACTGCTGCGCCTGGGCGTTCTCGATCTTCTCGCGGCGCTCGCGCTCCTCCTGCGAGAGCGCCGCGTCCTCGGCGAGCGAGCGCGCCACCTCGTCGTCCTGCGCCCGCAGCGCGGCCGCCGAGTCGCGCGCCGCCTCGGCCTCGCGCGCCGTCTCGCGCGCCTTCAGGTCCTCCACGATCTCCTTCTCCACGTCGTCGCCCAGCCGCGCCGAGTCGGCCAGCCGCGCCTCGGCGCGGGCCGCCGCCGCCTTCTTCTCCTTGCAGCGCAGCAGCAGCTCGCGCTCCTCCTCCTCGAGCTTGCGCAGGCGGACGCGCGCCCGCTCCCGGCGCAGCGCGGCGCGCTCCTCGGCCTCGGCCTGCTCGCGCATCACCTTGGCCTCGAGCTCCTTGCGCCGCTGGATGGCGCGGGTGAGCGACTTCTGCTTCTTGCGCTCGCGCTCCCTCTCCCGCTCGCGCTCGCGCTCGGCGATGATGTTGATCTGCGTGGCGCGGCCCTTGAGCATGAGCCACTCGGCGTCCGACAGGACGGGGTTGGTGACCTGCCGGATGCGCTTCCACTGCTCCTTGGGCAGGAACGTGAACGGGCGCAGGTGCGGCGGGACGTGGCCGCCGGTCCTCCGACCGAAGGCCGCCTCGTACGTCGTGGTCATGGGAGCCCCGTCGTCTTCGTCCCTTCCTCCTAGTCTAAGCGGTGTGTCTTCGCGGGGTTTCCGAAGGTTTCCTATCTAACGCGTTTGTTGGAGTCGGACGGCCCCAACGGGCTTATGAGGGGACCTATCGGGGGTCCGGGGAAGAGGCACGCACGTCACCGGTGATGTCATTTCGCTGGTCCCCCGAGCAAGGCGTCTGTATATTCATGGAGAATACAGTGTCATGTCAGCTTTGGAAGGCTTAAAGGTTCCCAAACTTTCAGGTTCCTGATTTTGGTGACGTTCAGCTCCTCAAACCCAAAACGAAAGAATGTTTTTGTTACCGTTGTATGCGATTTGTAAGCAATGCCTGCTTGCCAACTATAACACTTCCGCCTGCAAGGGTCAGTGTTACTCCAATTTAGGTCCATAGGCACCCATTCAGAAATATCCAGTGTTTTTCCACTGAGAGTTTATGTAGCGTAATGAATTAAAACAAGTTTTGTCACAAGTGTCATCTCCCACACGTGTCAGGTTACCTCCGTTCTGGCTACCTACTCCGCTTGTGACCATGGCCTACTTGTTTTTACCGCAATGCAGTCAGAAAATACTATAAGGATCTTTTTCACAAAATGAATTATTGTTGTCTCCACCAGTATGGTGGAGAGTATGTTTTGCCCCTGTACGTCCGTACACGGTCACACCCGATTGGCCGGTTTAGGTGATGTCATCACGTACAAAACCTGATCTGGCCTGGTGGAGACCTGTGCTACGAAAGGGCACTCATCTAGTTGTTGTAAATGGATCCCAATGGAGTGGAGGAGGACGTTATGGCACACAAGATGTGCGAGAGCAATGTGTCTAATAGTGTGCATAACTTGCATGTTGTACACAAGTAGGCCATGGCCTACTTGTGCGTGAGTGGAGTGAGCTAATACTCATGACATTACCTATGAAGGTCTTTTACTTACGTTACCATTACGTCATCACCTAAACCGGCCAATCAGAGTACTTTGAGGGTTGGTTGAGCACCGACAACCAACCACTGACGACGATGCACACCGATCGCCTAACTTGCACATACTCCACTCACCCAAATATGCCCTGTGTGAGGGGGGCATGGAATCTCATGTACATTTTTCATTTAGCAGCCTCAGTACCACATTGACCATGTTTTAAAAATAAATAAAAACAGTAAATGAAAAAGCACAGCCCCGTTGGGGTCAGTCCACCAGAAAAAAGATGGGTGTTTTTGATGAATCTATCATGGTTAAAATATAGTTTTAAGTTACGTAGCAGCTAAAATGAATATCAAATATTATAAGTGCACTTTCCGAGAACACGTAGCAAGGATTCGTCACAGACCTGCAAAGGCTTATAGGCCTAGATTTTCCTTACAGCTAAACCGCTTATCCCTTAACTTCTTTGCATTTTTAAACTATTTAACAAAACATTTCTCAATAATTCAAATGACCAGTCATGCTCACAACTTGTCAATAGATTGGCACATTGAACTATTCCCAAAAGTTTTTAAAAATAGTAAAAAAATAAAAAATGAAATAAAATAAAATAAAATAAAAAGGGATGAGGAGTTTGGAATAAGAGATTTATTTAGCATGTAACGGAAATGGAGCCCTGAAACCAACATGGAAGAAAAAAATATGTTTGTCAAATTCACAAAATTGAAATGTCAAGCACGTGGACAAGTAGAAATGATTTTAAGTCTGAGGATATATTATTTATAATAATAATGATAATAAAAAGACAATGATGCTATAGTGATTATTATGATCTTCATTTTTGATTGATTGACATATGACAGAATGTAAACAGCACAGAAACAAATAAAGTAAAATATTAATCTTTCTTTGGTGCTTTTTTGTTCCACAATTTTGCATCATTTTTTCTCAATTATATGAGGTAATCTATGACAACCTGGGGAGAGCAGTGGACTGACCTAATGCTTTCTTCTATGCATGAGGAGTCCAAGCTTCTTCTATTCCTGGGTAGAAAGTGTAACATTTGATTAGATCAGTAATTCACATCAGGTGATCAGTAGCGTACAGGGGTAAAAAATGATTACTAATTATAATGATTATAATGATTATTAGGCTGGATACTACTACCAGAACCCACCTCACCCCTGCCCCTTTTGATATAGGCTGGATACTACTGCCAGAACCCACCTCACCCCTGCCCCTTTTGATATAGACTGGATACTACTGCCAGAACCCACCTCACCCCTGCCCCTTAGGCTGGATACTACTGCCAGAACCCACCTCACCCCTGCCCCTTTTGATATAGGCTGGGTACTACTGCCAGAACCCACCTCACCCCTGCCCCTTTTGATATAGACTGGATACTACTGCCAGAACCCACCTCACCCCTGCCCCTTAGGCTGGATACTATTGCCAGAACCCACCGCACCCCTGCCCCTTTTGATATAGGCTGGGTACTACTGCCAGAACCCACCTCACCCCTGCCCCTTTTGATATAGGCTGGGTACTACTGCCAGAACCCACTTCACCCCTGCCCCTTGGGCTGGATACTACTGCCAGAACCCACCTCACCCCTGCCCCTTTTGATATAGGCTGGATAGAACCTACCTCACCCCTGCCCCTTAGGCTGGATACTACTGCCAGAACCCAACTCACCCCTGCCCCTTAGGCTGGATACTACTGCCAGAACCCACCTCACCCCTGCCCCTTTTGATATAGGCTGGATACTACTGCCAGAACCCACCTCACCCCTGCCCCTTTTGATATAGGCTGGATAGAATTTACCTCACCCCTGCCCCTTTTGATATAGGCTGGATACTACTGCCAGAACCCACCTCACCCCTCCCCCTGTTGATATAGGCTGGATACTACTGCCAGAACCCACCTCACCCCTGCCCCTTAGGCTGGATACTACTACCAGAACCCACCTCACCCCTGCCCCTTTTGATATAGACTGGATACTACTGCCAGAACCCACCTCACCCCTGCCCCTTTTGATATAGACTGGATACTACTACCAGAACCCACCTCACCCCTGCCCCTTTTGATATAGACTGGATACTACTACCAGAACCCACCTCACCCCTACCCCTTGGGCTGGATACTACTGCCAGAACCCACCTCACCCCTGCCCTTTTTTGATATAGACTGGATACTACTACCAGAACCCACCTCACCCCTACCCCTTGGGCTGGATACTACCGCCAGAACCCACCTCACCCCTGCCCCTGAGGCTGGATACTACTGCCAGAACCCACCTCACCCCTGCCCCTGAGGCTGGATACTACTGCCAGAACCCACCTCACCCCTGCCCTTTTTTTATATAGACTGGATACTACTGCCAGAACCCACTTCACCCCTGCCCCTTTTGATATAAGCTGGGTACTACTGCCAGAACCCACCTCACCCCTGCCCCTTTTGATATAGGCTGGGTACTACTGCCAGAACCCACCTCACCCCTGCCCCTTTTGATATAGGCTGGATAGTCCTCTTGTTTCAGCACCTCAGACAGCTGTTTAAACTTTCAGCACCAGGGACAGCTCCCCCCATTTCCAGTGGCACCCCTGCCCCTTTTTTCAGCACCTCAGACAGCTGTTTAAACTTTCAGCACCAGGGACAGCTCCCCCCATTTCCAGTGGCACCCCTGCCCCTTTTGATATAGGCTGGATAGAACCTACCTCACCCCTGCCCCTTTTGATATAGGCTGGATAGAACCTACCTCACCCCTGCCCCTTTTGATATAGGCTGGATACTACTGCCAGAACCCACCTCACCCCTAGCGTGACCACCTCCAGACATGGCCAATGAGGGACAAGGGACCCCCTGTTGCGGGACACCGCGGGACACATGAGGGGGGGGGGGTTCCGGTGAACATGTTTTTAGTGCAAAATTAAAAGGTATGACAAACATACATAGAGGAAAAGTTATTGATTTTTTCATTTAATATTATAGGCAGCGCTGCTTGCTGGCATGATTGACATGATTGACTGTAATTAGCCTACTTAATTGGTTGCCCAGCCGTGTAACATTCCACAGTTTGAACATTTTAAAATATTGTAATATAACCTCAATCAGCATATTCTTTGAAATGATGTTTTTGCATTATAGAATACATGGTGCTCATTTTTCCAATCAAATAAACCGCTGGGAAAGCTCTAATAATTAGGCTAAGTGTACAAGCCAGCGCACATGTCTCTAAGCTGCGTGGAAAAAAGGACGACATTAGGCCTATCTATCTTTTCTATCTATTGTTTGATGAAAAAAACGTGGCTATACCTATCCAATGAAAATATAAAATATATAAATTATATACTGTATTGACTAGTTGGAATTAAAACAATCGCTTGAAAACTGAGTGAGGATGAGACATTTGAAATCTCAAAAAGTTTTTGTATTGGAGCGCATTGATGCGCTGTTGACGGTAACTGGAAAAGTCGGGCAGCCGCAAAGTCAGACCGAGCAAAAGTGCGGAAATCTTGGCCCAGGGACGTGGAAAGGTCGGCCAGGGCTGTGGAAATCTCGGCCAAGGGCTGTGGAAATCTCGGCCAAAATCAACCAGACATGCATATCAACCATTATCAAGCCATATGCATGCAGACATGCATACCAGCCATTCCACAGACTTGGGCCGACCTCTCCACTATTTGGGCCGACTTTGCTGCGGCTAGACTTTTCCGGTGACCCTGTTGACAGACGCATGGATTCAGTATGGTGAGTGCTTGCTTAGGCTATAACTCGCAGTTAGCTCATCAACACATCAACACACGGAATGACTTTAGACCTATACGTTTAAGATAATAGGCCTATGCAGTCTGAGTTAGTTAAAACAACCGCTGTTCGCCTACATAAGCTGTTTATGGCAGAATTAAACAAGTATTTTGAGGTGGAGGACTGCTGTCGCATTGTGACATGCGAGATGCTGAGGGCATGGGGCGCGTCGGCAGGAATGAGGTCTGCAAACGCATACGGTATAATATAATAGGCTAATATAGTAATAGTATTAGGCCTAATATGTTTGCAAATAACAGCTCATGGACGCTTATTTGGACGAGAGCGGCAGCGCAGCAGCACGCCAGCACAGCGTCAGACTTTTTTTTCTCCCCCTCTCTTTTTTTCTCCTCCTCCGTCTTTTGACAGTTTTGCGGGACATTAGTCCCTTTTTGAGGGACGCGGGACAGAGGGTTGAATTTCGGGACTGTCCCGCGAGATCCGGGACAGGTGGGCACTATACTCACCCCTGCCCCTTAGGCTGGATACTACTGCCAGAACCCACCTCACCCCTGCCCCTTAGGCTGGATACTACTACCAGAACCCACCTCACCCCTGCCCCTTAGGCTGGATACTACTACCAGAACCCACCTCACCCCTGCCCCTTGGGCTGCATAGTACTGCCAGAACCCACCTCACCCCTGCCCCTTAGGCTGGATACTACTACCAGAACCCACTTCACCCCTGCCCCTTGGGCTGGATACTACTGCCAGAGCCCACCTCACCCCTGCCCCTTTTGATATAGACTGGATACTTGCCAGAACCCTCCTCACCCCTGCCCTTTTTGATATAGACTGGGTACTACTGCCAGAACCCACCTCACCCCTGTCCTTTGGGCTGGATACTACTGCCAGAACCCACCTCACCCCTGCCCCTTTTGATATAGGCTGGATAGTCCTCTTGTTTCAGCACCTCAGACAGCTCTTTACATTTTCAGCACCAGGGACAGCTCCCCCCATTTCCAGTGGCACCCCTGCCCCTTTTGATATAGGCTGGATAGAACCTACCTCTATATCAAAAGGGGCAGGGGTGAGGTGGGTTCTGGCAGTAGTATCCAGCCCAAGGGGCAGGGGTGAAGTGGGTTCTGGTAGCAGAGCGTCCTCTTGTTTCAGCACCTCAGAAAGCTGCCCCTTAGGCTGGATACTACTACCAGAACCCACTTCACCCCTGCCCCTTAGGCTGGATACTACTGCCAGAACCCACTTCACCCCTGCCCCTTTTGATATAGGCTGGATACTACTGCCAGAACCCACCTCACCCCTGCCCCTTTTGATATAGGCTGGATACTACTGCCAGAACCCACTTCACCCCTGCCCCTTGGGCTGGATACTACTGCCAGAACCCACCTCACCCCTTCCCCTTTTGATATAGGCTGGATACTACTGCCACTACTGCCATATAGGCTGGATACTACTGCCACCCCTGCCCCTTAGGCTGGATACTACTGCCAGAACCCACCTCACCCCTGCCCCTTAGGCTGGATACTACTGCCAGAACCCACCTCACCCCTGCCCCTTTTGATATAGGCTGGATACTACTGCCAGAACCCACCTCACCCCTGCCCCTTTTGATATAGACTGGATACTACTGCCAGAACCCACCTCACCCCTGCCCCTTTTGATATAGGCTGGATACTACTGCCAGAACCCACCTCACCCCTGCCCCTTTTGATATAGGCTGGATACTACTGCCAGAACCCACCTCACCCCTGCCCCTTGGGCTGGATACTACTGCCAGAACCCACCTCACCCCTTCCCCTTTTGATATAGGCTGGATACTACTGCCACTACTGCCATATAGGCTGGATACTACTGCCACCCCTGCCCCTTAGGCTGGATACTACTGCCAGAACCCACCTCACCCCTGCCCCTTAGGCTGGATACTACTGCCAGAACCCACCTCACCCCTGCCCCTTTTGATATAGGCTGGATACTACTGCCAGAACCCACCTCACCCCTGCCCTTTAGGCTGGATACTACTGCCAGACCCCACCTCACCCCTCCCCCTTAGGTTGGATACTACTGCCAGAACCCACTTCACCCCTGCCCCTTAGGCTGGATACTACTGGCAAAAATGTAAACAAGAAACCCCTCATCTGCTGAAAAAAGTGAGGTGCTGGACCCCCAGAACTGCGCACAATCGATGAATTTATCATAGATACAGTAGATCGATAGATATAGTTCTAGGTGTGCAGAGTCTCTCTTCATAACATTTTTTTTTTTTTTTCAACTGGTTGATTGAAATATAATAATAACATTTCAACCAACATATCAAACCATACACAATTTCGCTGTCAGAGCAATAGGGGGATGGTGCCATAAATACAATAAAAATATATAACAATACATAACTGAGCCAGCAACTTTGCACACACACTCCCTGGATGGCAACCATATGAATCTCTGCCCCACATATTTCACATATTATAGCGCCATCATGAGGCAGCTTTTCACATTTTACCTAGCATGCCACCGATCTGCATGAACACTGCCTAGAGGACAAGGATGAACCTTTGACCTGTATTTTTCACTTCAGCTTCTTAATAGCGCCACCAGGAGGCCGATATTTGTACAACACATTTTCTTTTCTATATTACTCCTCCAGGTTCTGTCCCAAACTCCTGCAAATCGTTAGGGCCCTGATACACCTAGCAATGTTTTGAGCAACATCAACAAGCAACGTCAACTATCAACGTTGACTTTTCACCTTTTCTATAGAAAATGATCAACTCCTGGTTGTTCAGAAAAGTCAGTTCTTTAGCGCCCTCTACTGGTCAACATTTCAGAATCCTCCAATCACAGCCCTCCTTGGCGTCACCTGATCCTTTCTCCTAGACTCCCACAGATAAGCTTTTCTGAAACCATGGCTGCTGCTGCTTCACTGCGGTGGACAAAAACAAGGATTTTGTAACTTTTATTTTGCTAAATGAACATTTTGAGTTGGGTGGCAGTTGGGTGAAAATGATTCAATGCAAACTAAGGCTTCTTTTTTTCTGAGAGTGTACAAATGGAACCAAATGGACCCGCTAGGGTCCATTTGGTTCACATTTGTATACTCTCAGGAAAAAATGAAAATGGGTGGAATTCCCCTTTTAATGGGAGGTGTTGCCTGTTGCCATGTGTCTCATCATGTTGCCCGTTGATGTTGACATTGCTAGTTGATATTGATCAAAATATTGCTAGTGTAGCAGGGCCTTTAGACAGTATCTCTAGAGTCACATGATCAAGACGGATCTGTCCCATATTTCATTTTCCATCTTAATTGTCTGTAATTGCCATTCAAATTTGCAGGATTGGCATCAAATCATGAATGCAGTGTGCAATTTATGTGAAATCTTTCTCACTAGGTGGACACATATAACCACACCCTTTTCACATTGGCTTGTTTTAGCGCCACCAACAGGTGAATTTTAGCAAAACACATTTTGGAACAAAATGCCTCAAATCATCCAATTACTATCAAAGGCATAAGAAAAAAATGGCATACTTTTAACATTGGCCTATAGCGCCACCAGGAGGCAACAACCTGACCTGGTGGAGATCTGTGCCCAGAAGGGCACTTTTTCTAGTTGGCAATTCAGATTGTCAGAGCATTGCCAGAACATAGTCAGTGACAAAGGATGGCTTTTTAATTTTTGAATTCTATTAAGATTCAGAGTTCATTTGCTTATTCAAAGAAGTAGAATTTTATAATAATCAGTGAATTAATCTTGCAGGGAATACAATATGTTTTCAGACAACCTTCAGGTAAAGATAAGGAAAGAGCAGGGGCGTAGTGTAGGGGGGACACAGGGGGACGGCGCCCCCCACTTCTCACATCTAAAATATTTTTGGGGCAAAAGTAGGCCTATGTTTTTTGTCTTGTCATTTACTTTTATGGATACAATTAGGCATCGTAAACAAATCTTTCTCAATATGCTATGTTTTAATAGCGTGTCTGTGTGTGTTGCACAGGCGCACGCAAATGCGCATGCAAGTGTGCATGCAGGTGTCTTAAAGGGGAATTCCACTCAGTTTTAATATTTTTACTATGTCATTAGTATACCTTAGAGATGTTGTGTGGAAATGGTAAAAAAAAAAAAAAAAAAAAAAAAAGTTTGCCCTGTTCTGTGTTTCCTAGAAATGGAGGTTTGATGCGTTTCACCATGTTAATGAGTTTCCTTTTTTTTCTGAGAAAATTGAAAATGGGTGGAATTCCCCTTTAAGAGCCGCCCCCACTTCTAAAAGTCCCACTACAACACTGGGAAAGAGTAAAGAGTAGGAAGGCTGTGAAATATGTCTGTAATGTGGGTAATGGGTTTTCTGTATGCTTTGAATCTTCAGGGAGAAAACCAGCAGTGAGAACCAGAGAGCGTCTTTAATGAGAGTTCCACGGATGGATTTCATCTTGTCTACAAAATTCCCATATTCAGTAAATTTGCACTTTTAATTTAATCTTCACATTTTGTAATCGGTAGAGCGAACAAAGCACATTTATGTTTATGTGTATGTGTTTATGTGTACTGTATATGTGTACTATATGTATGTATATGTGTATACATGTATAGTATATATACAGTATATATATATTGTTTGCCTTATCCTTCAATTGCACACCCCATGTATTTTGTTCACCCTCTGTTCTTATTTTCCTTTGACGTGGTGTCATGTTTTATTGTTCGAAATTGTGTACTCTCGACAACACCGAAAATGAGTTCGCTCAGTGTATTTTCGAGAATAAATAAAACTTGAAAAAAAATTCACATTACCCCTTAACCTGACCTGCATATCCATGCTTGTATAATCAGTAAAACATATGAATCAACGTCATTAAATACAGCAATTAAATATACTGTAGGTGTCTGCTTCTTCTTCAGTTCCCACATCACTGAAACTATTTTAACTCAAGTACGTGTGCTTTTATGGTATGTCTATGATTGTAATGCAGATGTATTCCAGGTGTTTAATGTTAGAAACTTGGGTATTTGGTTTGGTTTGTAACTCACACCCCCGCCAGGGGCGGATGTAACCCAATTGGAGGGGCAGGCAAAAATGGTAAAAGCATTTTCCGGTTACACGACTTTTATTAGGGAAGTAAAGCATCAATAATATCATCAGTTGTTGTTGAAGTTGCAACAGACACGCAGCATGCATAAAGCTAAAGGTCTGACTCAGAGAGTTTTCTGTTTTCAATGATGAAATGCTGTTGGTTTAGTGGTGTCACAATTGTGCAGTAGTAGCAGTAGTAGTAGTAGTTGTGGTGTTTCGAAGCAATTTTAAATATAAGCACTTTAATTTGAAATATCTTGGGTTGTTTTGCATGCCATCATGTTTGGTGGGCATTTAGGGGGGGGGGGGGGGGGGGGGGGGGGGCATTGCCCAGCATGTCCATGCCTAGATCCACCCCTGACACCCGCTAACACCTTACCTGATTCTGACAGATTGCAGTAGTATTGACAGTGTCCCCCTCCTGCCTTGATCTGGGCATTCTCAAGCAGAAGATATGTGGGACAATAGCCGGACAAAACATGATACAGTATATTCGTAATTATTCAGAGTTGTAGTCTTTGTTAGGTTGTTGTTTACATTAGCACAGTGGCACAGCTTCAATATGTCACCATTCTCACGTTGATAGCAGGGGACCGTGTCTATGTTCCCTCAGCTCTATGTTCCCTCAGCTCTAAGTTCCCTCAGCTCTATGTTCCCTCAACCAAGTTTAATAGTAGTATGTAGTGCTGGGACTATAACTGATTAATTGAGATTAAGATTAATTAATCACAGAAACACTAAGACAATAAAACAATTAACCCTTTTTAATAGCAAACAGAACCTTTCCCACTGGACGGATTTCAGGGGTACCTGACAAATACATGCACAGCCTGACTATTTAAAATGATATTATATGCAGGGCTGCACATAACTATTTTAGTCCAGTACTCAGAGGAGCACCTGGGGATGTTACTTGGTGCTCCCAAAATGCGGCGACCATCGCCGGGCCCTGGGACCCCTTTTTTCCACTCCGTACAGCCCCATCAATGTACAGTATTACAGTACAGGGCGATAGTTTGGGCATTGCAATAGTAGCCTAGTAGTAGTACTACTACCTGCATACTACATCCATTAAAAATACTAGTAGTATTTTAGACTTAGAGGTCAGAATTAGTTAGAATTATTTCATTTTCAAGGCTTTTTTACTGGCCCAGTCAGGCAGTCATTATGAGCCCTAGCTGTGTGGTGCTCAAAGGAGCTTTCCACCCCTGGATTGACAGCTCATTGTAGGATTTTTGGTGCTCCTGAGCACCGGAGCACCACTTATGTGCACCCCTGATTATATGCTACGTTAGTACAGGTATATCGTTCGCCTCAGTCATTCAGATAAACTGCAGACCTACAGTAGGCTGCTTGTGAGAGCAATTTCGGTAGTCGTGATCGAGGATCGGCGGGAGATTGCACCGATGTGGATCTACAGTAGCCTACATCTGGTTTGTACAACGGTCTGCACGAAGGATAGAAAGCTTGAGGGGGAGAGAGGTAGGCTACGTGCGTTCTTCCTTAAAATGCATGGATTTAATCCTACACTACAGAATACAAACCTGTAGCCTATTCCATTTGCTGCGATGTAATAAAAAAAATGTCGTCGGGGTACCACCAGTGGTTCTTGAGAGGGTTCCAGGTGGTCCCCAGGCCAAGTTGGTTAACCAGATGAAAAGTTGGTTTAGCCAGATGTAACTCTTGAGAGTGTAAACTAAAAATAAAACCGAATGGACCCTTGCGGGTCCAAATACCATGCTATTATTTTACTTACTTAATAAACAACGGCAACTTGCGTTTTTATTCATTCATGCCTAATCCTGATGAAAAAAAGAATTAAATAAAAGCCACTTTTATTTGCACTATTATTTGCAGTGACAATACATGCACAGCCTGACTATTTAAAATGATATTATATGCTACGTTAGTACAGGTATATCGTTCGCCTCAGTCACTCAGATAAACTGCAGACCTACAGTAGGCTGCTTGTGAGAGCAATTTCGGTAGTCGTGATCGCGGATCGGCGGGAGATTGCGCCGCTGTGGAGTAGCCATAGAGCAGGGGGGTCTGGCTCATAGAAGACTCTATGAATCTATAGATAGTTCCATAGAGCAGGGGTCTGCCTCATAGAAGACTCTATGAATCTATAGATAGTTCCATAGAGCAGGGGTCTGCCTCATAGAAGACTCTATGAATCTATAGATAGTTCCATAGAGCAGGGGTCTGCCTCATAGAAGACTCTATGAATCTATAGATAGTTCCATAGAGCAGGGGCTTGCCTTATAGAAGTGCAAATGAGTTCTTAAGGAGTCCTTCAGGAGTTCATCTCAGGCAGCATGAAGACCTCAGGTTCCTCTCACAGTGTCTCAGTCCTTCAAGAGGTCCTGTCAGGCAGCATGAAGACCTCAGGTTCCTCTCACTGTGTCTCAGTCCTTCAAGAGGTCCTGTCAGGCAGCATGAAGACCTCAGGTTCCTCTCACAGTGTCTCAGTCCTTCAAGAGGTCCTGTCAGGCAGCATGAAGACCTCAGGTTCCTCTCACAGTGTCTCAAGGCTCTTTCAGAGTCTGAAATTTCGGTGGCCACCGCGACCACCGCTCAGAGCACCGCACCGCGCGCTATTATATAGTCCACTGTCAGCACCGCACCGCGCTGTGGTTTGTTGTGTGTTTTCTTTTTTTTAACCAGCCGTTAAAAACAAGCAACCACCGCGGTGCGGTGCGGTGCGGTGGTTAGTAAAATCCGAGAGGAGGGCTGGGAGGTGCGGTGGTTGCGGTGGTATGACGTCATATTGTAGGAAACGGTGGTCGCGGTGGTCGCGGTGGGCACCGAAAATCCATCTCTGAATAGGCCTTTAGTCCTTCAAGAGGTCCTGTCAGGCAGCATGAAGACCTCAGGTTCCTCTCACAGTGTCTCAGTCCTTCAAGAGGTCCTGTCAGGCAGCATGAAGACCTCAGCTACCTCTCACGGTGTATCAGTCATTCAAGAGGTCCTGTCAGGCAGCATGAAGACCTCAGGTACCTCTCACAGTGTCTCAGTCCCTCAAGAGGTCCTGTCAGGCAGCATGGGGCACTAGAGTCCATGGAGGGTCTGTATGGAGCAGAGGAACTTAACCGGGAGCCAGTGGAGCCTTTTGAGTGTGGAGGTGATGTCCAGGGCCTTCATGGGGACCTAACCCTATCCTATCCTATCCTATCCTATCCTATCCTATCCTATCCTATCCTATCCTATCCTATCCTATCCTATCCTATCCTATCCTATCCTATCCTATCCTATCCTAACTCTAACTACTAGCCAAAGGTGAGTCTTAGACAGCCAAACGTGCAGTGGCAGCCCTAGACAATCCGTCATCTCTGAACCAATAGAATGTGACAATTAAACCCTATGAGCCAATAGTGTGCTTCACAATAAAAACCCATGAACCAGCTCTATTCATCAGAATGTATCAGAATTCAGAAAATTATCAGAAAAGATCCCAATGTGACACAAGGCGACCTTGTATCTCTGCTGTTTTCAATTATTTTAAATGGAGATTAAAGTGGTTAATATTCACAAGGATTTTTTTTTTTTTTTTTTTTTGAGAGAGACCGTGAGATCATTTTGCAACCTCGACCTCAAGGTTTCAACGAGGTTCGTGTTTTTACCAGAGCTCACGGATCTCTGCTGTGGCAGATTTAAAAACAGAGATCCCCGCATACAGGGGCTGTCTGAAGGTTGTTCTCTCGGTGTGAACCAGACTCATCGCGTTTCCTCTCACATCATAGAAACACAGAACACCCGCCGAGGGGTCCACATACACCCCCACCCTGGCCGGTCCCCTGAGGGGCGGGGCAGGTCCCGACACTCGGGTGCGAATGTCGTCGTGAAGGAATATATAACGTTTATTACTAGCAAAGTAACACAGCACCCATGAGCTGCCGCTGCGACCAAAGCCTGACAGAACCTCGCCCTCTCTGCGGATGTCATCCTGACTGACTGCTACGTGAAACTCCTCTCCGCTCCACTTCACCTCAAAGTAACGACGGCCACTCAGACGCTCCCTACTCAACACGTTGGCGTAACTGATGAACCTGCGGGGGTGATCTGCGTAAGGTTGTTCTACATCTGTGTAAGTCACTTTTCTGTTGTTCTCTGAGAGGCTGAGTTTTCTGTGCGCTGTGTTCCTATCCAACGACAGAGGAAAGGAGTCTGTGGAAGAAATAAAACACATACGCAATATGGAATGACTGCGTTGAAACACTGACGCACAAGCAGCGCGCACGTTTCACCGTGCACAGGTGCACGTTTGTCCGTTTGTTTGTCAGCCAATACAGGTAGTTGTGTGTGTCAATGTATTAATATTATTTATCAAATACCTACTGCGGATTGGTGATAACTTATTTGGGTATATAATAATCAGGCACATAATGTACTATACAACACCTTCAGAGGGTCCAAATTATCTAAAATAACTTAACTTCCTAAACACTACACATTTCCCATACGGTCTGCCAATTTAATCCGTCTTGTGACTTTTCATTTTCTTCTTATTATGTTATTTTGTCTTTTTTTATTTTCCCATGTGATGGGTTTCATTCTATCAAAAAAGATCTGCATTTTCCCTGTTGACACAATCTTTTATGTTTCTGGATAACTCCTCACACCTCATCCGCACTGCGTCATTGTGTAGTGACGTGGTCTGAACCAACCAATAACCAACATATAGTAGTGTGGGTCTCAACCAATGAAAGTGTTTGGGGGCGTGGTGAATCCTTGCTCAAATAGAGACTGTGAGTGCGTATAGGAGAGGAGGACCAGGTCGATGCAGTGTTGTTGCTTGCGGTCCGTCAGGACAATTTCATTGAACAAAATTCTAATGAAAAATCATGTATTCTAATAAAATTCTATGGGTCATAGCTCACTCACATTGCAGGTGTCAAGCCCAATGACGTTTTTTTTTTTTAAATTCATTCTTCATGTTTTAATGACTTAACAATATTTAGCAAGTAAGTGCACACTAATTTCCTGCACACACAACCATGCACACACACACACACGCACGCGCGCGCGCACGCACACACACACACACACACACACACACACACACACACACACACCATGTACTCACATTTTAAGAAGTCCTCTCTGTTTGTGCTCCCAACTGGAGACACTGCTGGTCCTGGAGCAGCAACTGGAGCAGCAACTGCAGCAGCAACCGGAGACGCAACTCTAGCAGCAACTGGAGATAAATCTGACACATTAAATCATTAAATCATGAAGATGAAGATGCTTAATCAAGGCACTTCTGAATAGGGTTGCCAACTCTGAGATCTTGGAATAAGGAACACTTCTACGACCACGCGGCGAAGCAGCGCGGTTATTAGGTTAGTTAAGTCTGCGGTTTTTCTGGTGGAGCCGTTGCCCCTGTGACCCAACTACGGATAAGCGGTTGAAGGTGGAGGGATGATTTCACATACCATATTAACCTTTGGGATCAGTTAAGGCCTGTTTACTGTGGTCAGTAAGGAAGAATAGGCCGGTAGGCCTATTGTGCTGTATAAATGTTAATTAATTATGAACAAGTAGTCCATTGTCTTTATAACATTAAGAATCCCGATTTTGAAGAAGTTTTTTTTTGCCCTTTTAAAGGGCAAAATTTGTATTGAATACGCACACATTTATTAGACTAATAACTACTAATAAACCGTCAACCATATTAGCCTACTGAAATAGCTTGGCTATAGGCATATACCCACATCAGCAGCTTTAATTATTATTATTTAAAAAAAAGACTGAGTCTATGACAGTTGTTGTGGGGGATTTGCATAACTCTCATACTATGGCTGTGGGAGTTTGCGGAACTCTCTTACTCTATGGCTCTGGGAGTTTGCGGAACTCTCTTACTCTATGGCTCTGGGCACGGCAGGATTGGCACACAGAGCAGCAGCGCTACCAGCGCACCGCGCACACACACATGCAGATCTGCAGCCACGGGGAGGTTTTGGTTTGTTGTTTGGTTGTTGTTGGTTTCTGCTCGTGAGGAGTCCTGTGTGCACTCGCCACAGAGCAATTGTGCTGTCTTAAATATATCTCCTGCTTTATTTTGTTCACTACTGTTAAATTCATTGTTGATGTTTGTGCGACGGATCGCACAGGAGGCATTTAGGGAAATACGGAACAAACCGCGTTCCGTATCGATTCAATACGGAACGCATCATTTAGTGTTCAATTAAGGAACGATTCCGTATTATACGGAACGGTTGGCAACCCTACTTCTGAACCACAAGGAGACCATTAGGGATGGAGATGGGGAGAAGCTCAAATGAGTGCAATGTGAAAGGGACAAGAAAAGCAGTTTGCCTACAAATTAACGATAAAAGAACATTTACATTAAAATCATATTTAATGTAAATATTTAACAATCCTTTGTGGGATCTGATTAATGCTTAAAATTAATGCTTAAAAAGCATTAATTTACTCACCTGTCGGTTGGTTTGATGCAGAGTTTTGTTTCTCGGATTCAGCCTTCATGTCACGCATCCGTTGAGCTGCATGAGATATTTACACATTTTAATGAACCATCAACAGTACTGTAGTTGAACCAAGAATCATATTCGATGTAATAATTTAACATACAGTCATATTTGACACATGGTTTAAAGAAGTATTTAACTTTACTCACCCATCTGTTCCTCAAATTGAGTCTTCATTTCGCACATCTTTTGAGCTGCAACAATATATTTATACATTTTAATATTAATTTGTATAAGGACACCAAAAATGTGTTTACTGTATGAACCAAGACTCATATCGAATATAAAAATCTAGCACACTCTGCGATAAAATTTTATTTTGTTCCATTTTACTTACCTTTCTCTTTCTCAAATTCAGCTTTTGTGTCGCTGACCTGTTGAGCTGCAATGAGATATTTGTGCATTTTGAAGGTTCAGCTAGTACATATACTGTAGATGTTAATTTAATAATAATAATAATGTCTCACCAAAAAGGTTGTGTTCAGATAAGCTAACAACATTTCATGAAATAAATTAAAACTTTCATTTACTCACCTGTCTTTTGGTTTGATGCATTGTTTGATTTCTCAAATTCAGCCGTCATCTCAAGCATCCGCTGAGCTGCAAGTAGATGTTTGTTTATACACTAATACAAAACTAATACAAAGAAGAGTCATTTAAAACCATCAATTTCTCATTAATACATGTGCATTGAAATTGACCAAGAAGCTTATCTAATATAATATTTGACATGTTTAAAAATAACCTGTTATCTTACTCACATAATTGTTTCTCAAATTCAGCCAACTGTTGAGCTGTAGTGAGATATTCATACATCAATACTATAATTAAGGAGTTGTCTGTCTGAATGTCTGTCTGAATGTCTGAATGTCTGAATGTCTGAAGCGAGCATAACTCATCACTGGCTGCACCGATCACTATGATATTTCACACAGTCATTGACCATAACATTAGGAAGAGACTGAGGAAGCCCTTTTTTCAAATTAACAAATTGTTGATTAATAATGAATTTATTGGTGAATTAAATTTCCCCATTCGCTTAACATTGGCAATTCCCTTTTGGGCCACAGGGGGCAATGCAAATACCAAAACACACAGGATTCACACTACCCACACATTTCATTTTATTTACCTGTCAGTTTCTCAAATTCAGCCTTCTGTTGAGCTGCAATGAAATATTTTTAATTATACATTATATGTATACATTCTGATGACTCGTAAATAGAAAACTATATATTTTTATGTAGGTTTTTAATACGAAGCCCACCAGAGTTATTTATTTATTTTTTTAACATGCATTACCAGAGTTCTCCCCCTTTCAACACACACACACACACGCACACGCACACACACACACACACACACACACACACACACACACACACACACACACACACACACACACACACACACACACACACACACACCCCTATATAGATAGATAGATAGATAGATAGATAGATAGATAGATAGATAGATAGATAGATAGATAGATAGATAGATAGATAGATAGATAGATAGATAGATAGATAGATAGATAGATAGATAGATAGATACAAATGTGAGGATTGATTTTAAACTCTAATACACTGTTTGGATGCCAGAATGGGACAGAGTATTCCTGACTGTAATCAAAGCCAATGTTTGTGGAGGACGATTCAGAAATGGAAGAAACGGGTGAGCTTGATTTCTAATTGACCATGGATGTGGTCATTATTTTTCAATTCACTGGGCATTTAAAAACATTTAATTTTACTCACCAGTCTGCTTCTCTAATTCCACCTGCATGATTTCACGCATCTGCTGAACTGCAATGAGATATTTATACCTTTAGATGAGGTCTATGTAAGGGTTTCGATATTGACTTTTCAAACGATATCCATTATCCGGGTATTGTCTAACTCTTAAGGTCCATAGACACCGACAAGCAGGGGTGGACTGGGAGCTCAAAACATACCGGGCAATTTTGTCTCAGAGCGGCCCTCAGAGCGGCCCTCTGAATCTTTGTGGGGGCTCCGGGGCCTGAGCCCCCATGAGAATTTAAGACATAAGGGGCTCTGGGGCTCGGGCTAACTAAAATTAGTTAGTTAGTTTTAGTTAACTATAAAAACCCTGCAATAGGCAGTTTCATTTGAAGAGGACAGAGGGCCGCCAGCACTGATTCGTGGGCCGGTTTTGTGCAGATTTTTTTTTTTTTAATTAAAACACGACATTAACGGCCCCCGGGGGGGTCGGCCCACCGGGAAAATGCCCTGTATGCCAGACTGTCAGTCCACCCCTAGTTGGGTCGTTTCCGACCGTTCCGTGACCGTGGAGAGCAAAGGTCCGTTTCTCAATGGAATTATCATCTAAGAGGGTTATTAAACAAATTTGGCCGGGGTGTACTTTCTGAAAGTGCGGGCAATTTTTTTTAGAGCCCATAATCCAAAATGTCTGCCCGGAAATGTGTTTTTTCCTTCATAACTTGAAATGCATTGATTTTACGCCCCATAAATGTATTGAACATTAATATAAAGTTGGGCATTACGGACGATTTGGTACCAAGCACATGTCTGTATCTCCTATGGTTCTTGAGATACAGCATATAGGTACTTTCACAGATTGAGGAGAGCAAGGCATTATTAACATTGATTTTTAAGTCAATCAAATGGTGATAGAGGCATGGGAATTGGTACACACACTCTTCAAACCCCACTATTTATAAAAGTACTGCATGCTCTGCAAAATTCCAAGATGGCAGCCCCCAAAATCCAAGATGTCCGTCTAAAAATGTGGTTTTTCATTCGTAACTCGAAATGCGAAGCTTTTAAGCCCCATGAATGTATTGAATGTTAATATAAAGTTGGGCATTACGGACATTTCGATACCAAGCACATGTCTGTATGTACTACGGTTCTTGAGTTACAACATATAGGTAGTTATGAGGCACCATAAGGGTAACATTTTGGCACGTTTCACTTATTTACTCAAAGATCCCTTTATCACCATCTCTACTATGTTCAGGAAACGGACCTACATGGGTCTGCTATCATAAACCACTTCAAGTCTTTCAATTGATGAAACGGGTCGGGAGTTATTAAACGAACGTGAATGCTGTTCCAGTGTTAAATTTGCTGTGCACATTTTACGAAGATAAGCCAGGCAGAATTGTCCTGTCTGTGCATTACACTGAGTTTGTGCTTCACAATAAGAGTATATGTGAAGCAGACGCACCAAGTGTAGCATGTGTCATAGTGTCATGGTATAATATGCTAATAAGTGCAATAGGCTAATACGTGCAATATCATAATATACTGTATGTACAATAGGCTAATAGTGTAATACATGCAATAGTGCCATAGGGTAATATGTGTAATAGTGCAATATATGTGCATTAGGGTAGTAGTGTAATATATGCAATAGGCTACTAGTATATTATATACAGTAGTGGCATAGTGTAATAGGATATTATGTGTAATAGTGTAATAAGTGCAATATATGTAATAGCGGTAGAGTATAATAGGGTAATATATGTAATAGTGTAGTACAAGTACAATAGGCTGATAAGTGTAATAGTGCAATATTTGTGCATTATGGTAATAGTGTAATAGATGCAATAGTGTAATAGGGCTAATAGTGTAATACATGTGCAATAGGCTAATATTATATTATATACAGTAGTGTAATAGTGCAATAGGGTATTATGTGTAATAGTGCATTAAGTGTAATAGTGTAATATGCGTGTATTAGGGTAATAGTGTAATATGTGTAATAGTGTAATATTTGTAATAAGTGCAATAGGCTAATACGTCTAATAGTGTAACATGTGCATTAGGGTAATAATGTAATATATGCAATAGTGGTATAGTGTAATAGGAAAATTATAGTATGCCACTATTACACTATTACCCTAATGCACAAATATTGCACTATTACACTTATTAGCCTATTTTACTTATTACAGTAATTACACTATTCCACTATTATACATATTACCCTATTACACCATACCACTATTGCATATATTCCACTATTCCACTATTACCCTAATGCACAAATATTACACTATTACATTTATTAGACTATTGCACTTATTACACTATTACACATAATACCATATTACACTACTGTATATAATATACTATTAGCCTATTGCACATATACTACACTATTGCACTATTAGTCCTATTACACTATTACCCTAATGCACAAATATTGCACTATTACACATATTACCCTAATGCACATATATTGCACTATTTTACATATTACCCTTATGCACATATATTGCACTATTACACATATTACCCTATGGCACTATTGCATGTATTACATTATTAGCCTATTGTACATAGAGTATATTATGATATTGCACGTATTAGCCTATTGCACTTATTAGCATATTATACCCTGACACTATGACACATGCTACACTTGGTGGGTCTGCTTCACATATAGCCTGGTCTAGCCCTCAATGATTTTGGCCTTGGGGGGCGGGGGTGTCGTGGGATACCCACGGCGGAAGTGCTGCGCTCTGATTTGATCTCACTAACGTGTCGTCATCTCCGGCCCCTCCCACGCCCGTCCACTGCTGTTCTACGTCACATCATTTAGAGCGACGCCCACCCCGGAAGGTTGACACGCCCCTCAAGGCCACTTTCCAACGCGCGTTAGTCCAGGCTTTCCGTTTTCGCGCAAGGCGGACGAAAATGAAAGCCTGGGTGTCGAGGCTACTTCACATATACTCTTATTGTGAAGCACAGACTCAGTGTAATGCACAGACAGGACAATTCTGCCTGGCATATCTTCGCAAAATGTGCACAGCAAATTTAACACTGGAACAGCATTAACGTTCGGTTTAATAACTCCCGACCGTTTCATCAATTGAAAAAATTGAAGTGGTTTGTGATAGCAGACCCATGTAAGTCAGTTTCCTGAACATAGTAGACATGGTGATAAAGGGATCTTTGAGTAAATAAGTGAAACGTGCCAAAATGTTACCCTTATGGTGACTCATAACTACCTATATGTTGTAACTCAAGAACCGTAGTACATACAGACATGTGCTTGGTATCAAAATGTCCGTAATGCCCAACTTTATATTAACGTTCAATACATTTATGGGGCTTAAAAGCTTCGCATTTCGAGTTACGAACGAAAAACCACATTTTTGGACGGACATCTTGGATTTTGGGGGCTGCCATCTTGGAATTTTGCAGAGCATGCAGTACTTTTAGAAATAGTGGGGTTTGAAGAGTGTGTGTACCAATTCCCATGCCTCTATCACCATTTGATTGACTTAAAAATCAATGTTAATAATGCCTTGCTCTCCTCAATCTGTGAAAGTACCTATATGCTGTATCTCAAGAACCATAGGAGATACAGACATGTGCTTGGTACCAAAATGTCCGTAATGCCCAACTTTATATTAACGTTCAATACATTTATGGGGCTTAAAAGCTTCGCATTTCGAGTTACGAACGATTTACCACATTTTTGGACGGACATCTTGGATTTTGGGGGCTGCCATCTTGGAATTTTGCAGAGCATGCAGTACTTTTAGAAATAGTGGGGTTTGAAGAGTGTGTGTACCAATTCCCATGCCTCTATCACCATTTGATTGACTTAAAAATCAATGTTAATAATGCCTTGCTCTCCTCAATCTGTGAAAGTACCTATATGCTGTATCTCAAGAACCATAGGAGATACAGACATGTGCTTGGCACCAAATCGTCCGTAATGCCCAACTTTGTATTAATGTTCAATACATTTATGGGGCGTAAAATCAATGCATTTCAACTTATGAAGGAAAAACCACATTTCCGGGCAGACATTTTGGATTATGGGCTCTAAAAAAAATTGCCCGCACTTTCTGAAAGTACACCCCGGCCAAATTTGTTTAATAACCCTCTTAGATGATAATTCCATTGAGAAACGGACCTTTGCTCTCCACGGTCACGGAACGGTCGGAAACGACCCAACTACCCTGCCGACAAGGCTTTAGCGTCCGGTAACATCTGTATGGCCGATATATCTGCCCAATGCCATCCCTAGTCCATATCTCACCAAGTGTGTTTCCAGAGGTGTCACCCTTTGCCTTTCCTGTCAGAACAGAAACAGATAAAAAATACATTTACATGAACACAGTCAGTCATAGAATATTCTGTCAACCTTTAGCTTGTATTCATTGTCATATTTTTGTAGTGAAGTCTAACTTGCTACACATTATAAATTAAAGGCCTGCTGAATTGCCCCTGGGGGAGATAACTGGCTAACCAAATTAGCAAATGCCGTTGATGATGTCAATTAGGGCATTCCAAATTAACCAATCAAATTTATCCTGCTTCCACTTTATTGAGCGACTGTCTCTACTGCATCTCCCATGTAGCATCGTGTTGCTAATCTAACGTTTAATTTTTACGGGACATTACTTGCCTAAAATGTGCATTCTACTTTTTTCTTCTACCGAATATCTTAGTTACGGTGAAAAAAGAGTGGACTTCTTTACGGTAACTGCAATTTCATTGCAATTTCACACATTTTCGCCAATCTCTCTCAGCTGTGTTCCCCCAGATATATGCATTTTGCCTCGGGTAAGCCTCTGACTCTGGTTCCCTGCGATGCTCGCCTGATTGACTGACTAATGACTATACGTACTCAGGGCATTTACCTGGTCTAAACTCCCTCGCGAGGTCTCCTCTGTTCATGTCCAGCAGGATGTCGGCCATGATTTCAGATTCTTTATCAGGAAAGTGTTGTACGATCAAGTCGACGACCTTCTCCTTGGTGTCAGCATTCTCCAGCGTGCTCTTGGTCAGCGGTTTGTAACCGTAACCAGCAACATTTTCAGGCTGTTGCAGCAGCCACTTGAAGCTCTCGAACTCTTCACCACCAAGACTATTCAAGGTCCTCAGGATACGCCTCTTAAGAGACGGCATGGTGGAGTCCTGCAAACACATGATGTCAACATGGATGTTACAGTAGCTTGTCTGTGTCTGTCTGAAAAATATCTGCCCTAAAATTGGGCCATTTAACCCACATTGGGGCGGGTATGCCTTTTGGTGTTCTTAGCATTATTAGCATATTTAGCATTCAGCATTAATTATGCTAAGGCGTAATTAGCATTACTTAGCATCATTAGCATTACTTAGCATTTTAACAATACTCAGCATTAGCTTTACTTAGCATTATTAGCCGTACTTACTTACTCTTAGCAATACTTAGCATTAGCAGTATTACTTACTTAGCATTATTAGCATCAGTTAGCGTTATTACCATTACTTAGCATTACTAGCATTATTAACAATACTTAGCATTAGCATTACTCCGCACTATTAGCATTATTAACATACTTAGCATTCCTTTGCATTAGTTAGCATTATTACCATTAGTTAGCATTATTAGCATTACTTACCATTACATAGCATCATTAACATAACATTAGTTAATGAAAAATATCAGACCTGAAATATTCAGAATAAGATTGATTGTGAATGAACGACTTTTATGATGATTCTGATTGGATGATTTGGATGACATCTGACATCTTCTGACATCAAAGTAGCCTATATACATTTTTTCTGGGGTGCTGAGTTAATATATGAGGTGACCGAAGCAATTCAAGTTCACAGTCATGTGAACTTGACAAGTTCATTGTTATGGTCATTTTGGATCAAAATGTCATGTAATACTGAAGTGGCCCGCATAAGTTCAGAAACCTAACTTGAATTATTGTCCTTAATAATACCAATTGCTGGGGGGACACAAGAACATGTTGAAGGGGCAAGAGAAAATGGTATGGGTGCGGCTTCATCGCCCGTGTCGCTTCGCGCCACGGGCGATGAAGTCGCACCCATACCATTTTCGGTTACAGGACTTTTATTAGCCAAGTAAAGCATCAATACTGTAATAACATCAGTTGTTGTTGAAGTTGCAACAGACACGCAGCATGCATAAAGCTAAAGGTCTGACTCAGAGAGTTTTCTGTTTTCAATGATGAAATGCTGTTGGTTTAGTGGTGACACAGCTGTAGTTATTTAGTATCAGTAGTAGTAGTGTTTCAAATCATTTTAAATATAAGCACTTTAATTTGAAATATCTTGGGTTGTTTTGCATGGTATCGTGTTTGGGGGGGGGGGCAGACTGGGTATTTAGGGGGGCATTGCCTCCCCATGCCCATGCGTAGATCCGCCCCATGCTTTGAGAAAATCGGAATTTGACTTCTTACCTCAGTGCATTCGGTTTACCCTGACCAGCAAAGCACTCACAGTGTAGCATCTTGTACATACAGTACATAGTGCCACCAGACTTTCACAGAGGTTACCTCCCAAACCAGGGGTTTTCAACCTTTTTCATCCCAGGGCCCACCATTTATCCAGCATTTGAGCCACCATTTGAGTACATTTTAGCCCCGCAGACCCCCCAAACTAAAGACTTCCTTTGCTTCTGTCCATGACCATTAATCTTCTAGTTGTCTACATTAGGACTAATCCACACGATGAATATTTTAACTCTTGAGAGTGTAAAAATGAAACCAAATGGACCCGCCAGGGTCCATTTGGTTTCATTTTTACGTGCTCAAGAGTTAAAATATGTTCTCATCTGGTTAAACAACTTAGCTGGGGACCACCTGGAACCCTCTAAAGGACCACTGGTGGTCCCCGGACCACCAGTGGTCCCAAACCAAGGGCTATCTTTATTGCTCACAAACCGTGTGCGGTTTTGTGTGCACTCATGATTTAATGATGTTTATTCTCAAGGAGGAGCCACTGTGGGTTTGTCTGGTACGGCTAGCAGAAGTATATTTCAGAGTGTCTGTTGTTATATTATGATGTTTCTAATGTCCATCAATGGTACAAACATCAGAAATGTTCACACAAGTGAATTATTTGGGAGTTTAAACAACAGTTAATTATATAGTTATATAATATAATCAGATTATACCCCTAAAACAGTATTCATCCACTCCACTGAAACTGCTATCACACATTTTAACATTCCTGGATGTTATACAAACAAAATGATACCACATATGTCTTGTCCCTTTTGATGGAGACTATATTTCATTTCATTTAAATCATTGAATTCAGTTTTTATTTACATTATTTACATTTACTATGTCCCAACTTCCGCGCTCAGGAATCATTAGGCCTAAGTTGATTTGACCCCCAATCCATCCCTTTCATGCTGAGTGCCAAGCAGGGAGGCATTGGGTCCCATTTTTATTATAGTCTTTGGTATGACCCGACCGGGAATCGAACCCCAGCCTCCCAGTCTCAGGGCGGACACTCTAACCACAAGGCCACTGAGTTGGTCTCACGTTGCAGACCAAGACAACTTGGGTTGTGACAAATCATAACAGGAAACACAGTGTTTTGGAACAATCCAATAATTACAAAGAAAAAAATAAATGCAGACAACAACATTTTTTGTTTTTGTTCTAATTATTTGTTAGACTCAAAACATTGTGCTTGTTGTCATGATTAGTCACACCCCAAGTTGTCTTCGTCTTCATATAAATGATAAGTGAGGAAAATTAATGGGTTAGAATTCACTAACCCCCCCCCCCCCCCCCCCCATCTTACACAGGTGTGACTGGTTTCCACAGTAGTAGTAAAATGAATGAAGACTGCTCTTACCCTCCAGACACGCACACACGCACGCACGCACGCACGCACGCACGCACGCACACACACACACACACACACACACACACACACACACACACACACACAGTGTTGGGAAAGTTCTCTTTTTTCTGAAATAGTTCAGTTTATCGTTCATACATTTAAAAACGAACTAGTTCCGTTCATAGTTCATTGTTGAACTTTTAGAACTAAAGTTCATGGTTCCAAAAAAAGAACTATTATAGTTCTTTTTCGTTCTTTTTTCCCCTCCCTCTTTTTTTTTGTTCAAAATGGTTGCAGCCCATAGCCATATAGGCTACAACTGAAGATGTCCTTAGTTGATTTGTGAAGATTTTATTATGAAGGCGCTCAGTTCAGTCCAGCCCTGTGCATCTCTGTGTGCTGAAAATAGAGCAGAAAATATCAGCAGAAATAGAGATCAACAAGCTCAAAGTGCGTCACTGAGTTTGTAGATCTGCTCTATTTTCAGCTCATTCTAGTCTCACTCTTGAACAGGGCTCAATGCTTAGGATTTTTCCAAGTAGGCTACTATTTTACAATATCAATTTATTAACATAGCCAGGTCGACTGAAAGCCCCACCACCAATTAAGCAAATGAGCCCGGGCCGTCGCGGGTATTGTTTCGGTCGGGTATCCCAACTCTATACAATAGCCCATATTGTTATATTAATAACAATGTGAAAGGGTCCCCCAAACCTTAAGGCCGCCTCTGCTAGTAGGCTAATTGTAGCCTACCGGTAAATAAAAATGAAAACGATCCGACGGCAAATCAGGCAATGATGATAAGAATACACAAGTGTTGTGCGTCCGAGCGCGCACGTGGTGCGTTTATGATTAATCACGGGATAGCGGCACAAAAAGGTTGCTGCGCAGACAGTATATGATTTAAATACACGCATAGCACAGGAAGATTATTACCAACATGAACAGCATTAGAAGCTCATTCAACGTGTTGGAGAGAAGCGTCCTCCCTAGGTGCTGTCTGATGCTGTGCGCTACTAACAGAGCAGAGGGAGGGGCGGGGCGATGGGCAAGGAGAACAGATCTTCAAGCTAAGGATGCATCGAGCCTCAACACGTTGTTGGCTTGTATATCTGCTCTATTTTAGCGAACACCGCCGTACTACAGTAATATAAATTGCTCTACTCGCACCGGTGCTATGAACTTTTTACTCACAAATGCGAGCCTGCCGAGTCCTGCTCTTGAACAAAATCGAACGCAAGAAAAGTGGCGTTCACTCACGCCAGAAATGAACGAGTTCACACCGCCGTTCTTCAAGCAGATATAGGGTCCGTTCCGTTCAAGTTCCTTAAAAATATGAACGGTTCAAAGAACTTTCGTTCTTTGAACGCGTTCGGGTACAACTCTGCATACACACACACACACACACACACACACACACACACACACACACACACACACACACACACACACACACACACACACACACACACACACACACACACAAAATGTCATCATGCTTCATGTAGCATGGGATATGTCTAACTAGGTGGCTTCTATTCCAAGCATTAGAGGGCTAAAACCGACATACCGTCTTCATAAGCTGTGGCCATTTGTAAGACTATAATGCTTGGAATGCATTAAGCATCATGCAAACAACACACACAAACACCCATGCACACAGACGCACACACAAACTGAGGTCCAAGTCGAACCAGAGTTCGAAATAGTTCAACAACATCAATTTTGTTAATTTAATGAATTTGTTTAATGTGTGACACCATGCAGTGACACCCACAAAATGGCCAGAACCATGTAATATACTCACCTCATTTACTCTGGGGACCCCAATTTATATTGTAAAATCAAAGTTGATTTAAATCTGAGAGTGAACTTATGGGTGCATTTGTTTCCATGTTTTAAACTCTCAGAGTTACAGACCCGTAAGCGTCCATTTGTTACACTCTCAGAATTACACATCAGTGTCCACTAGGTTCCAAACAATCACTTAGCTGGCGACATGGCTGTGTACTTTAACGTAAACTTCAGTAAACTTCCAAATTGCAGCATCACACATTGAGGTTTCCCGGTAAATCCAGTGCCCATAAATGCCTTTTAACTCTCTGATTCTAACACCATTTCAGCAGCAATTATTACAGGGATGTGATTATGAGGAAAATAAAACATTATAAAACATTACACAGATTTTTTTTTTCTTCCCTACCTGTTGTGATACTCGAGGGATCGAAGCACGAGTCCTTCTTCACTGTAGGAACACCACACACACACACACACACACACACACACACACACACACACACACACACACACACACACACACACACACACACACACACACACACACACACACACACACACACAGACGACGGCGATGGCGATGGCGTTGCGGTGTGCCATTGAGGGTACAGAGAGCAGCCTGATCACATGGTTCATGTACAGCGCGAGTCCATAGACTCCAATGCATCCAGTAACATCCAATTGTCAACATTTTGCCGGAAGTCTAACAGAAGTCTATGTAGAGCGGCCGCCATTAGACCTTTACATGGGAGTGAACAGAGATTTCATAACTCCGTCTATACTTGAAGGCTCTGATTTGGTCACACCCCTAGTTTAAGGAAACACTGAGATCAAGGTTATGTAACACAGACAGACATGTTGTTGGTCTGGTTCTACTGGGTTCATCTCCGACAAACAGAACAAACAAAACAAGCACTACTAACAAACACCCTGTTTGTCCTCACGACTATGCTTTGGTCTTATCCGGTACCATGCAGGTATCAATACGTTTTTAGTCTTATCTGGTACCAGGTATCAATAAGCTTTGGTTTTATCTGGTACCAGGTATCAATAAGCCTTAGTATTATCCAGTACGTAGCAGGTATCAATAAGCTTTGGTCTTATCTGGTACCAGGTATCAATATAAGCTTTGGTCTTATCTGGTACTAGGTATCAATGGGCCTCATGCGTCAACATGTTCTTAACTTTTCCTCTTAAATTTCCTTCTTTTCCTCTTAAACTGCCGAATTGTTCGCACCGGCTGTTCTCATGTTGATGAATCCAAAATGGGAAGCGTGTGCGTGTCTACCCTAATTAGCATAGGTAAACGCCCGTAATTTCCCATATAAGGGCATTACTGGCGGAAATGGAAACAGGAAACAAGACAGAAGGAAAACAAACTTCAAGTTCAACACAGTGCAACTCAAATGCCCAAAAGTAAGGAGAAAACGAGATCGGGGGGGGGGGGGGGGGTGCACCCATTGATGCAAAAAGGAAGAAAAATTGGGCAGGCTCAGAAGTGGAGTTGCTTCTACAAGAGGTAGAGGAAAAAAAGAAATATATTATTTAGCCGTGTTAATTTGGGATATAAATGGATGCACAAATCCAAATGTTTGGATGAAATAACAGGAGCAATAAAGGTTGTGTCAAGTGAGGGGCGGATCAGCAGCTGGCGTCAAAAAGAAATGGACTGAAGAAATGAACTGAAGTCTGCAGCAAAAAAAGAATAGCGGATTGCAGACGAGAGGAGCTCGTCACGAGGGGTGAGTAGACTACTATGACTGTAGCGTTTGATGTCTAAAACTTTTCAAACAGGTGTACAGGATCCTCCTGGCCAACAAATATCTGACTTGGACGGTAGAATTGGGGGAATCATTGGAGAGACAGCAGTGTCCGGTGTGCACTGTGCAGAGGGGCTTGATTCAGACCTGGACACCGCCATCACCGCCACCTCTTGTCTCAGAACCTGACGGTAAGCATAATTTCATGTATTTAATTTAGGATTTTAAATGTGTATTGCCCTTGGGCTACTAATAATTCTCCATCAAATTGAGCATTAAGCTAGTTCTCCCTATGCTTCTGGCCCCACCTTGTGAACCACAAACATACTACAAGCCGTCCTCATGGGGGAGTTTACAGGTGGACAAGTATGTTATTACTTACTGGCAACCACACATTAACACTTAACCCTACAACACTAAACATGGGTGTTTTTTACCTGGACGATTATATTTTTGCAATTTTCATTATGTTGCCGATGTCTGAGCTGGGTGGGTTCTTCAGTAACCCCTTAGTTTTGTTTTTGTTTTTGTTTTTGTTTTCTCCAGGAAGGTTCTGGGTAAGTTTTACCCATGTTTACTGATAGGGTGATAGAAAAAAAATCCCATTCATTAAAAAATGGACTTTATTTATTTATTTGTTTACTTATTTTCTTCACGGGACCAATCTCACAGGCCTTAGGAATTTCTGGACTCTTAAACATAATATGCACATTTTAATATGCGCATGATAGCATATTTTTTAGTTTATTTATTTATTTATTTTTGGTGAAAAGTCATGTTGCCATGTACTGTATTGCTGTACTTCCATGTATTCTGATGATAAATATATTTTTATTAAATAGTTTACTTTGGGTAAAATATACCCGTGTTTAGTGATGGAGTAACAAAAATATTTTAGTGTTCTAGGGTTAAATAAACAACTTTTTTTTTTCATTTATTTTATAAACCGCACTCACACACACACACACACACACACACACACACACACACACACACACACACACACACACACACACACACACACACACACACACACACACACACACACACACACTAACTATTCTGTGTCTCCAAGACCAACCTGTGTTCACTTTACACAGTGACGTGAATTGTGCATTTATTATTGTGAATTTATTTTACAGGAGCTTCCGTAGTAACAAAGTAATGAAACAAAAGCACAAAACAAACACTCTGAATAACGTTCATAACTGTCAGTGTAACAACAACAAATCAATGTAGATAGCTGTAATTACTTCGGCATGCATCATTTTATGGTCAGTGGAATCCATCCACTGCGTAAACTTTCTCACATGCGCAATGACGTCTTGCTCAAGTGTTACAGTAACATTGTACTAAAACAATATAAACGCAATATAAACGTTAACAAAAGATTCAAGCGAGGACTTAAACCCTTTTTATTTCAGAAAGCTTTTTAGTAGCTGCTTTGTTTTATATGCCCCATTTTTAATACACTGTTTTTTCCACTGATTTATTTTTCTTTTGTTGCTTGTTGTTTTGTTTTACTTGCATTGTAGCACTTTGAGGTTCAGTAGAATGTAAAGTGCATTATAAATAAAATCCATTAGTATTATTATTATTAAGATTCGCTGCCGACACACATTTGTCATGCTTGCATCGCTAAACAAATAACACAGAACATATAACCACTGGCATACAAGATTCTATTATCTAATGCTAAAATTGAAATGTAAACATTGTTTTACAATATGTGTGCACGCTTGTCCAAACCACGAGAGGTCCTCGGCCAACCATAATTACCCAAAAATTACCAAATACAGAGTAAGCACACACCTGCTGGAAAGATCACACAATATTGCAGGAATGTTCAAAAACAGCACAATGTACAAGCTCACAACCTGAGCTTGTAAAATGTTATCCGGACACAAAAAATGTTCTTTGACTATAGTGGTCATTGAGTGAATAAATTAATGAAAATGAATAAATAAATTAAACAATATAAAATCTAACCTGCCAAGACTAAAATGAAGTCTACATATAATAAAAAAAAAAAAAATGTCACCAAGAAATGAAATGACAGTAAAACATCATGGAGGGACTATAGTGGAGCAGAGATCCAGTAGACAAGGCACACATCACAACGTGTCTCAGTGACACGTTGTGAGATTGTAGATCTGATATTTTCAACGTGCAACCAACAGTGTGCAATCAGCCGTGACAACGGAAAAATACATTTTAGACAAATAAAATCTCACAACATTAAAAAAGTAGACAAAAAAATTTCAGATGAGCAAAATATGACTAAAACGACAACTTTTTTTTTTTTTTTTTTTTTCAACCGAAGTTCATGTTTTCGGTTGTTATTAGAGAAATTTAAAGATGGGTGTTAATTTGGTTTTAACATGCTGCTTTCTAGGGATTTTAGCTGTTTTTGATAGGAGGGTGGGGCATTCGACGCTTTAAAATTTTGTAAACAAATACGTATTTAGGATTATTTTCTAATGCCCCACCCGCTGTCAAAAACAACTAAAATCATACATTTGGACCAGTGTATTGTTTCGTATTTATTTATTCATTACAACATGGTATTTTATCTTAACTCCAGAAGGCTTTTTGGCAACAAAATGTTATCATTTTCTTCATATAAATATCATGGCTAATGTTCATTATTTAGTATTTCATTGCAATTGGGGTATTTGCATAGAAATACCCCCCACAGAGGCTGCAATTAATCACTGGACTTGCATTTTTTTGATGATTTTTGATTATTTTAACCATTGACCTTTAGCCTTTAACCCTAATAAAAGCAAGCAAAATGACTGCAATAAATATATTTTTGTGATCATGTCTAGAACATGTACATTCATTATATTAAAAATTGGGCCTTCTCGGGTTAAGTATAAAATGTGAGTACTTCAATCCTGGTCTTACTTTTGGAACAGTAGAGTATTATTTTTATTTGTTTCAGTTCCATCAGTGACGTGAGAGCAGTTTTTTCTCACACACGGAGTACGCTGTATATTGACAGAGTGTGTTCTGGTATGTTCCAGGGTTGGTGTAGTGCCAGTAGAATGCACAGTCACAACCTCTGCAGTTCATAGGAAACGCTGGTCTCCCCCAGTACCTGCACAGTAAACACAACGCATTGAACTAGTGGCGTTGACAGGCAGGGGCGGATGTAACATGCCCCTTTTGGGGGGGCAAGAGAACATGTTGGAGGGGCACGAGATAATGGTATGGGGGCGGCTTCATCGCCCGTGGCGCGAAGCGGCACGGGCCGCCCCCATACCATTTTCAGTTACATGACTTTTATTAGTCAAGTAAAGCATCAATAATAACATCAGTTTCAGTTAAATTATTTGTCCTGTAAGCAGCAATAATAACATCAGTTGTTGTTGAAGTTGCAACAGACACACAGCATGCATAAAGCTAAAGGTCTGACTCAGAGAGTTTTCTGTTTTCCATGATGAAATGCTGTTGGTTTAGTAGTGGTTTTGCATGGCATCGTGTTTGGGGGGGCAGACTGGGTATTTGGGGGGGGCATTGCCTCCCCCCCCCCATGCCCATGCCTAGATCCGCCCCTGTTGACAGGGCTGGATCTAGGCATGGGCATGGGGGGGCAATGCCCCACCAAACATGATGGCATGCAAAACAACCCAAATGTCTAAGATATTTCAAATTAAAGTGCTCATATTAAAAAATAATTTGAAACACTACTACTTCTACTAACTAACTACAGCTGTGGCACCACTAAACCAACAGCATTTCATCATTGAAAACAGAAAACTCTCTGAGTCAGACCTTTAGCTTTATGCATGCTGCGTGTCTGTTGCAACTTCAACAACAACTGATGGTATTATTGATGCTTTACTTGCCTATAACTCCTGTACTAGATGAAGAATTTAACTGAAAATGGTATGGGGACAGTATGGGGGTATGGGGGGCAGCTTCCTGTGTCACTTCGCGCCACGGGCGATGAAGCTGCACTCGCGCCATTTTCGCCTGCCCCTCCCAATTGGAAAATGTTATATCGGTGCCTGTATTAAACTAGTGACGTTGATAGAATGACCATATAAAAACATGTGACGTAAAATGTCTCACATTGTCGTCAGGGGAGTTCCGTCCACCCACGTCCATCTCCCGTCGCTGCATTTCAGACCGATCCATGACGCATGCGTCTCGTTGGCCCATGGGAGCGTTGCCAATCCCCGGATGAACGCCTGAACATTAGATGATTGAATAATCAGTAGTTTGATCCGATACATTCACTTCTTCACTTTAACGCACACACACACACACACACACACACACACACACACACACACACACACACACACACACACACACACACACACACACACACACACACACACACACACACACACTCTGACTGACCTCTTGTGACCTTGAGGGGTCACTGACCCCAGCATAAGTGTATTTACACATTTCGTCCCATTACTCTCAACTATAATAATAGTTAAAATGATGTTTTTTTTCATTGTCTCAGCCACACTGCAGTAGAACAACAACTAAGGAAAAAATGTCAAACTTTCTTTATTCTATAAAGCTCCTATGTGTCATTTTATGGTCAAAATGATAATTACATTGTGTTTTATTGTTTTTATATTTGTCCCGAAGTATTCCTTTAATTAGATCATCTAAAAAAAAATAAATAAAAATAAATAAAAAATCTAGAGGTTTCTAATTCAGGAAGTGTAATAATAAAATTGTAATTTTAATAGAGCCCTGCCCTTTTATCCGATGCCCATGCCCATGCCCTGCCCAAAGTCTGCATTTAGGATCACTGTTTTTTTTCCAAAGTTTACTGAACTTGAATGTAGCATTTTCTACTGAACAAGTGTGTTTAATCCATGTTGTTATACCACATCTCCGCTAGAGCTCTCTCTCTCTCTCTCTCTCTCTCTCTCTCTCTCTCTCTCTCTCTCTCTCTCTCTCTCTCTGTCTCTCTCTCCCTCTCTCTCTCTCTCTCTCTCTCTCTCTCTCTCTCTCTCTCTCTCTCTCTCTCTCTCTCTCTCTCTCTCTCTCTCTCTCTTACGTGTTCTTCTGGACTGTTAATGACCAACAGATCAGCTCCGTGCCTCTGACAGTAAGCTCTACATTCTTGCCATGATCTCATTGTAGTAGTCCTGAGGTAACAACTGTCTCCAAACAATGTCCATCCACTGGGACACAACTTGCCTGGAAACATACCGTGGAGGGTGAAATTATTACTTTATGACATCTGTACAATCGCATTTTTTGCGTTAGGCATATGACTTGTAAATTATGCACAATAGAACCCATTGATTGGGAGAGAAAAAAATAACTTGTTTTTACCACCAATGTTTATATTTTACGTTGTTATTAGAGAAAGTAAAACATTCATGTTAATTGTTTTACATTCTTTGCTTTCTATAGTTTTAGGGATTTTAGCTATGGGAGGGGGCATTCGAACATGCTTCTCAATATCAATCAATCAATCATTATTTGCAGCCGAAGCCATTAGAAGACATACAAACAATTAAAAACATACAAAACACTTAAAATACAGATGTCCGCATTTAAAATCCAAATAAATAATAAAAAACAGCCTACAAGAGGCACATAGAGGAACTGTATCTGACAGAACTATACGTGGGATTCGTCATCACCTTAATCACCTTATTATGAGACTCATCAAGTCTACTCTTGGAACTGAACATGAGATTCCTCAAGAGAGCCTGGAATGTGGTCAGTCCCATTTCACAAAATAGCTGACTTGCACTACCACCCCTAGGCTTTTTTTAGGAGGATTCTGAGTGCATCATTGTATGCCACCTTAAGCTTACGCAAGCTTTCCTTTTTATAATTCACCCACAAGGGGGCTGTACTGTATACAGAGGGGTGCAGTATGCCCTAAACAGATTGATTTTGACCATATCAGAGCAGTAGTGAAATTTCCTAGCCAGCATATTAGCCTGAGTATATAACACTCTGCGCTGTCTATACATGTCATCATCATCCTCCATCTTATCATTAATGATGTGCCCCAAGTATTTACAACTGCTGCACATCAATAGATATTTGTTTAAGCGGTGAGCGTTTCCACTCACCTACATAGATGTGTTGAATCCCCTGGCTGCCGCCATCTCTCAACTGGAAGTCGTCAGTGTCCATCCACTCGTATTCGGGATGCATGGTGGACGAGTCGTCACTGGAGGGACAACTCGCAGCTCCACCACTGCAGCAGTAGCTGCTACGTCCTCCGTTGGCCGTGTCAGGAACACAGCGTGGTGTTTGCTTGGCTCTGAGAGAACGGGAAGGCAAGGAGATATCAGAGCTGAAAAGATGTACGGTTCAATAGCCTACTAACTTCACCGATCTTTTCAGAGAATTTCTCATTTTTTACATCCGTCTTCATCTGTCTCACATCTTCTTCTGAGGGGCTCTTTATGTGGCCTGCAATAGGTGTACACGCCACATAAATAGCCCCTCAGAGGAAGGGGCTATTTTTGAGGGGCTATTGACGAGGCGTGTACCCCTGCTACCCGTTATTATTGAGGTCCTATTCATGAGACATGTGCACCTGCTATCTGCTATTTTGGGGGGGCTATTCATGAGGGATGTGCATCTGCTATTTTTGAGGGGCTACTCACGAGGCGTGTACACCTGCAATTTTGGGGTCTAAATATCGCAAAAGTGCAGCACAAATTTTTCAATATTATATGGTATTTCAGAGCGAACGTCTGGTAGAATCTATTCCCACCGGGACAATTTTGCCTTTCCCAGGCCACCCTGGGGCTCAGCTGGTTAACCCTATAACGCCGTTGGTATCATATATGATACACCAATTCTTCAGCTGGCTCATGTTTCAGTGTAACCACTACTTGGTGCAAAAACCTGTTGTATCACATCTGATACGTCCCCTGCCCCACCTGGACCATACCATTTGCACTGCAAGTAGATACAGAGCCTTAGATGGTATGACCCAAAATGGCTGCCTCCATCTAATTTGCAACAGCAGAAACCACTGTCCAAACATTTTGGTTTTGAGGACATTTTGGTGAGTTTTCCTTGTATATCTTTACTGATATTTTGAAATAAGGGTTGCATAATGTGATTGAACTTAGTAATTCTCAAAAAATATCATTTTAGTTTGTTGTTTACCACGTCTGAAAAGTATGTATCATATATGATACTACAGGTTTTTAGTACCATATAATGATGTATCATATATGATACTACAGGCTATTCCCATAGGCACAGCCTATGGGAATATCTATTATGCTCTACACAACTTTCATTCTTATAATTATTTTTCTACCAATCAAACATGCTGGGCATTCAATGTTGTTATGCATGTGTAATAGAGAACACCTTTACTCAAATTCTAAATGTTGAACCCCAAACCTCAAATGCCTGACCTCACTGATCTGAATAGAGTACTACATAAGTACTACGTACAGTGAGTACAGTATACTATATGGATACTACAGTGAGTACAGTGAGTACAGTGTACTCTATAGACAATACAGTGACTACAGTGAGTACAGTGTAATCCATGTACAATACACTGAGTACAGTGGGTACAGTGTAATCCATATACATTACACAGAGTACAGTGAGTACAGTGAGTACAGTGTACTCTATGGACACTACACCGAGTACAGTGAGTATAGTGAGTGCAGTGTACTCTATGGACTCTACACTGAGTACAGTGACTACTGTGTACTCTATGGACACTACACTGAACACAGTGAGTACAGTGTACTCTGTGGAGACTACACTGAGTACAGTGAGTACAGTGTACTCTAGTACTGAGTACTAAGTTGTTAAGACCTGATGTATAATTTATGATACAATAAAAATAACATATAAATACATGTTTTTGGAAAAAACTTTTTTTAAAATTTTCTTTTATGACCTAAAAAGAGTTCAATTTCAAAAAATTGGAATTTTCTGACTTGTCCTTCATAGTTCAGGCTTTAAAGGGTTAAAATGAAATGCTTTGAGAGCGTAAAAATGAAACCAAATGGACCCTTGCGGGTCCATTTGGTTTCATTTTCACACCCTCAAGAGTTAATGAATGTCATTTTGATCTGTATGTTCTAGCACATTCTAGTGCATTTTGGAAGTGCCACTAGTGCATTTTGGATCTTGGCAGTTGGCAACACTGCCTCCAGCAGCGCGAGCGGAGCGCCCTGGCGCACAGGAGGGAATATGGCAACTCTCCTACTTGAAGGCTCTGGTGTAGGACACCTTTCCTTTTTTGAAGGATAGAAACACTAGTTTGCCTGGCCTGGGCCTGGCGCCCTGGACTTAAAAAAAAAAAAAAAAAAAAAAAAAAAAAAAACACCAGGCCACCGGGAAAACTCCCTGTACTCCAGATGACCAATCCGCCCCTGTCTATAGGGTCAGGTCGAAATGAGTCCATTGATGGTTGACCAAACCACAGATGCGCCAGGCAGCGTACGCGATGGTTCGCTGGTCCATCTGTCCAGTGACCTCCAGGTTGTAGAACCTCTGCGTCTCCCTGGTGGCTTCAGACAGATCCTGGACAGAGAGGAGAGAAGCTCCGGAACATGAGTCTGCACTGAGCCAGGGAGACAGGTATCCGTATCGTCTCAGCCATGGCTGGTGGAGACAGAAAGACAAACAAGACACTGTTCGTATATTTTCCTGCTTGGTAACCCATTGTAATAGTGGCTAAGCTATAGCTACGCTAACAGTGCTGTCTACGAACAAATGCGATTGTGCACCAATAAGCAGTCTTCAGTTCCAAATATGTAATTCCACTTTGTTTATAAAGTCCAAGCAACCAAAAGACAATTGGAGGTCACCCACCCCTACATATCGAATACGTCGAGATCACATCACAAAGATAAAACTAGCAACGTGCTGGTGCATGGAGCTTGGCTAGAGGGAAGACATCTCAATGACTGAAGACAGGAGCTTTATAGATGAGCCTGGTCAGAGGAGCCAATCAGCAGCAGAGTCCACCTCGTGGGTAGCCACTCACATTCATACAACCAGTGTTGTGAACTTTGTCGCTATATTTAGCTGTTTTCCAGACCCCCCTAGCGCCAAAATTAGTGAAAAACTCCTGGCGGAAAATCTAGTGCTTTTTTGCTGGTGAGTTGAGGCGAAATTGGTTGACGGGCGCCAGAGATAAAACCCTCATTTTTCAACATTCTTCCTCCTATGATAGAGTTATGATTTAACTCTTGGGATCGTAAAATGAAACCGCTTGGTTTCATTTTACGATCATCATACTTAAATCATATTTAACCATCTGAATTACCTAATTTTCAAGAACTGCATATTTAGAAAATGTTGTGTTGTTATGGTTATTTTTCATTTTCAGTTACAGCTATTGCGATATATATCATTGATGGATTTCATGCAATATATCAATACATTGCAAATATCGCGATATGTCAAACATCGTGATATATTCATTAACGGGGGCCTAACACCGCTAGGAATGGATTCGGCATCATGAACCCCCCCGTTGTTAGACATGTCGTATGGTAGATAATTAAGCATCACAACATTTTGTATGTTTTGCCTTATGGTTAGTGAATGGCACCCACACTTGTTTTTATAGGTTTCCCACAGGTGTTGAATTTCAACATTTGAGTACATATTATTAGGCACCATTAGAAACACATTGGTGAAGACATTTCTTGGTAACGAGTTAGTTCTCAGATTGGTCAAATATCTGCTTCAATAGGCCGTTCATTAAGCCCCTCCCCAAACTACTATGGTCCAATCACAAGCATAACATGTGATAGACAAACCTCTCCACCAATAGCTTTCCTATATGATAAAACATTGTTTTAAAAAATAAATGCCACACACACATTTTTCCACTGCATAGGGCATGCCTTGTTGATGGATTTGGAAGATATTTTCAAGGTCTGGTTCCAAAAATGAACCAGTATTTAATGTGTAAAGTCCATGATATTTACATTGGAAGGAATGAGCCCGGCTGAAAAGTGTCTGCAACTTGTGAGGACACTGGAGAGAGGGTGGGGCTTACCTAAAGGTCTATTCCCTAACTATAGCATAAAACCTCAGAGTACTCAACATGCCTGGAGTTCACATTCTGACCAATGGACTAACATGCAATACCTCTGTCCCTCAAATGAACAGTTTAGATCATGGTCACCCTTACACTCCGATGATTATGTAAGGGAATGTTGTGCTCATACTCTACCTCCTCATTGGTTGCTTTCTCAGATGCAGTGAGATCCAAACAGATGACCAGGATATGGACCAAGACGAAGTTCTGTGTTGTCATGTTCCAGAGAGGGGTTTGGTTGTGGAGGTTGTCTGTGAGAGAGAGAGAGAGAGAGAGAGAGAGAGAGAGAGAGAGAGAGAGAGAGAGAGAGAGAGAGAGAGAGAGAGAGAGAGAGAGAGAGAGAGAGATGTTCAGAAATAGCAGATCTACAAGCTCAGCCCCACAAATTGAGACGTTCAGGGAGGGAGACAGAGAGAGACAGAGTAACAGCTAGCTTAGGGGAACGTGTTGTCTTGTTTTCACAGGAAGGGAGGAAGGTTTGGGGTGCGTGTGACTGTAATGCTGAGTCACAGGCACATCACCACCACGTCACTGTGTGGAGCCCACGGCACCCACACTTTTGAGGGAGGAGGAGGAGGAGGAGGAGGAGGAGGAGGAGGAGGAGGAGGAGGAGGAGGAGGAGGAGGAGGAGGAGACAGAGAGGAGGCAGGTGAGGAGGAGGAAGAGAGAGAGAGAGAGAGAGAGAGAGAGAGAGAGAGAGAGAGAGAGAGAGACAGAGAGAGACAGAGAGACAGAGAGAGACAGAGAGACAGAGAGACAGAGAGAGACGGAGAGAGAGAGAGACAGACAGAGAGAGAGAGAGAGAGGGAGACCGACAGACAGACGATTTTGATCATTCCAAGTGGTCTTTCTCGGTGACGTTAATATTTTCACTGTGTGTGTAATGATTATGGGCTGAGATAATATCGCCTTTTATATGCATGCAACCTATATTCCATGTGGCACGCTTCTCTCAATCAGGGGAATTCCCCAGTCTTAAAAGAGAATTCCATCCATTTTTTTACTTTTGACTGAAAATAATAATAAAATAAACAAATAAATAAATAAAATAAAATAAAAATAATAATAATAATAACATGCATTGTTTTCAATACTCCATGCTCCTCCAGTAACGGCTGTGCCCTGGCCCATAGGAGTGAACGGGAATATCCTAACTCTCCCACTAGAAGGCTCTGGATAAAACCAGGCCTCTTTTCATTTCATTGCAACTTGTTAAATCGACAATGCTGAGGGATATTTCCACAAAACCCCACAGGTTGATCAATCATACTGTATGTATACAAACATGCATTGTATTGCAAGTTTCCATAAAATCCAATATCCAACAATATCAGCCCCCAGAAAACACGATTGACTGTAACTTCTGAACCAGATGAGATAGAAACTTAAACTTGGTGTTTATTTCATAATTTCTGACCCTGGCAGGTCAGCCAATGGTCCAATGGTCAGTGGTTAAAATCCCGGTCTCCTCCTGTCTAAATGTCGAAGTGTCTTCGGCAAGACACTGAACCCCACCTTGCCTCCAGTGGTTGCCACCACTAGTGGGTGAATGTAAGATGTATAAATGAATGGACCATTGTAAGCGCTTTGTGTATACACGTAGCTGTGCTATAACATGCAATCCATTATTATTATGTTACTATTGTGTAGGACGATATTTGATGTGCATTTTAGCTGCCCCACCCCCCTTCCTATACATATCCATTATAACAGAAATCCATTTTAACCTTGAAATATTCAACAAAAAAACACCTTTATTTTTTGTGGTGACTGATATTGTCCTCTTAAAACATGAGGGGGGCATATGCTTCGTCAAGTACTTTATTTATTTGGCCATAGCTGGCGTGGCGCAGAGGCTGCTACATTTTCCAAAACAATGTTTTAAAAATAAACGAAAACTGTAAATGAAATGCCACGGTCCCCTTACGTATTTGTATGACAGTATCTGTCACCAGAAAAAAAAGAGTGGGTGTTTTCAATCAACGTACTACGATTAAAATGGAGCTTTACTTTATAATGGGTTTGTATGGGAAGGGGGGACTTAATGTAAAAACTGTCTGTGGTGTTCAGATGAGCCTGAGTGGATGATCGAATCATCTACTAATACAATCACCTACTGCAGTGTTTTTCAACCTTTTTGATACCAGGGCCCACTATTTATTCAGAATTTGAGCCACTGACCACCATTTGAGGACATTTTAGCCACACAGACACCCCAAAACTAAAGATTTTATTTTGCTTTTGTCCACAATTCCAGGCTGGATTTGGGAAACAAAACAGTCAAACCTACAGATCAAAAATGACCATTAATCTTCCACATTCTCTAGTCATGTAGACTTGGGGCTAATTCACATGTTGGATATTTTTAACTCTTTGAGAGTGTAAACATATGAAACCATTTTCGTTTCATGTTTACACTCTCAAAGAGTTACATCTGGTTAACCAACTTCGTCATTTAGATGGGGGCCACCTGGAACACTCTCAAGGACCACTGGTGGTCCCCGGAACACTGGTTGAAAGTGGTCCACTGATCTACTGTGTTGCGAAACACAACACTGCTGCAGTCATGTGATCACTGTGTGAATACAGTCAGAACCGTTGATCAGCACTGATTGAATGATTGATTGATTGAATGATTGATTGATTGGCCTGTAGGTTCGTACAAACAGAGGTACCATCTTGATTGATCATTGTCACCTATTATGATGAAAACGATCAGCTTGTAGCTCCTATAAATGGCAGACCTGCAGCAGTGGAGCTCCAGAGGACCAGAATACTGCCCAGCTCTGGTAAGAGGATTTCTATTTCTATGTTATATACTTTGTACCACTGAAACCTTGCTACTGGATCACTGGTGCTTCTCAAACAAGGTGTCAAATGGAACCAATGATGGCTTACACTCAATGGTTTAAATCAGGGGTTTTCACACGTCTTTTTCATACCAGGGCCCACTATTTATTATGCATTTATTATCCACAGACCACCATTTGATGTTGAGTTTAATCTTTCGGACAAAAAAACAAAAACAAAGGGTTTGCAAGTTTGTGCCCACAAGGAGAGATAACTGGCAAAATGTTGGTAAAAATAGCAATTCTTCTACATTTTCTTTCTTTTTTTTTTATATATATTTTTTTATCCCACGATTTTGTAACCCATTTTTTCACCCAGTGCCAATTCCTAATGTGATCCTGGGCTCTACACACCCTCCACCAACCTGGGGAGGCAGCGGACTGGCCTCATGCTTCCTTCAATGCATGAGGAGTCCAAGCTGCCTTCTTTTCACCTGACAGGGGGGAGTTTCCCTGGTTGGACGTAGCGCGTGGAAGGAACACGTTATTCCAACCAGTTCCTGTCCCCTCCATCAGGCGCCCCGGCTGGCCAGGGGGAGGCAGTTTAGAGCCCAGGATTACTGCATGTTTTTGTGAGGGTATCTACCCTAGGGGACACGGGGAGAACATGCAAACTCCACACAGAAAGGCCCTTTCGTCTACATTTTCTAATTGTGTAGATACTTGAAAATTAAGTCATTCAGATACATACATAACATTGATCTTCTCTTTCCCGGTTCCTAAATGGTTATACTTTTGTGGATAATGGTTATACAGTATCTCCAATTATCTGAATATCTCCATTCTTCTGAACATCTCCATTCTTCTGAACATCTCCATTACTCTGAACATCTCCATTCCTCTGAACATCTCCATTCCTCAGAACATCTCCATTCCTGTGAACATCTCCATTCGCCATAACATCCCCATTCCTCTGAACATCCACCCCATACCTCCATCTTCTCCCTACCTCCACTTCCACCTCCAACATGGGTATCTCCAGCTCCTCCTTCTGGCTGGGCCGTCGCCAGAGGAAGCGGATGACGTGCCGCTGGCTCCAGGAAGAACCGGACCGGATCGTCCTGGAGGAGGAGGGGCCCATGTGCGCCAGATGGAACAAGCAGAGCGGCGTTTCCGTGGGGAAGGCGAGGAGCGTCGTCGTGGATCAACCAGGGAGGAGGGAGGTCGGAGGGCCGACGCTGAACGGCACCTTCAACATCTATCCTCCGAACTTCAGTTATTAATAATAGCGATGATTTGATTGGCTGATCACCCCCCCCCCCCCACCTCCAGCGATCTCATCGCCTGAGCTAGTCATACGTATGGAGTCAGGGGTGTTTTTTTGCTATTAGGCAGACTAGGCAGTTGAAACGTATAAACGTATAATATGTTATTTAGTTTAAAAATAGTTCATAATTTTATCCCTTGGGGGGCGCCATTTTACAGGAGATTTTCTCTGGAGCCCCCAGTTACCTTACAGGTCCATTTGGTAAGGAGGGCTCCAAATCTTGCCTAGGGCTCCAAATTGCTTAGAATCGCCACTGTATGAGGATAATAAACCGAGGGCAGAAACGTGAAAACAAAGTTTGTGTGTGTGTGTGTGTGTGTGTGTGCGTGTGTGTGTGTGTGTGTGTGTGTGTGTGTGTGTGTGTGTGTGTGTGTGTGTGTGTGTGTGTGTGTGCGCGTGTGCGTGTGTGTGTGTGTGTGCCACTACCACAGTAAGAAAATGGATGCATATCACGTTATTTGAAAATCCGATTTACTGTATTAACCTGTTTGTGCATACAAATACAACACAGAAACATTCTCTTCTGTATGTTCATTTCATCCCATGTAAACTTTTCCATTATTAAAAGTGATATTCATACATTTTATGAAATCATACGTCTGCTATTTTTCCAACGCACAGACTGGGCATGAATCTGTCCTTTCCACAACATCACACACCGCCCAAAAAACACAAAATCTCAGTCGACTACATCAACTGTAGCTTGGGTTGGACTTAAAAATCCAGTGAAATTGAGTCCACTAAAACTACAACAATAAACTACTTGTAAAACTACAAGTCAGGGAACTTTTACCAACAGTATACAATATTTATACATCATAAATGTGCTTACTCAGCACACTTGGGCAAGCGCTCTGACCACTTTCAGCCCGGTGAGAGTGTTTTCTGAGCAGAACTATGCTTGGAATGGATTCAGCATCATGAAAACCACCTACGTAGACACATCACATGCTACATAAAGCATGGCGAAATTGTGCGCCTTCTGCAGGTTTTGTGACTATAGCCTCGACACCCAGGCTTTCATTTTCATCCGCGTCGCGCAAAAAAAGGAAAGCCTGGACTAAATTGTTAGCCTAGAAGTGTGAGTCATGTGACATACTGTAGCACAGCAGGGGAGGGGCGGGGGAGGAGCCGAGGATGACGACACGTTGGGTGAGATCAAATCAGAGATCAAATCACTCTCTATAACTAACACCAAATTAAAAAAAAAAAAAAAAAATCTATCCACCAACACTATTTGGTGCCAAGGAACCCCCGCGGGATGATACTTGGGGCTGAGTGATGTCACCTTGGCACCAAGCGCGACAAACATGTTGTTCCTGGACCCCATGTGTTATTCAGGGTATTTAATGAACAACACATGTCACAGGTGTCCACGGCTCGCCCAGTCAGCCATTATGACTTTGCTGTTTGCCTGCAGGCAGCTGCGGGCAATACCATTGGGAGTAATGTAACGTTACACGGAACACTAAAGATGGAGTGCCACGATTTTTTTTCTAAGCTAAAATAGGATCATCAGGTATTAATGTTATATGAAAAGTAAGCTTTTTTTCCCCCAAAAAGTTTACAGTGTTTGTTAAACTGTCTTTTTTATGATTCCACCCTACCAGTTCATTATGTATGCCTGGTTTGCCTGGTGGGTGGTGAAGCCACACCCACAGCTTTAGTTGCATGATAAAGGGGGAGGAGTTGGGGGATGAGCTGAGCATGTGATGTCACTATATTGAAGTTTTTTTCATTGGCACGTTTGACTGGAAAGGTTCAGCCCCCAGGAAGAAACCCTAAATACAAAGGGAAGACATCATTGCACATAAAGAACACACCAAGGGGTCTATTTACATACTGTCACCTCTTAAACATGTACAAAATTGGAAAAAATACAAAAATCACAGCACCCCCTATTTAAAGAGTTGATGAGTTAGAGGTTCCATATCTTAGTTGCATCCTATACCAGGGTTTTTCAACCATTTTCATACCAGGGCCCACTATTTTTTCTGCATTTTACTTACTTTACTTTACTGTATTTTACTTTACTTTACTTTACTTTGCTTTGCTTTGCTTTGCTTTGCTTTGCTTTGCTTTGCTTTACTTTACTTTACTGTATTTGTTACTTTACGGATTATTTATTTAGACAGGGCAACACCAGTTTGATGAACAACAAAGAATGCAAAATGTGTGTAAAACCAGTCAGAATTAGCTATAACGCTAGATTTCATCCGTTGCCCTCAAAACACAAAACATACAGACAGAGACACACACAATGTTATAAGACACATTTAAGATGGACACACACAAAGTTAAAAACAGTGTTATACAAATTATGATTTGATTAAAGGCACCAAATGTGCGGATCTCTCTAATTGAGGCAGGGAGTAGGTTCCAGTATCATTGACAGCCATTTATGGAAAGTGCATTTTTTACTAAAAGTGGTTCTTCTACACTCAATTTTGCAATCACCCCTGGATGTAGACCTCATAGTGCGTTCACTGGTCTTCACTGGTTCAACTGTTTACACATTTATAGATTAAACAAGAATTTTCGAAGTCCCTAAAAGTTTTCAAAACTGAGGAGGGGATACTTTTCCAGAATATTGCAGTGGTGATAAGAGTTGTTCATTTGGTCTGATGGTTGTTGTGTTAGAAAAAGACCAGTTTGTATCACAATATTCCATGTGCCAGAAGATCATAGATCAAGATCTGTTGGACCTGACACAATTCCCTCTGTGTGATATGTTTTATTCTATCTGTACAAGATTTTTCAATGTTGATATAATCCTCACTGCTCTCAGAGAAATCCCCTGGGGGGTTTTTCGGCTTTTTCCTTCACATCTTTTAAGGACTTTGTAAATTTAAAAAAAAAAATATGTTGTAAGTGAAAATAAACAAACAAACAAACAAACAAACAAACAAAATATATATGCACACGTGTTTGAATTTGAATGAACTGTGTACTGATTGGCTAGCCCAAATCTCTGGAGTGGGAAATGAGCGTACAATTGAGCTATTCCAGACCAATTTGCTGACCAACTTTTTTTTTCCCAGGCTACAAGAGTTCTGGACCGTATGCAGGGCAAAGCAAGTGTCTGTCTGCAGGGAAACAGCTGCAGCATCAATGTAGAAGGCACATGGTGGGGAAGCAAAAAAAAGTGTCAAAGTAAATATACCTCATATAACCAGTTACTCCCTCTTTTTTAAGTAGCATAACTACTGTTTTCAAATAGTGGAGAAAGTACCTCACACATTAGTGTGCACTGTGCACTTGATTACTTAAAGGGGAATTCCGCCCATTTTTATAAATTTTCCCGAGAGGATACAAATGTGAACCAAATGGACCCTAGTGGGTCCATTTGATTCCATTTGTACCCTCTCAGGAAAAAGGGGTCTGAAAGAAAGATCATTAACATGGTCAAATACATCTTCATGATGTCATCAGTCATCATGTATTTCACCATGTTAATGATTTTTTCAGACCTCCATTTTTAGGAAACTTTTTCATCATGTCCACACAACATCTCTAAGGTACATTAATGACATATTAAAATGTTGAAAATGGGTGGAGTTCCCCTTTAACACCTAGAAGGGGCGGCGGGTGGTATGGCCACAGGTGGGATATACGTCATTGCGCGGCATTGGAAAGGGCAGTCACAGGGTACAGCTGCGAGGGTATAAAAAGAATGTGGTCACTGAACGGGTGTTTCTTTTATAGAGAGAGAGAAGGGTTAAGGTATAGGGGCCTCTCTGGACGCGAGAGGACAAGATCATCATGGGGACTTCTCTGGCAGACCCACGGCTGCTCTCGCACTTGAACTTGATCCTGTTGTTGTGTTCTGCCGCCGTCTCTTCCTCCTCCTCCTCCTCCTCCTCTTCCTCCTCCTCCTCCTCTTCTTGTGAGCTCCGGGAGCACTTTAACGTGAGCAGGTTACAGCAGGCGGGGGAGCTGGTGTTAGGAGGAGTGTTCCTCTTCCACTACATCCCTGTGTTCCCTGAGCCGTCCTTCACTCACAAGCCACAGGAGCCCTTCTGCACCGGGTGATTTGAGGAAAAAAATAACAACAAAAAACGACACGTTTGGGTTTGAATTGTGCATTTGTTTTTTGGTCTTTTTGTCATCTGAAATGTGATGAAAAAACGTTATATGCGAACTCTTATAAGTGGCACCTTTCATACAAGCCTTAATGTGATCCATAGTATTTTTATTTTATTTTTATTTTTTTGTAAAAAGAAAGTAAAACATATAATTTTGTGATTTTTAGGAATTATATATAACATTCCAAAATGATATACCGGTATAAGATCCATAGTATTTTTGGTAAAGGGAAACATAGGGCGGCTGTGGCTCAGGAGGTAGAGCAGGTCGGCCAATGATCCAGTCGTCGGCGGTTCGATTCCCGGCTCCTCCTGTCTACATGTCGAAGTGTCCTTGGGCAAGACACTGAACCCCACCTTGCCTCCAGTGGTTGCCACCACTGGTGTATGAATGTGGGAAGTGAGGACGCTGGCGTTGACTGTTCGCCGCTCTACTTCCCAATGTATGAATGAATGGACCATTGTAAGCGCTTTGAGTATACACGCTGTGCATAGAAAAGCGCTATAAAAATGCAATCCATTATATAAAAAACATGTATAATTTTGTGATTCATAAAAACTATATATGACATTCAAAAATAAATAAATAAGATCCATAGTATTTTTTTTTGTAAAGTGAAACATATATAATTTTGAAATTTATAAGAATTGTACATGACACACAAAACAGATAAATAAAGATATCTGTAAAGTAGTATTTTGCCATAACATTTTTCTTGTAAAGTGGCCTGTATGAAAGATGCCACTTTCAAGAGTTGGCCTATAAAGTTTTTTTTTTTTTTTTTTTTCTTTTTTCCATATGGGTTTACTCTCCATATTCTTCGGTTTTAGGTCGGCCAGATGTACATAGCATCCCACCGTCCAATAATGGCCGCTTTCATGTGTGGATGTAGCCGATCTACAAAAGCTTGTAGATCTGATAGAAGCACAAAACCTGAGCGCGACCAAAAAAAAAAAAAAAAAAAAAAAAAAAAACACCTTGTCTTTCAGCTCTATACTGGATCTCTTCTCCACTACTCCCTGACATTTATGTCTATATAATTTGGGTTGTATTCCAAACTTATATTTTGTCATAGTTCTTCTAGACATCCTATAGCTTAGTTCTCATAGTTGTAGTTGACACCTGATGATTATTACCAGAAAATACAATCGATAAAGCAAGATCATAGAATGTTCTACTGAGAGCCAAGATATTGTTTGTAAGATAAAAAAGGTTAAGGCTCTAAGGCTGTCCCGATTACTACATTTAGTTGCAAATCATTGCGATATAAATGCATTTTTTAAATTGGGCAGTATTAATGGACACTTCTGTTTATCACAAATAGCACATGGGAGAAATACGATACATTGAAGATCAACTACTGCATTTTTTTTAGATTTTTTTTTTCAAGTAAAGCAACACAGAAAGGATTATGAAATGGTTATGGGCACAAAAATAATTGTGGTTGTCTCCAACAGTCATGTGTGTGTTCATTTGCTTTTCACAACAAATTTGGATTTCCAATTTGTTCGCACTCTTTTCAATAAATAAGTGCACATGTTTTAGCGTTTGGTATCGTAGTCGATTGTATCGTAGTCGATTGTAGTCAACTGAATATCATAAGATTTGAAATGTACAGACCAAAAGCATGGGGGGTCAAAAATGAATGAAGTAGGTCCCAATATTTTAGAAATAATTCAACAATACAAATTGTGTTACTTAATATTGGCCAAAACCAGAGCAGATATATTAATGGCAATTATTTCATTCAGCTTATCCGGACTATCCCTTTAAGGGATATTTAACTTTAAGAAAGAAAAAATAAAATAAAAATAAAAATAAAATTATTGTCTACTGAGTCTCACGTGACTGGATTCAGTGGTGAGGAGGAGTAGGATGCAGTGGATTTCCTTCACTGTAACTTATAAAAAAATGTTTTATTCTTTCTTGGTCAAGAGTGTGAAGCATTTTGTAGACATTTTACAAAACTACATCTTAAAAAAGACAAAAAAAAATCTCCTGCATCAGGAGGTTAAGACAACATTGGGACTAATCAGCAAACACCCAACATACTAAGTGTTTTGATGAAACATTTCAACATTCTAATGATTAATGCAGGGAAGAGGGAACTGCATAAAAAGTGATAGTATACAGGTAGTATATCAGGGGTTTTCAACAAGTGGTCTGGGGACCGCCAGTGGTTCCTGGGAGGATTCCTGGTAAATCCATGCTAAATGATGGAAAGTAGCTAGATGTAACTCTTTGAGAGCGTAAACACTCTCCAAGAGTTACATGGTTTTTAGAGTGTAAACATGGTTCCATGTTTACACTCTCAAGAGTTAAAATATTCCTCATGTAAATAAGTCGACTCTACTAGAAATTGTAGAAGATTAATGGTCATTTTGATCTGAAGCCGCCACCATGCCATTTTCATTTAAATTCTTTAGTTCTGTGACCAATAAGATTTATGTCTTGTACAGGAGTTACTGTATATTAAGCTTATCATCAGTTGTTATTGAAGTTGCAACAGGCACAAAGCATTTTTTTGTTTTGAATAATGAAATATTGTTGGTTTTGTGGTGCCACAATTGTAGTTAGTTAGTAGTTTGTCAAATCTGTATGCAAACTGTATGCAAACTGTGTGTGTGTGTGTGTGTGTGTGTGTGTGTGTGTGTGTGTGTGTGTGTGTGTGTGTGTGTGTGTGTGTGTGTGCACGCACGCGTGCGTGCGTGCGTGCGTGTGTGTGTGTGTGTGTGTGTTTAAGTTTCTTCGTGCCAGGGTTCCGCTGGGCCCGTACCATGGCCTTCGCCATCGACGAGATCAACCGGGACCCCCACCTGCTCCCCAATGTCACCCTGGGGTATGGAACGCTTTTCAATTATAGCACAAATCAATGGATTCCTAAAACTGTTTTTTAATACTCAAAGGGGAATTCCACCCATGTTAAACATGCTAATATGTCATTAGTATACCTTAGAGGTGCTGGGTGGACATGATGAAATCGTTTCCCCATTCTGTGTTTTCCTAGAAATGGAGGTCTGAAATGGAGAAATACATATTGATGACATCTCCAAGATGTAATTCACCATGTTAATGGATTTCTTTAGACGCTTCTTTCTTCTGAGAGCGTACAAATGGAACCAAATGAACCCTAACGGGTTTGCATTTGTAGGCTCTCAGAAAAAAATGTTGAAAATGGGTGGAATTCCCATTTCATATCATATTGTATATGTCCCTAAAGCTTATTTCTAATGGTTTGAGCCTCAATCACCACTAATATAACCAGTCCTTGTCATTTCTTTATCGACAGTTTAGCTGCAGTAACCACAATGTCCTGAGGTGGTGGGGGCGCTGATATGCAGGATAGTTTATAGTAGAGTCATTATAATACTGATGCTAGATAAAAATCAGCCTTGTTTAAATTCCATGCAAACTTGGAGAATCAACGATGGTGGCCATTATAAACAAAGTGGAAATGCAAAATTGGAACTGAAGACTGAAGGAGGGAAAGAATTCTACAAAGCAGGATGCATTGATGACATCATTATGAGGCCAAAATCAAACAAGCTGTTCCTGAGAGCAATTTGCATTAAAGCCCCTATATGATATGAAAGACTTATTGTTCAAACTACATAAATTGTGGGCATATAAAACATACATGAGATCACTAAAACACTAAAAAAAAAAAAAAAAAAAAAAAAAGTTGAATTTCATGTTATTACCCCTTTAAGGCTTTTAGCAGAATGCATGAATTGTAATCAATTTCGGTTCCTCTTTGTTTGCATGGAATCGAAACAAGCCTAGTTTTATCTAGCATCAGTAGTGTAATGACTCAATGGAAACAAGCCTGGTTTTATCTAGCATCACTAGTGCAATGACTCAATGGAAACAAGCCTGGTTTTATCTAGCATCACTATTATAATGACTCAATGGAAACAAGCCTGGTTTCATCTAGCATCACTATTATAATGACTCAATGGAAACAAGCCTGGTTTTATCTAGCATCACTATTATAATGACTCAATGGAAACAAGCCTGGTTTTATCTAGCATCACTAATGACTCAATGGAAACAAGCCTGGTTTTATCTACCATCACTATTATAATGACTCAATGGAAACAAGCCTGGTGTCGCCCCGGCTCCAGAAATCGATTCCTCATTCATTGTCCTCATAGACTGTTATTCAGTTATTAAAGACAACACAAAGCCGACTCAGGTCGTGACACATCTTGGCAACACACACAATTTTTGGGGGCAATCAAATAATTAAAAAGAAGAAAAACGAAACAAAAAGTGGTACAGAGGTACAAACCATTAGAAGTAGGCTTGAGAGGCATATACACAACATGATATTAAAGCTTATGATATTAAAGCTTATGTTATCCATGAAGTTTTCCTTTAATTAGATCATGTCCAAAAAATCTTCTCATTTCAACGCCTCTAGAGGCTGCAGGAGGCCTCCAAAGAAATCCCTATTTCATTGGCTAACAAATAGTCCAGGCGGGACTATTTGTTAGCCAATCAGGAAGAGCCCCGCTGATTAAGGAAAAGGAGGTGGTGGAGGGCTATGAGGGCCACTGAAGCTCCTATGGTTGTCATAGATACTAGACATTTTCAGGAAGTGATCGTGTTTAGAAGTGGTTGTGTTTAGAATTGATTTTAAAATCATTTTATTTGTCTATAAAGCGCTTAATGGTCTTGCACCTTCCTACCTACATGACTGCCTGCCTAAGTATGTCCCAGGCCGTCCCCTCAAGTCTTCCACTGCAGGCCTGCTTGCGGTGCCCAAAATGGCAACTAAAAAACACGGTGAAGCAGCCTTTTGCTTCTATGGACCGACGGCGTGGAACAAACTCCCATTATACATTCGACAGGCAGCCTCTGTAGACATTTTTAAAGCACAGCTCAAGACGTACTTCTATGCACTTGCTTTTAACTGACTCTCCATGATTTTATTTTTTATGATTTTATATTTTATTCCTTATTTCAGGTCCTCACTGTACTGCTTCTTTGATGTTTTGCTATTTTAATGATCTCTTTAATTCATTCCCACTATTTTTTGTCTTCTTCTCTATTGCAATGTAAAGCACTTTGAGCTGCATTTTATGTCATGAAAGTTGCTATACAAATAAAGCTTATTATTAATATTATTACTATTAATTAAATGGCCTAAGATAAAGAAGAAAAATAAGAAAATAAGAAAAGTCATTGAATTTCTGAGATTTATTGCTTATATATACACATATTCTTTTCCGTTCTGCAGGTACAGCATCCACGAGACCTGCAGCCCGCTGGCGGTGGGCTTCCGCTCTGCCACCTCATTGGTCAGCGGCGGAGAGGAGCGCTTCCGATTGGACGGGAACGGCAGCAGCCCCTGCACCGCCGGCCCGCCCCCGGTGCTGGCCGTGGTGGGCGACGGCACCTCGGCCAACTCCATCGCCCTGTCCAGCGTGTTGGGCCTGTACCGGGTGCCCATGGTAGGTGCTGTCAGTTGGCACCCCAACCTTTTTCCATCACTATTTATTCGGCATGTGAATCACGGACCACCATTCCCTATAGTCAAAAAATCCTATAGGATACCTCCTATCAGATTTTGGCACAAATCCTATTGGGGATAACTGGCAAAGTGTTGGCGAAAATAACAATTCTTCTACATTTTCTAATGGTGTACATTCTTGAAAATTAAGTAATTCAATTGTTTAAATATAATTTAACTCTCAAGCAGGGGAGTTACTATAAATGATGTCCTGGTATACAGTATATTGTACACATGGCAGATGAGTTACTATAAATTGTATTCTGGTAAACAGTATCTTGTACACATTGCAGATGAGTTACTATAATTTTTATTCTGGTAAACAGTATCTTGTACACATTGCAGATGAGTTACTATAAATTTTATTCTGGTAAACAGTATCTTGTACACATTGCAGATGAGTTACTATATATTTTACACTGGTAAACAGTATCTTGTACACATTGCAGGTGAGTTACTATAAATTATGTCCTGATATCTTGTACACATTGCAGGTGAGTTACTATAAATTATGTCCTGATATCTTGTACACATTGCAGGTGAGTTACTATAAATTATGTCCTGATATCTTGTACACATTGCAGGTGAGTTACTATAAATTATGTCCTGATATCTTGTACACATTGCAGGTGAGTTACTATAAATTATGTCCTGATATCTTGTACACATTGCAGGTGAGTTACTATAAATTATGTCCTGATATCTTGTACACATTGCAGGTGAGTTACTATAAATTATGTCCTGATATCTTGTACACATTGCAGGTGAGTTACTATAAATTATGTCCTGATATCTTGTACACATTGCAGGTGAGTTACTATAAATTATGTCCTGATATCTTGTACACATTGCAGGTGAGTTACTACGCCACCTGTGCCTGCCTGAGTGACCGTGACAAATACCCTTCCTTCTTCAGAACCATCCCCAGTGACGCGTTCCAGGTGAGCCACAGCCTTTGGTGGTTTTTGGAAGGTTCGGCAAGCCAAAAAATGTTTTTTCTTGTCAGTCGTAACTTCATTCAACTTCATATTCATTTATACAAATTTATATTTTTCATGCCATTCATTCTTTAGGGGATTTTCAAGTTTTATCCACAATTTAGGAGAGATAAACTGGCAAAACGTTGGTCAGAATACTGTTACAATTGTTCTAGATTTTGTAGATTCTTGAAAATTACGCAATTCAGATGCTTAAATATCTCTTTGTATATAACATAGAACAGCACAGGGAGCTGTCTGTGGTGCTGAAGTGTTTCTATATAACAGAGAACAGCACAGGGAGCTGTCTGTGGTGCTGAAATGTTTCTATAGAACATAGAACAGCACAGGGAGCTGTCTGTGGTGCTGAAGTGTTTCTATATAACATAGAACAGCACAGGGAGCTGTCTATGGTGCTGAAATGTTTCTATAGAACATAGAACAGCACAGGGAGCTGTCTGTGGTGCTGAAGTGTTTCTATAGAAAAGCACAGGGAGCTGTCTGGGGTGCTGAAATGTTTCTAGAGTGTAAAATATCTCTTGAGAGCGTAAACTGAAACCAAGCGTCCATTTTACGCTCTCAAGAGTTACAGATCTATGCCCCCTGCTGGGAGAGCCTCAAATCGCCTATGGCCGCAGCGCTGAACTCACACACACGGCCGGATTTCTATACCGTAGGCCAATTATAAAGGATTTCAATTCTATATAGTGAGATTTCTGATTAGTTTTAATTTTGCCTCTTTTGGCCAAAACCAACGCCTGTGCGGCTGTTGTTGCCTGAAAAAGATTTTAGCATTGGCTGTTCAAATATAGCATATCTGTACGAGCTCTTGCACATCTGCTGTTTTTGAACGGCCTTTGAAATGTTTTGCGGTAAGCAACTATTGGCAAAAAGAATCGCATTAATGGACATGAATCAATGAAAATCTGATATACCAACTCAACAATGACAATGAGTATCCGCCCTGAAATTGTGAGGCCGGGTCATACCAGAGGCATATAGTAGAGGAGTTGTGACGTTGAGGGGTCAGAAACTGTGACGTTGAGGGGTCAGAAACTAAACGTTCATGCACTGTTCATGACGCCTGAAAGGGGGACAAGCTGGAGTTGGAAATACATAGTCTTCAATTAGGGGGTGGGCGCGAATACAGTAATAGCTGTTTTAAAGTGATTGCGACATTACAAATATATATTATTATTTATTTTATTTTTTAGTATTCTGATACATTATTTTTTGTTTGTTTTGTTTTGCTTTTAGGTGTTATGTTCCCAATTACACCCAGACAACCTGAACTTTGACCATTCAGTAATTAAGCATGTGTGCAGCATATCAACTGCTTACAGTACAGTAACAATTCGACTAATGTCCCCCCGCGTCCCCCCTCCACTACACCCCTGTATGTATCTCCTCCCTCCTGTCGTACCCAGGTGCGCGCCATGCTGCAGATCCTGCGGCGGTTCGGCTGGACGTGGGTGGGTCTTGTGATCATCGACAACGACTACGGGCACAATGCAGCGCGCTCCTTCCAGACCGACCTGCAGCACTCCGGCCTGGGATGTCTGGCCTACGTGGAGGTGGTCCCCAGGTAGGCTGGACGGAGGTGGTATCGCCAGGTATAGGGGTATAGCATAAGTACTCGAGGGTTTCATCTCACGAATAAAGAAGTTTAACGTCATTTATGAACAAAATAAGAATGCATGAAGGGATTAAAGGAGCACTTTGACGGCATGGAATGCCTTTAAAAGCTGTACAAGGACCTCCAAATATGTAAAAAATATTCATACAGTATACAGTATATTATACTGTATATGTTCTACTCTGCAGCTCCCCTACTACAGTCCCTACTACCTGTTTCAAGTGGAAAAACACTGGAAGTTTCTGAATGGCGTTTCAGTCATGGCAGTACCCCATATGACCAGCAGAGTTTAAAGTTTGGTTGTGAACTGAACCGGCTCGCCAACCGGTGGGAAAGGGTTCATTGTCAAGGATCATGCGATCCTTGACGATTATTTAGCACAATATCGTCCACTACAGTCCCCAGGGACTACCATATTTATCAGCGTATGGCCCCTCCCCCTTAACCCCCCACACTGCCCACAGGGACTCGGAGGCCGGCGAACTCCAGAGGATCGTGTCGGTGATGAAGGCGTCCACGGCCCGTGTGGTCATCGGATTCGCTTATCGGAGCCTCATGGTCAAGCTGATTACGGAGGTTAGGCCTTTGGGAACTCAATTGTTTTACTGTGTCACATTTATTTTGTCACACCCAATTCGGCCACGCCCGATTCTCCACGTCTCTACAGTCGGGAGAGCATCTTATTTTGAAAACCATGAACTAAACAAAACGGACGACGGGAGTGAGTGGAAAATCGCTTACTGCTGTGTCCCGCGATTGCTATTGGAGTCGCCCAAAACGCACATTTTGTAATTGCCGGTGCCAAAATATACATTTTTCCACCAAAATGATGTTTTTTAATAACGAAAGTAATGCCAATGATGCTAAGTAATGCTAATAATGCCAAGTAATGCTAATGAATACTAAAAAATGCTAAGTAATGCTAATGCTAAGTATTATTATTAATGCTAAAAATGGCAAGTAATACTAATGGTAAGTATCTTCAATAATGCTAATAATGCTAAGTGATGCTAACAATGCTAACGGATGCTGATAATGCTAAGTAAGTAGTGGTTGTGGTTGTGTTGACCCCACCAGGTGGCCAGGCAGAACGTGACAGGTCTCCAGTGGGTGGCCAGTGAGTCGTGGGCCACCTACGGTGGCCTCCAGACAGCCTCCTTCATGCCGTACCTCCGCGGCACGCTGGGCATCGCCATACGGCGGGGGGAGATCCCGGGGCTCCGCCCCTTCCTGCTCAGGACACGCCCCTCGGCTGCAGATGGCGGCGACGACAGGAGTGCGGTGGGTGACGTGATTAACACACATTGGGCGCGTACACCTTTTGTTAGCATAATTAGCATTACTTAGCATTATTAAGAATACCTAGCATTAGCATTATTTACTTATTATTAGTCTTACATTAGCAATACATAGCGTTACCGGCATTACTTACTTAGCAATATTAGCGTTAATTATCATTATTAGCATTACTTAGCATTATTAACAATACTTAGCATTGGCATTACTTAGCATTACCAGCATTACTTCAGCAGTCAAAAACTACTAACTACTTAGTAGTTTTTGAAAAATATCAGACCTAGGCTTGTAGGTCTGTTATTTTTCAAAAACTGAAGTAATGCCAATAATGCTAAGTACTGTTATTAATGCTAATAAAGTCATGCTAATGCTAAGTATTGTTAATAATTCTAATAATGCTAATTGTTGCTAATAATGCTACGTAGGTAATGCTAAAAGTATTGCTAATGCTAAGTAAGTAAGGCTAATAATGCTAAGTTATGCTAATGCTAAGTATTGTCAATAATACTAATAATGCTAAGTAATGCTAATTATGCTAATAAAGCTTAGAACATCAAAAGGTGTTCCCACCAAAAATGATTTTTTTAGCTGAGTTTTTTTTTTTTTTTTTTTTTTTGCTATTTCAGTCGTACATTGTACATGTCGTTCCCAGGTGAGGCAGTTCTGGGAGCACGCGTTCGGGTGCAAGTTCGCGCCCGTCCCGCCGGGGTGGGCGGCGGCGGGCGGCCGGGCGTGCAGCGGACAGGAGGACCTGCGGGAGGCGCCGGGGCCCGCGGCCGCCGCCTTCCTGGACGTGTCGGACCTCCGGCCGGACTACAACGTCTACAAGGCCGTGTACGCGCTGGCCCACGCTCTGCACGCCGCCGCACAGTGCACGCCCGGCCGCGGGCCTTTCCCCGGGCACCGCTGTGCCAGCCTGCAGGCCCTGCAGCCATGGCAGGTACACCCATATACAATGTCAGGGGGGGATCTATGCATGGGCAATCATTTGAAACACTATGCTACTAACTAACTGCAATTGTTGTACTACAAAACCAACAGCATTTCATCATTGAAACCATCACATCACATGTCTGTTGCAACTTCAACAACAACTAATGTTGTTATTGAGGTTTTTCTTGCCTAAAATAAGTCCTGTAACCGAAAATGGTATGGGTGCGGCTTCCATACCATTTTCCCCTGCCCCCCCCCCCCCCCAATTGGGAAATGTTACATCCGCCCCTGTACAACTTACAGCAATCTCAGCAAATTCTAGTTTGTTAAAGTATGGGAACGCCTTTTGGTGTTTTAAACAATAAGTTACACTTCATGTATATATATATATATATATATATATATATATATATATATATATATATATATATATATATATATATATATATATATATATATATATATGAGGTTGTTCTGTTTTTTTTGTTTGTTTGTTTGTTTGTTTTTTGTGACAATCATGCAGGAATTTTGAAGCAGTTACAAGAAAGAAGTTCACAACTAAAGAAAGTTGTTCCCAGTTACAAGAAAGTAGTTCTCAGCTACAAGAAAGTAGTTCTCAGCTACAAGAAAGTAGTTTGCAGCTACATGAAAGTAGGTCCTAGCTATAAGAAAGTAGTTCCCAGCTACAAGAAAGTAGTTTGCAGCTACATGAAATTAGGTCCTAGCTATAAGAAAGTAGTTCCCAGCTACATTAAATGAGGTCCTAGCTATAAGAAAGTAGTTTGCAGCTACAAGAAAGCAGTTCCCAACCAACCAGCTGTGGAATCACACACCTGTGGCAAGATTCCATAACAACCAACATCAAAGCCGGTTCCGCGTGGTGGGGAGTGACACTACTAAATGTGGCGCAGTCAGCAATGGGTTATCACTGGGGTTTTTTACACCTGCCACGTGACAGTGCCCAGCCAATCAGAAATCAAGTATTGGGACTAGCAGTTTTATATTAAATAAACACAGATAGAAAGAGGAAAATTCAAGCTTTCCGTACAGCTGCAATGCAGGTTTGACATAATTTAATATACTGTACATAAAGCTCTCCTCACCGCCTGCATCTACAGCTGGTGTACTACCTGGAGAGGACCAACTTCACCACGCCGTTCGGCGACGACGTCTCGTTCGACCGCAACGGCGACGCCCTGCCGGTCTACGACGTGATGAACTGGGCGCGGCGGCCGGACGGTGGCGCAGAGGTCCGCACCGTGGGACTGGTCCGGACACTGGCCTCGGGGGACGAAGAGCTGGTCCTGGACGAGGACGCCATCTTCTGGAGCGTCGAGTCCAGAGAGGTCTGTCTGTCTGTCGGCCATGTAAAGGCCCTGATACACCTAGCAATGTTTTGATCAATATCAACAAGCAACGTCAATCATCAACGTTGACCTTTCACTTCTCTATACAAAATGATCAACTCCTGGTTGTTCAGAAAAGTCAGATCATTAGCGCCCTCTACTGGTCAACATTTTGGAATCCTCCAATCACAGCCCTCCTTGGCGTCACCTGATCCTTTCTCCTCCCACAGATGCCTCACTGGACAGAACATTTCATCACCTTCTTTAGTCTGTTAAGTGAACATTTTGACCTTTTTTCTGAGAGTGTGCAAATGGAACCAAATGGACCCGCTAGGGTCCATTTGGTTCACATTTATACACTCTGTTGATGTTGACATTGTTAGTTGATATTGATCAAAATATTACTAGTGTATCAGGGCCTTTATGGTCGGAGGGCGGGGAAGCGGCTGCTTTTTAACTCTGACCGCTGTCTCCCATGGTTGTCTCTCACCACCGGCCCATGGGGAAGGCATATTTTATTTTGAAATCCCAGATATTCGGGCCCAAATTGAGCGGAAAGTGAAGATCGGCCATTGCTAATCTGCCAATTGACAGTTTCAGTTTGATGAGAAGTGTAATACCTGTACGGTAACAGTCCTGTGTACTTCAACATAGCAATAGTGCAATAGTTTGTTTTGGAAAACAAACTATTGCTGTGTTGAAGTACACAGGGATGTTCCTGTATTATGATGATAACACATTTTGTTTCCAGAATCTTTTCTTTTGTTTCCAAAGAAAAAAACTTTGTATGTTTTCCTTTTGGAAAACAAAAAAGAAAAGTTTTTTGGAAAAAAATAAGGAAATGTATCATTTATCATCATCATCATCATCATCATCATCATCGTCCTCATCATCGACAACAATAACAACAACAATAACAACATCATCAACATCAGGGGCGGATCTAGGCATGGGCATGGGGGCCAGTCTGCCCCCCCAAACACACACAAATTAAAGTGCTTATATTTAAGATTTGAAACACTACTACTGCTACTAACTAACTACAGCTGTGTCACCACTAAACCAACAGCATTTCATCACTGAAAACAGAAAAATCTGAGTCAGACCTTTAGCTTTATGCATGCTGCGTGTCTGTTGCAACTTCAACAACAACTGATGTTATTATTGATGCTTTACTTACTATCATCATCATCATCAACATCAATATCATCATCAACATCATCCTCTCCACAGCCTCCTCGCTCTGTGTGCAGTGAGAGCTGTTCTCCTGGAACCCGACTGGCCAGGAGGAAAGGACAACCGGTCTGCTGCTTCGACTGCATCCCCTGCTCTGAAGGAGAGATGAGTAATGACACCGGTAGGTACAGTATATTATACCAGGGGTTTTCAATCTTTTTTATCCCAGGGACCACGATTTATTCAGGATTTGAGCCACGGAGGACCACCATTTGAGGATATTTTAGCCCCACAGACCCCAAATCTAAAGATTTATTTTGCCACAATTCCAGGCTGGATTTGGGGAAACAACACAAGCAAAACATACATTTCAAGATGGCTAATTCAGATGATGAATATTTTAACCAAATTAGCAGGGGACCACTTGGAACCCTCTCAAGGACCACTGTTCTAAGCAATTTGGAGCCCCAGGCAAGATTTTAAAATCTCCTGTGACGTCATGACAAAAACAGTAAAATGGCGCCCCCCAAGGGATTGAAATATGAACTATTTTTTAAATGAAAGAACATTATGTGTTTTAAAAGTTCAATTCCAGTTATAGAGGACAAGTATAATATATTTATCCATATGAGGCTTATTAGCCTGGGACCCTTTTAACTCATACTGAAGATTTGCACCACATTTTCACCATTTTCAAAAATATCAGACCTGATTTTTTTTTTTTTTCCAAAAACTAAACTACTAATGTCAATGGTGCTAAGTAAGGCTGAGTAATGCCAACTAATGCTAATAATGCTAAGTCATGCTAATTCTAAGCATTGTTAATAATGCTAATAATGCTAAGTGATGTTAAGAATGCTAATTGAAGCTAGTAATGCTAAGTAAGCAATGCTGGTAATGTCATGTATTGCTAATACTTAGCATTAGCATAAGGCTAATAATGCTAATTAATTTTATTGCTTAGTATCGTCAATAATGTTAATAATGCTAAGTAATGCTAATGATAAGTGTTGTTAATATGCTAATAATGCTAAGTAATGGTAATAATGCTAAGTCATGCTAATGCTAAGTACTTCTAAGTACTGTTAATAATGCTAAGTAATGCTAAGTAAGTAATGCTTGTAATGCTAATGCTAAGTAAGTAAGGCTAATAATGCAAAGTAATGCTAATCCTAAGTGCTGTCAATAATGCTAATAATGATAAATAATGCTAAGTAATGCTAATTATGGGCATTACTCTCTCTCCCTCTCCCTCCCCCTCCCTCTCTCTCTCTCTCTCTCTCTCCCTCCCTCCCTCCCGTCAGACTCCACGGAGTGCACCTCCTGTCCGGAGGACGAGTGGTCGGGTCCGCGGCGCGACCGCTGCGTCCCGCGCGCCGTGGACTTCCTGCGGTACGGCGAGGCGTTGGGCGCGTCGCTGGCGGCGGCGGCGCTGCTGGGCGCGGCGGCCTGCGGCGGCGTGCTGGCCGCGTTCGCGCGGCACCGCCACACGCCGCTGGTGCGCGCCAACAACTCGGAGCTCAGCTTCCTGCTGCTGCTGGCGCTCAAGCTGTGCTTCCTGTGCGCGCTGCTGTTCGTCGGCCGGCCGCGACGCTGGACCTGCCAGCTGCGGCACGCGGCCTTCGGTGTCAGCTTCGTGCTGTGCGTCTCCTGCATCCTGGTGTGTGTGTGTGTGTGTGTGTGTGGGGGGGGGGGGGGTCATTTAAAGGGGAAGTCCACCCATTTTCAACATTTTTTTATGTCATTGATGTACATGATAAAAAAGTCCCACCCCCATATTCTGTGCTCTCAAGAAATGGAGGTCTGAAGAAAACCACTAACATGGTGAAACATCTTGATGACATCATTTTCACCATGTTAATGGATTTCTTTAGACGCTTCTTTTTTCTGAGAGTGTACAAATGTAACCATTGGTTCCATTTGTGCGCTCTCAGAAAAAATGTTGAAAATGGGTGGTATTTCCCCCATATATGTATTTGCATGTATTTGCTATGTAAATGCAAAAATAAATTGCGCAGAATTGTATAAATTAACAACTTACCGAACTGAAAAATGAAAATGAAAAGATTTGTGCCACATTTTCACCATTTTCAAAAATATCAGATAGCTCAAAGAGCGCCACTCTGTGGCTTGCTATAGCATGAGCTTGAACTAAAGTACAACATAATGTTAATGATGCTATGTAATGGTAACTAATGCTAATAATGCTAACTAATGCCAAGTAATGCTAATGCTAATTATTGTCAATAATGTTTAATGTAATGTTAATGCTAATTGACGCTGATGATGCTAAGTAATGCTGCAAATGCTAAGTATTGCTAACACTAATTAGATAAGGATGCTAACACTAAGTAATGTTAATAATGCTAAGTAATGGTAATTATGCTAATAACACTTAAAACACCAAAAGTACATTTAATTATTGATTGATAACATTTTCTTTTTCATGAATTATTATTTTTTGCATATTGTAGTTGTAGCCCTCCTCATTGTTCATACTACTGTGATATAACACCCTTCCTGAGCCTCCAGGTGAAGACGGTGGTGGTCCTGGCGGTGTTCCGCGCCTCGCGGCCCGGCGGCGTGGACGTCACCCGGTGGTTCGGCGCGGCGCAGCAGAGAGGCACCGTGCTGGTCCTCACGTCCGTCCAGGCCGCGGTCTGCGTGGCCTGGCTGGTGTCTGCCTCGCCCGCCCCTCACAAGAACACGCAGTACCACAGCGATAGGATCGTCTACGAGTGCGCCGTGGGCTCCACGGCGGGCTTCGCTGTGTTGCTGGGTAGGTAGTGGAACTGTAGAGGTCCTCTGGAGTGAGTGTGGAACTATAGCGGTCCTCTGGAGTGAGTGTGGAACTATAGTGGTCCTCTGGAGTGAGTGTGGAACTATAGTGGTCCTCTGGAGTGAGTGTGGAACTATAGCGGTCCTCTGGAGTGAGTGTGGAACTATAGTGGTCCTCTGGAGTGAGTGTGGAACTATAGCGGCCCTCTGGGTCCTCTGGAGTGAGGGTGGAACTATAGCGGTCCTCTGGAGTGAGTGTGGAACTATAGCGGTCCTCTGGAGTGAGTGTGGAACTATAGCGGTCCTCTGGAGTGAGTGTGGAACTATAGCGCTCCTCTGGAGTGAGTGTGGAACTATAGCGGTCCTCTGGAGTGAGTGTGGAACTATAGTGGTCCTCTGGAGTGAGTGTGGAACTATAGTGGTCCTCTGGAGTGAGTGTAGAACTATAGCGGTCCTCTGGAGTGAGTGTGGAACTATAGTGGTCCTCTGGAGTGAGTGTGGAACTATAGTGGTCCTCTGGAGTGAGTGTAGAACTATAGCGGTCCTCTGGAGTGAGTGTGGAACTATAGCGGTCCTCTGGAGTGAGTGTGGAACTATAGTGGTCCTCTGGAGTGAGTGTAGAACTATAGTGGTCTAACTAAGTGGAACACTTAGTGGATCACTAAGTGGAAATTTTGAGAGCAACAGTTGGGTGAAAATGATTCAATAAAAAAAAAATAGAATTATATTTTTCCATGATATTTATTTGTTGTTGTATTATTATTTGTTAAGTTTTAAAAAAACAAGTATGTAAGAGTTTAAACGGAGAACTTAACTAATTAACTTATTTTAATTTTGACGTCAGCGTGTTGACACTGGAAATGGTGTGTTGTATAATGTGTCGGAATAATCTTGTGAGGGATGAGCTTCGAAAGGCAGCCAAACACGAAAATAAACTCAATCATTCATTCACTCATTCATTCACTCATTCATTCATTCATTCATAAACTCAATCATTCATTCACTCATTCATTCATTCATTTGCTAACTGTATCAGGGCCTTTAGCCTGGCTGATTGAAGTTGACATTGCTAATAGACATGGTTCAGAACATTGCCTATACACATTTGGCCGTGTCCTCTCTCTCTCTCTCTCTCTCCAGGCTACATCGGCGTGCTGGCGTTGCTCAGCTTCGCGCTGGCCTTCATGGCGAGGAACCTGCCGGACAACTTCAACGAGGCCAGGCTGATCACGTTCAGCATGCTGATCTTCTGCGCCGTGTGGGTGGCCTTCGTGCCGGCCTACGTCAGCTCGCCGGGCAAGTACGCCGACGTGGTGGAGGCCTTCGCCATCCTGGCGTCCAGCTTCGGCCTCCTGGTGGCGCTCTTCGGGCCCAAGTGCTACATCATCGTCCTGAGGCCCGAGCGGAACACCAAGAAGTCTGTGATGGGCCGCGGCGCCGCCAACACGTAGTTAACACTAAATGCCCTGACTGCCCCACCAAACATGATGGCATGCAAAACAACCCAGGATATTTCAAATTAAAGTGCTTGTATTTAAAATGATTTGAAGCACTACTACTGCTACTAACTAAATACAGATTTGACTGTTATCAGTGGATAAGATCGCAGTTGTCATCTTATCAGTGAGTAGGCTCCAGACAACATGCTGTCATCGATAAAATGGTGCTGATAAGCAGCCTACTGGAAATTATCGCTTGATAACGGTAGAAGCGGCCCCGCACCCTCCACCTCTTCACGCAGCATGTTGCTCTGGGTGCTATTTAAGGAAAAAATGTATAGGAGTGTTTGTTTTTAATAACATTTATTGACAAAATGACTGACATTTTACTTTGTCTACTGCTACAATATGCAAAATGTACCATATCCACAAGATTTAAATGGAAAAGATCCATAAGATAAAGGATTCCTATAAGAATTCTATAGGATTTTATGAGATCTTATTGGAATCCTACAGGAAAATCCTCTAGGAATTTCTAATCCTATTGGATATCCAATAGAATTTGTTCCAAAACCATATAGGAGGGATTTGTTGACATCATGAGCATTTGTTACATTATGACTGAAGGAGCCATTCTGTCTCTAATGGCCGTGATACACTAGCAATATTTTGATCAATATCAACTAGCAATGACAACATCAACAGGCAACATGATGAGACACATGGCAACAGGCGACATTAAAAGGGGAATTCCACATTTTGGTTCACACTCTCAGAAAAAAAGAAGCCTTAGTTTGCATTGAATCATCAACTGCCACCCAACACAAAATGTTCATTTAGCGAAATAAAAATTACAAAATCCCTGTTTTTGTCCACAGCAGTGAAGCAGCAGCAGCCATGGTTTCAGAAAAAAAATCTGTGGGACTCTAGGAGAAAGCATCAGGTGACACCAAGGAGGGCTGTGATTGGAGGATTCCGAAATGTTGACCAGTAGAGGGCGCTAATGATCTGACTTTTCTGAACAACCAGGAGTTGATCATTTTCTATTGAACTTTTCCCCGCCAAAGTGCTGGTTGTGTGTGCGACTCATCCGGTGGGAGTGCCGTGGGAAGTAGCGTCACAGTGTTTACATGCTCGCATGGGCGGACACTTGTCGCATGGCATCCGACTGTCCCACCCACATTCACAATAAGGATTACATATCTACATAGCCGTGCAATGATTGATTGGTTTAAGTATATATTACAGTTTGCAGATTGGGTATATTTCACCCGAACCCACACCTCGGAAGGCTTCCGAGGTGTACTGAGAATGGGGACAATGGGGACAAATCCTGTATCGGAGGTAGGCGGTGCAATGGACACAGACAGCAGCCTAGCTTTAAATATCTTAAATCGCTTCATTCACTACACAATCAATACGGAGACTTTAGCTGTTACTGTTCAACATGTTAAAACAGTGAACATCATAACATGCTGTACGCATGCCTAAAATAGCTCCTATTTGCACCGCCCTCGTTGAAAACATTGTATCCAGGTTGTCCCTCTTTCAGGCTGCATGAACAGCGCTCTAGCACTTACTTTCTGACCCCTTAATGTCGCAAGTCCTCTACCAAATGGCTCTACAGTAGAGTGTGTGCTGTGCAGCGCACGGCTGGCTATTTTTTTTTTTTTTTTTTTTTTCCTAGGATGGGTCTGTTTTTTATAGGTTGTGATTGGTTGTCAGTGCAGAAGGGAGCGCTGGGCTGTGTTTTGGACTGCAAACCTAAACCTAACCTCAATAAAACTATTCCTAAACCTAACTTAAATTATATTTATTGAAAATTTAAAGTCTGCGGTTGTTGGGGAAAAAATAAACGTGGCAACAGGATTTGAACCCACAAAGCATAGATGCACAGAATTCAAATCGGCGCAGCAGTCCACTAGACTAACGAGGCTCTGTTGACATTGGCATCACATCGGCATTACAACAAACATGGATTGAGCTGGCACTTGGGGGAGGGGATCATAGGAGGGGACAAGGAGGGAAGCCTGCCCCCGTGAAGGCGAGGCCTCCCTCCTCGACTCCTCCTGCGACCCCTCCCCAGGATCTGCCGCACACACAATCACAATGCATTATGGGCCATAATCAAAAGGTGGATAGAAAGGTGGAAAGTCAACGTTGATAGTTGACGTTGCTTGTTGATAGGTGTATCAGGGCCCTATGCCTGGAGTTGGCTGTGGGCGGGTTCACCTTGGGGGGGAGGCGGGCCACAGTGATCAGCAGGTAATTGAGATAAGGGGGCACAGGTGAAGTGAGCCAGGAGGAATGGCATGGTACAGGCACACAGGGGGAGATTACACAGTTTTTACCATTATTTTATTTGCATCCATGAAATATGCTGTAACCCAGTAGGTGATACAATAAATGGGAACTCCACCCAAACAGCAGTTCCTTGAGTCTGGACATATTTATTGATGTTAATGTGTCAAAAACGATTTCCCTATGCCTTGCCTAGCCAACTGGCCAAATGTTTGTTGGCCAGTACAATGAGTAACGTTGTTACCTCCTGCATGCTGTGGACATCTCCAGCATGACATGCATAACATCCCAATGTACCCATTTTTTTCTTTTTTTCCCCACCACCCGATCCACTCCTCTCCTGTTCCTTCTTCTCCTTCTTGTACCGTTGGTACGTGTCTCTCGAGTGGTTACATGCCTGCATTCCGACATGGCTCCATTCCGACATGCCTCCATTCCGACATGGCTCTATTCCTACATGTCCCTATTCCGACATGTCTCCATTCAATGACAAAAAGATAATGGTTGCCATTCCGACACATAATGCGTGTAGGAATGGTGCTACCTCTTCTGTCGGAGTGGCGACATGTTTTCAAATAATATAAGTACTGCCACTCCGACAATTGGACGTCAATGTAGTAGTGGCGGGATGTCGGAATAGAGCTGTGTAACCCTCTCGAGCTCTTCCAAAGCTTCTTCACCTCCTCAACTATATATATATATATATATATATATATATATATATATATATATATATATATATATATATATATATATATATATATATATATATATATATATATATAGTTGAGGAGGTGAAGACAGTATATACACACATATACACACACCTTTGCTACATCGGTACCTTTTGTTGTGTCGGGCATGGGTTTTAAGCAGCAGAGTTCTTCTCTTACAGTCGAATCAGTATTTTGCCATTACTGCCAGACGTGGCATGTCATTTACATCCACACTCTCATCAAGTGCAACACTAAATACAGGTGCATTTTTCAAGCCAGCGGTTTGCTGTGAATTGACATCTTCTGCCATTTCTTCTATGCGTCGCTGGACAGTTCTGGCTGACATTGGGATGTCTTTTATTCTCGACTTGATTGTCTCTTTATTTGGCAAGCCATCAAACAAAACACCTGCAGTTAACTGGAACGCCTCTTTGACGTAGTCTCCGTCGGTGAATGGCTTACCACGTTTTGCGATGCAGTGGGCAATTTGATAACTTGCTTCAGTGGCATGGTGCTTAGCAGAGGTAAAAGTTTTCAGCGTGTGCGTTTGCTTGTTGTAAGCGGAGAGAGCCCTTTTTATTGCTTCGGTCTTGTCTGCCGCGTCTTTGAATGCTTTCTCGTGTTTCGTTTGAAAGTGACGCTTAACACTGGACGTTCGACACACAACATTCTCCAAACATAAAACACAGACGGCCCGGTCTTGCTGCGCTACAAATCCATAGTCATCTCTCCATGTGGGTAGGAATGTTCGTGCCTTTTTAGCCATGTTTGCAGTGTTCTCTCATACGGAGCCAGCTGAGCCGCCACAACAACAATAACACGTGTGTAGTCGCACACTCACACCAGAGCCAGAGTATAGACAGATTTACGACAACTCCGTCCACTTCATGTGGTCAGTCCAATGGCGGCTGTAATACCTAGACTTGGCTGCATGAACAGCAGCTCGAGCGCTCAGTTTTTGACCCCTCAATGTCGAAACTCCTTTACTACACAACCGGCGTCCTGTGAATATGACGTAATGTTAATAGCTGTGCGCTGCGCGATAAAGATGAAATGATGAAATCTACAAGCTCACAATGCGTGAGCTGCACTTAGTTATAAAACTCAGTGTGCATACTGCAGTATAACCTTTATTTTACAACGTGCACATTCAAGATTAATGCCTTTAATTTAATACTGAAAAAACAAACAAACAAACAAACAAAAAAAGTCTCCCAGAATCTGTCCGTGTGCCAGTCGGTACCACCCCACGTGCCATCGTTGGCACGCGTGTCAAAGGTTGCCGACCCCTGCCCTAAGGGACACGGGTGCTCCTGCACAAACACGATGAGTTGAGCCACCATGATAAATGTTGTTGATGTTCCTCCTATGATCGCATCACATGATCATGCTGGTTCCAACATGCATTCTGATTGGTCAGAGGGAGAACAGTCGCCCGCGACTATGTGAAAAATTCGACACCAGAGCGAAAAAAACGAAGAGCGAAAATAGTCACATTTTCGCAAATTCCCATTGATGTGGAAGCTTACATTAGCCAGGATTCGAAAATAGCGCGATACGTGCGAGGAAAAAAAGGTTTGAACTTTATTAACAAAATAATATCTAAGGGCAGAGCCCGGTTCATGTCTGATATCACTTGCGTATCTTGCTATCATGCATAATGATACAGATACTGTAAATATAGGACCTGTAGCTGCCCTGCGACTTTCATGAACAAACGCGATGGGAGTCTGCACATTTTGGTCATGTATGTGCGGAGAGTCCCCTTGGATGTCTGTGTCCGCACGGCCCTCGTCCGTGTGTCAGATAAATCTGGTCAAACATATCCTTTTGATGATCCTTTTCCTTGCTGTTACGGAGGCTTTCACTTAGAGCTCCATATATGGGGATAACATAATAGCCCCCATATGGAGACAATGGTGCTCTCCAGTGCCGATATCGGATTAATGTAGAAACCACAAATATGGATGTATACAGTGGCGACATTATTGTGACACCAGACTTTCCCAACATAAATTGACAGGTCCCAAACTAACAAACTACTTGGTTGAAAGTCTAATCAAACTTGTCTCAGAGGCAAATCTTTATTGTAGACCCTAACATACAGCTTCTAAAGGACGCAATGTTTTCGGCTATGCTGTTGCACCACAGCCAGGCCAACCCATTATATACCCCTCAGTTCACACCCAGAAAAGGTCATGCCCGGCCAGAACCAAGCCTGGAACCAGAACCAAGCCGGGATCCAGAACGTGACAGTGTACGGAGAGCTGCTACAGTGGATGACGTGAGCTGTGAGTTTGGGTCTGCAAAATATTATGCCTTGTGTGGCTTTGGGGGAATTCTCAGCTGTGGAGTCACACATACACTTGTTGTACCCCTTGATCTGGTCAAATGCAGACTGCAGGTGGACCCTGCAAAGTACAAAAGCATCTTCAATGGATTCTCACTCACAGTGAAAGAGGAGGCCAGAGCAATGTCAGAGAAGAACTCTGCACTGGCAGAGGCGGCCAAGTAGAGAGATGTCCTCCACAGATAGGCCTTCTCCTCTCCCCCATGGAGGCATGTAAAGTACGCATCCAGACCCAGCCCAGTTATGCCAACACCTTAAGAGCGTGCGTACCCCAAAATGTACACTGAGGAGGGCCTCCGGGCTTTCTACAAAGGAGTGGGTGGATGAGGCAGATACCTTACACCATGATGAAGTTTGTCTGCTTCGAGAGGACCGTGGAGATGTAACCTTGACACTCAGGAGATAATACTTTCGTAAATACTTCAAGAGATTGAAGAGAGATTAAAGAGAAAAATGAAACGCCACAATTCCCGAGGAACCTGGTCGATTTGATAAATGGCCCGGGTGCATGCCCGTACGGGCCATTTGGTTTCAAACTGGAACCCCCTCGAGGCTGAAAACCACTGGTCTATCTAAGGTATTAATGTGAACTGAATGATCAAAACTGCATACACAGCAGGTAGGTTAATCAGCTATTAATCTAGGTTAGTTTTGCAACAGTTCTAATTGTATTATTATTGCAATTGCAATCTCGTTATATAATGGTGCTGTTAATAATGCCATTACACGCAACTCTGCATATACAGTATGTTATCCAGGCCTGGAAGACATTGAAGCTGCAACCCTGCTTGCTGCTCCAGTCTGTCATTCAAGGTTTTTGCCTCACCAAAATACCTTATTACCTTATGAAAGATATGGGTCTCAATCCCGCTATCTCCTGGTTAGCTCCAGAGAAAGTGAAAATGTCGAACTAGTTGAAAGGACACAATGTGGCACCAAGCCACTTGTACATTCAATCATGCCAGTTCATGCCCACATGTGCATTACGGGATGGACGGAATCCCTCCCTAACAGTTGCTCCATGCAAGACCCCATGTACGGCAACTTGAACATGTTGCATGCAAGCCAGACATGGCTTTCTGCAGATGTCATGGTTCATGCTCCCTCACAGTGGAGATATCGGATTACAAATGTTGATTAAAGTTAAAAACAGTTACAAACCCGTCTCATATACACATTGAATAGGATTTGAAAAATAATTGTCATGATACAATATGGTACAATTTGAAGTTCACCATTATAACTTTAACTGACGTCTAAAGGTCCACACTTGGCTTCTGCTGTATTACTTCAAACTGCCAAGGCCATTCATAAACGCATACATTTTAGAAATGAAGAGTGTTCTTGTTTTTCTCTTTGGATAATTTCCTTCTTATTGCCTTACGGTACATCCATTGTGTCAGAGGGGGTAAGTTAACCGTGTGAATGCCTTCCATGCTTGCAGTTATGTTTAGGGTTAGAGGTTTTGGTTTTCACAAATCTCATCTGGTCCTAGATTCCAACTTGTATTAGGACACACAGTGTGAGGTACTAGTTTAGAATGTGGCTTTAATTGTAATGGCATGTTCATGCAAAACGTCTCTAAGTCATTGCTAGCAGAGTCATTGTACATTAGCAGTTTCTCAACTGTATTTCAACTGCAGGCCAACAGAAAAACAAGTAGGGACAAGTTGTTGCCTGCCAGACATAATCAATTCATTGTCCTATTTTGTACATTTTTAACATGTAGATGGTCAGCCCCAAAGATGCACATTCTGCTTTGACGTACAGTATGAATGTAAAATCCTTGTTTTTACAGATGCTGTCATTGGGGAAGCTGCCTTGCCTGAAGAGCTGGTTGATTGCATTATAGGGAGCATCTTGGGTGAATTGCTAGTGCAATGTGATTGGCTGATTTGAGTTGGCTTTTCCTTGGTTTATCATACTGGGCAACGTTACTTCCTAAAGTAATTGTGTTACTTTCTTGGATTACTGGCCATAAAAGTAATCTTGTTACAAATGACTTGCTATAAAAAGTAACAATAGATTATTTTCCATTACCCTTTTCTTTTTGTTTTTTATGTATGCACAAGTTAGTTACATTATAGTACCAGCGAATGAGGCACACGCCACGTCGCACCACCACCACCAACTCCTGCTCACAACGGTGATACCACATCACCCAGATATGAAATAGGTTGCTCCAAAGTATGTCAGATGCACAGTACAGACAATATTATGCTGTGCGGGGTACTCTCCAACCAGCCAGAGAGCATGATGCCCTCTCCAACAACAAACAGCTCCTGGCTTCATAACTGTGGACCCTCGTCACCCACATATGAACTAGACAGTATATAAGGCAAGGCACGGCGGCCAAACAATGAATTAACCATTATTCACCTAATAACGCAGCCAGAGAATGTACCACGTTTAGTGTAATTCCAAAAGTGTGTAGCCTGCATTGTTTACAGTAAGCCCAAGCCCATGGTTTTAGCATGTCAGTACAGCAGCTGCGTGGCACTAACCAGACTAGCAAACAGACTTCCTCTTTCTTCCTCTTCAAAAAAAGAAAATAAAAATAAAATAATAAAAGATTCATACTTGACAGCTAGACAGTACTTTTATTTTTAGGTGAACTTACATGATGTGCAGACAGAAGATGGGTAACAATTCACATCACTCACAGAAGTAGGGATGAATGCTACGTGCAGTCAGGGCTTATTATCACACCAGCAGACAGTCACTCCAGGCTTGAAGCAGCCTCGCTGGTGGCCAAGTTTGGTACTGCAGGCGGGTGGAATTCATGCACGAACGCCCCGAGAGCACGCACGCTGGTTTGCTTTGTGCACGTGGACAGGGCAGTTTGTGTTTAAGTTGTTTTCTGAATAAACCAGCGGTCCTCACGTCATATACTACCTCTCAAAACACAACGGATGTATTATATGACAGATAATAAGCTCAATGCAAACCCACAAGCTTGTTTTTTGATGCTTTTTGATGTTTTTTTCCTTTGCTCGTGTGCGACGGCGCTCGTTCATGGTTCCCATAATCCCTTGCTTCGGGCGCGTTCATGGAGAAATACTTCCGCATTTGTGGAAATGCGGAAATAGGCGCACTTCCGGCACTTCAATGCGCCAATGAGCAACTTGTATTGAAATGAACGGGAAGGGGGCGGGGCTGTCGCTCCAGTCCGGTCTCTATTATTTTATTACTCTATGCTTATTATACACTCACAGAAGGAGGAATATACAACAATGGGCCGTCTTGGCTTTAATATTTTTAAATCTAGCAAGAAAATGAATTGGGACAAACTAGTAATGAGTTACTTTTTTGAAATGTAAGTAACTAATAAATCACTGTTACTTTCTTAACCCTGTGAAAATGTATTTTTTAAATTAAATTAGCATTTTTGTTTCTTTTTATTTGCATTGTTCACCACTTAATTGAATTCCTTGAAGCCAGAATTCATCCATTTGGAAGGTTACACCACTAAAACATGTTTCTTCTAATAAATTTATGGTATTATAAACCTGTTGTCAAAAGTGTCTTACATCCTCCACTAAAAGAAAGGCATTTCATGCTCAATTTGTTATGATTTTTCAGGTGTATTGTTGGCCGGCCATACTTTTGTCGACAGCTGTTGAAAAGCACCATTGGAGCGCTTTACAACTGCTGCAGGGCGTTAAGGTTGGCATAGTATTAGTCTCTGTTCTCGTAGTCCATGAAGGCAAACTTGGCGTCCTTCTTGGTGTGCGGGATGGGGCTGAACAAAGCAGATGGCTGAACCAGTCGACCTGGATCAGCTCGTGGGTGACCACTCTGTTCATGTGGGCCTGCTGGTGGATATTGTTCTGACACAGAACGTTTTGTGGCAAGGCAGTGTCAAATCCTCCATTGACACTCCTGTCGCAATCTTCACAGGAGCAATGCCGGTCTTTCAGCACTGTGCATCCTGAACTGTTAATGGCTCGGAGCAGCAGTTTGGCATACGGACTGTTTGCCATGGCGAAGTGCAGCATGACCTGACCCTTGTTGTGGAAAGTGAACAGAGTCTGCTGGACTGCAGTCCAGTCTCACAGGCCACGTACAGCGGCTTAGAGGGGCTATGTCCCAGGCAATTGCCACCAGCTTCTCTGCTTCCTCCGAGCTGATCTTCCTCATGTGTAGGATGGAACACAAGGCACGTGCGCACACACACTCCTGGTGATGTTGTTTCAACTAGCCCAAGTTGAACCAGGCCAGTTAATTGGTGAAGGTGCAGTCTCCACTCAGGTTAGCTGCTCGAATCTCAGAACAGGCCAGATGTCTGAAGTTTTTGAACCAGTCGATGTGCGCGCGGCAGTGGTCAAGGCGTGGATCAGCTTGTGGGTGAGCACAAGCTGGTGGATCTGCTGGCGGATGTTGTTCTGACACAGGATGATTTCCAGACAGACTGGTTTCCATGGCGAAGTACAGCATGATACCTGTTGTTGAAAGTGAACAGAGTCTGAGTGACAGTAAAGGATCCAGCTTTATTCACTGCACCTTTCTGTCTCATGTCTGAGCATGGCCCTGGCTCTGAGCATGGCCCTAGGCTTTCTTTGGAAAGCCTATTGTCCAATGCGAAATCCCAAGGATGAAACCATACATTGACAAGGGTCCTCTGGTTGAATTAATGAAGACATTTAAAGGCTACAAATATATACAGTATGTACATCTATAACAAGTGACTATTATAGGAAACAAAATTGAATAGTAAACAATATAGCTTACCATGCAGAGTTCCTGCTTAGATTTGAGGTCTTTTTGCCCCTGGAGCCAAATAAAAGAATGCAATGGGTGTATTGTCGGCCGGCCATACTTTTGTCGACACAGCTTTCGAAATTGGAATTTACAGCGCTTTACAAGTAATGAAGAGCATTAAAGGTTGGCATAGTATCGGCCTCTGTTCTTGTAGTCCCTAAAGGCAAACATGGCGTCCTTCTTGGTGTGCGGGATGGGGCCGAACAAAGCGTGGTCCTTGAGGCATGTGTCAAAGATCTTGTCCACCACCTTCTCCGCTTTGCCTCAGCTGACCTTCCTCCTTTTTTTGGCCCCATTCGACAGCTCCATCCACTTTGCGGAATGCAGTCCAGTCTTACAGCGCGGAGCGTCTTGAAAGGTCCATGTCCCGGGCAATTGCCACCACCTTTTTTAAGGTGGATTTTAAGGCGTGGATCTTAAAAATCTCCTGGTGATCTTGTTTTAAGCCCAAGTTAAACCAGGCCAGTTCATTTTTGAAGGTTCATTCTCCACTCAGGTTAGCTGCTCGAATCACAGAACAGGCCAGATGTCTGAAGTTTTTGAACCACTCGTGTGCGCGGCAGTGGTCGAAGGCGTGGATCAGCTTGTGGGTGAGCACAAGCTGGTGGATCTGCTGGCGGATGTTGTTCTGACACAGGATGATTTCCAGACAGACTGGTTTCCATGGCCAAGTGCAGCAATGCAGAATGATACCTGTTGAAAGTGAACAGAGTCTGAGTGACAGAAGGATCCAGCTTTATTCACTGCACCTTTCTGTCTCATGTCTGAGGATGGCCCTGGCTCTGAGCATGGCCCTTGGCTTTCTTTGGAAAGCTTATTGGCCAATCAAAAGTGTTTTACGTCCTCCACTAAAAGAAAGGCATTTCTTGCTCAGTTTGTTACGATTATTTTGGGTGCATTGTTGACCAGCCAAACTTTTGTCGACACAGCTGTTGAAAAGCACCGTTGGAACGCTTTACAACTGCTGCAGGGCGTCAAAGGTTAGCTTAATATCTTTCTCTGTTTTTGTAGTCCCTGAAGGCAAACTTGGCGTCCTTCTTGGTGTGCAGGATGGGGCCGAACAAAGCAGATGGCTGAACCAGTCGACCTGGATCGCTTGTGGGTGACCACTCTGTTCATGTGGGATTGTTGGTGGATATTGTTCTGACACAGAACGATGTCGGTGTCAAATCTTCCATTGACACTCCCGTCGCAATCTTCACAGGAGCAATGCCGGTCTTTCAGCACTGTGCATCCTGAACTGTTAATGGCTCGGAGCAGCAGTTTGGCATACGGACTGTTTGCCATGGCGAGGTGCAGCATGACCTGACACTTGTTGTGGAAAGTGAACAGAGTCTGCAGGACTGCAGTCCAGTCTCACAGGCCAAGTAGAGCGGCTTGGAGGGGCCATGTCCCAGGCAATTGCCACCAGCTTCTCTGCTTCCACTGAGCTGATCTTCCTCATGTGCAGGATGGAACGCAAGGCACGTCCGCGCACACACTCCTGCTGATCTTGTTTCAAGCCCAAGTTGAACCAGGCCAGTTCATTTTTGAAGGTTCAGTCTCCACTGAGGTTAGCTGCTTGAATCACAGAACAGGCCAGATGTCTGAAGTTTTTGAACCACTCATGTGTGCGGCAGTGGTCAAGGCGTGGATCAGCTTGTGGGTGAGCACAAGCTGGTGGATCTGCTGGTGGATGTTGTTCTGACACAGGATGATTTCCAGACAGATTGGTTTCCATGGCCAAGTACAGCATGATACCTGTTGTTGAAAGTGAACAGAGTCTGAGTGACAGTAAAGGATCCAGCTTTATTCACCGCACCTTTCTGTCTCATGTCTGAGGATGGCCCTGGCTCTGAGCATGGCCCTAGGCTTTCTTTGGAAAGACTATTGGCCAATGCGAAATCCATTTGGAAAGTTACACCACTAAAACTTGTTTCTTCTAATGAATTTATCGTATTATAAACCTGTTGTCAAAAGTGTTTTACGTCCTCCACTAAAAGAAAAGCATTTCTTGCTCAGTTTGTTACGATTATTTTGGGTGCATTGTTGACCAGCCAAACTTTTGTCGACACAGCTGTTGAAAAGCACTGTTGTAAGGCTTTACAACTGCTGCAGGGCGTTAAAGGTTGGCTTAATATCTTTCTCTGTTTTCGTAGTCCCTGAAGGCAAACTTGGCGTCCTTCTTGGTGTGCGGGATGGGGCTGAACAAAGCAGATGGCTGAACCAGTCGACCTGGATCAGCTCGTGGGTGACCACTCTGTTCATGTGGGCCTGCTGGTGGATATTGTTCTGACACAGAACGTTTTGTGGCAAGGCAGTGTCAAATCTTTCATTGACACTCCTGTCGCAATCTTCACAGGAGCAATGCCGGTCTTTCAGCACTGTGCATCCTGAACTGTTAATGGCTCGGAGCAGCAGTTTGGCATAAGGACTGTTTGCCATGGCGAGGTGCAGCATGACCTGACACTTGTTGTGGAAAGTGAACAGAGTCTGCAGGACTGCAGTCCAGTCTCACAGGCCATGTACAGCGGCTGGGAGGGGCTATGTCCCAGGCAATTGCCACCAGCTTCTCTGCTTCCTCCGAGCTGATCTTCCTCATGTGTAGGATGGAACACAAAGCACGTGCGCACACACACTCCTGATGATGTTGTTTCAAGCCCAAGTTGAACCAGGCCAGTTCATTGTTGAAGGTGCAGTCTCCACTCAGGTTAGCTGCTCGAATCACAGAACAGGCCAGATGTCTGAAGTTTTTGAACCAGTCGATGTGCGCGCGGCAGTGGTCAAGGTGTGGATCAGCTTGTGGGTGAGCACAAGCTGGTGGATCTGCTGGCGGATGTTGTTCTGACACAGGATGATTTCCAGACAGACTGGTTTCCATGGCCAAGTACAGCATGATACCTGTTGTTGAAAGTGAACAGAGTCTGAGTGACAGAAAAGGATCCAGCTTTATTCACCGCACCTTTCTGTCTCATGTCTGAGCATGGCCCTGGCTCTGAGCATGGCCCTTGGCTTTCTTTGGAAAGCCTATTGTCCAATGCGAAATCCCAAGGATGAAACCATACATTGACAAGGGTCCTCTGGTTGAATTAATGAAGACATTTAAAGGCTACAAATATATACAATATGTACATCTAAAACAAGTGACTATTATAGGAAACAAAATTGAATAGCAAACAATATAGTTTACCATGCAGAGTTCATGCTTAGATTTGAGGTCTTTTTGCCCCTGGAGCCAAATAAAAGAATGCAATGGGTGTATTGTCGGCCGGCCATACTTTTGTTGACACAGCTGTCGAAATTGGAATTTCCAACGCTTTACAAGTAATGCAGAGCATTAAAGGTTGACATAGTATAGGTCTCTGTTTTTGTAGTCCCTGAAGGCAAACATGGCGTCCTTCTTGGTGTGCGGGATGGGGCCGAACAAAGTGTGGTCCTTGAGGCATGTGTCAAAGATCTTGTCCACCACCTTCTCCGCTTCGCCTGAGCTGACCTTCCTCCTTTTTTTTGGCCCCACTCGACAGCTCCATCCACTTTTTGCGGAATGCAGTCCAGTCTTACAGCGCGCAGCGTCTTGAAAGGTCCATGTCCCGGGCAATTGCCACCACCTTTTTTAAGGTGGATTTTAAGACGTGGATCTTAAAAATCTGTTCTTCCTCATGGGCAGGATGGAACGCAAGGCACGTCCGCACACACACTCCTGGTGATCTTGTTTAAAGCCCAAGTTGAACCAGGCCAGTTCATTGTTGAAGGTGCAGTCTCCACTCAGGTTAGCTGCTCGAATCTCAGAACAGGCCAGATGTCTGAAGTTTTTGAACCAGTCGATGTGTGCGCGGCAGTGGTCAAGGCGTGGATCAGCTTGTGGGTGAGCACAAGCTGGTGGATCTGCTGGCGGATGTTGTTCTGACACAGGATGATTTCCAGACAGACTGGTTTCCATGGCCAAGTACAGCATGATACCTGTTGTTGAAAGTGAACAGAGTCTGAGTGACAGAAAAGGATCCAGCTTTATTCACTGCACCTTTCTGTCTCATGTCTGAGGATGGCCCTGGCTCTGAGCATGGCGCTAGGCTTTCTTTGGAAAGCCTATTGGCCAATGCGAAATCCCATACATTGACAACCCAGCCAACATTTTAATATGGGCACCACATATGCTTTTACCGGGCTTATGGGCTTGGGCTCCTCGCGGTTCTGCTCCCGGGTACTGCTAGGGGCTTAGGTGGGCTTCTGGTGGGTCTCCAGCGGGCTGCAAAGGGGGCAATTTAATGTGGGGACCATGCGGGCCCCACTGTGTTTGCCCATATGGGCTTACGATGGTTTCTGACTGGGCCTAAAGTGGGTTCTAAATAGGCAATATAACGGGCAGACCGTGTGGGTACAAACTGTGCCTTACCACTTAATGCCCAGTCAGAAACCCACTTAGAAACCCATTTAAGCCTATAAGGACTGAAGTGGGTTTTTCTTGGGTCTAAGGCGGGGTCCAAATGGCCAATTGTATGCCTCACCTGTGTTAGACCATATGGGCTTAAGTGTGTTCTGACTGGGTCTAAGGTGGGGTCCAATGTCCAAACGTAACTTGAAGGGGCCTTAGGTGTAGTCCAGCTGGCACTTGAGACTGATGTAACATCTGGACACTTTGTCAACATGGGTTTCAAGCTGATCCTGAAGGGATTTAGACATACTGTGGACACTTAAGCAGTATATACGCGATATACTGTGAACACAATAAATTAAGATGTAAAAGATGCATTAACCTTAGCAGAGCAACTGTAACAGTAAAAACCAAGATCAGATCAGTTAAGAGAACTTTCGAGAACATTTATTGCACATCAAGTAACTTTGCAGTTTACACATTAACAAGAATATCACTGTCAGTGTAAAAAAAAAATGTATAAAACAAACTCCTGTGAATTCTTAATTTGGCGTGCCTCTTCTAGGCTCGGCCGCCCGGGCTTGGGAATGGTGTAAATAGGGAATGAATACCCCACCCAGTAATGCAAACTCCAGTGTCATTAGACTTTCATTAACCATCTGTATGTAGAGGCGTTGCTGTGTTGCCGTAGAGGCGCATACATACATACAATTTTGCCAATTGTAATATAGATAACAAAGAAAAATAACAGTGCTGATTCCTTTGAGCAAGTGTAATTCTAATAGGCTGATTGTGCAAAACCAATATGGAATACTCCAAACTCTCGTGAATTCTTAATTATAAGACTCCAAACTTCAAAAACAACAAAGGAAAAAGAATAAAGTGCTGAACCCTTTGAACAATTTTAACTCTTGAGGTAGGTTTTGTTAACCCCCAAACTCTCGTGAATTATTAATTTTAAGAGTCAATACTCAAAAAAAGACAACAAAAGAAGAAGAAGAATGTGCCGAACCCTTCAAACAAATATAATTCTCGTGGTAGTTTTAGTTAACGCCCAAAGTCTTGTGAATTCTTAATTTTAAGCCTCAAAAAACTTTAAAACCCAGAGTGGCCCTGCAAGCTCCCAGATGATTCAGTGGTAGGTGCAACTCTACTCGCCAGGGCACGCTGAGCACGAAGACCCCTGTTACCGTCCCGGTCGCGTGCGTTGTTGAACCACTTTCTGACGTGAACCTCAGCATCCTTCTGGGTGATGTCCTTGGTCTGTTGGTTCTGTTTGAGTGCCCCTATAGATAAATGACAAAACAGAAAGACAAAAATGGATCATTATCTGATATGGATTTCTGTCCCCAGAGATCTTCATGAGCACAAAGGGGTGTGCTACACCGAGGTCAGTAATGTCAGAGTGATGTTAGAACAGTCAGGGTTCCTGCACAGTTTCAAAAGTGAATTTTGAGACCTTTTTAAAGACCTTTTTTTTTGTTTTTTAAGACCCAAATCGAACCAAATGTCTTAATGGGAGGGTGGGCCAACGGGTGGGCGGTGCACTAGACCCCTGGGAGATGGATGCTGAGGTGGAGCTCCACACCTATCCTCAGCTCCCAGTAGTTGCCGCACGACCATCAAGCCGTGCTACTACTCATAGGCTTGGGTCTGCAAAATATTATGCCTTGTGTGGCTTTGGGGGAATTCTCAGCTGTGGAGTCACACATACACTTGTTGTACCCCTTGATCTGGTCAAATGCAGACTGCAGGTGGACCCTGCAAAGTACAAAAGCATCTTCAATGGATTCTCACTCACAGTGAAAGAGGAGGCCAGAGCAATGTCAGCGAAGAACTCTGCACTGGCAGAGGCGGCCAAGTAGAGAGATGTCCTCCACAGATAGGCCTTCTCCTCTCCCCCATGGAGGCATGTAAAGTACGCATCCAGACCCAGCCCGGTTATGCCAACACCTTAAGAGCGTGCGTACCCCAAAATGTACACCGAGGAGGGCCTCCGGGCTTTCTACAAAGGAGTGGGTCCCCTGTGGATGAGGCAGATACCTTACACCATGATGCAGTTTGTCTGCTTCGAGAGGACCGTGGAGATGTAACCTTGACACCCAGGAGATAATACTTTCATAAATACTTAAAGAGAGATTAAAGAGAAAAATTAAAAATGAAACACCACAATTCCCGAGGAACCTGGTCGATTTGATGAATGGCTCGAGTGCATGCCCGTACAGGCCATTTGGTTTCAAACTGGAACCCCCTCGAGGCTGAAAACCACTGTGCTATCTAAAGTATTATTCACTAGTAAAGAGACCACACCTTCTGCTCAAAGTTTAACGGTTTTTATTGAATGAAAATGATGGAGGGTGGGGGGGGGAGGGAAGAGGGCCGGGCACGTGCCTGAGAGGTCGACGGCTGGTGGGCGGAGTCGGCGGCCTGGGAGGGCGGGGCTGCGGCGGCACGGGAGCGTCCGGAGGTGCTGGCGAGCCAGGCGGCGAACAGCGCCGCCTTCCGGTCCGTCTTCTTGAATGGGATGCCCTTCGCTGTGAGGAGCCGTTGCAGCCCCGCGATGGTCCAGTCGGCCACGGACAGCTGGAGCGAGCCGAAACCTGGAGCCACGGGGGTGAAGGAGCGGCGGGAGGCAGAGGACCGGCTGGAAGAGCGGGAGGTCCCGGGGCCGCCGTGATGGCTGCTGGAGGGCCCCGGCTGGACTGGCGGCACCGGGGGCCCAACGTGGGACGACGGACCGGTGTCGCTGATGGCGGAGCGGCTAGAGCTCCGTGATGAAAACAGCTCCTCGCTGTCGGAGGCGTGGAGCTCCAGTACGCGCTGATCGCGGCGATCCATAGCGCAAAAGACAAAAACGAAAACTACGGCGGTGCCGCAACTAAAGAAGGAAGAAGAAAAGAAAAAGGCACTGACACGCTACGCTAGCGTTTCGTGCACTTATACGCCACACTAAATTTTTTGTGAGCTTAGCCACTGCACTATAGTGCAAACAAATGCTGCACGAGGGCTGTCTTGCCAGGCAGCAAGCTGCGGGCCAGGCAACAGGCAACAAACAAAGTTCTTCTGTAGAATAAGAAAAAGAACTAATAAAAAAAAGAACGGATCGGACGATTTACCGTTATGGTGATGAGGCAAATAAGTTCGACGGGCGAAAGAGGTGACAGGTAGGCTACGGTTGTACAGTAGACTGCTGCTGCTCTGTTCGAGACCACGGTTGTAGTAGGAACAGGTAGGTGACAGCTCACAGGTGTATTTATACTGTGGTGATTAGGACAGGGATTGGCTGGGTGATAATGAAAGGCAGGTGGTGTTGATGAGGGGGGCGGAGCCTTTGATTGAGCAGAAGGAGGTCTCTACTCCTGAAACTGCATTGTATAAATACAATTTCCCATGTGAACTGAATGATCAAAACTGCATACACAGTAGGTAGGTTAATCAGCTATAAATCTAGGTTAGTTTTGCAACAGTTCTAATTGTATTGTTATATTATTGCAATTGCAATCTCGTTATATAATGGTGCTGTTAATAATGCCATTACACGCAACTCTGCATATGCAGTATGTTATCCAGGCCTGGAAGACATTGAAGCTGCAACCCTGCTTGCTGCTCCAGTCTGTCATTCCAGGTTTTTACCTCTCCAAAGTACCTTATTACCTTAAGAAAAATATGGGTCTCAATCTTGCTATCTCCTGGTTACCTCCAGAGAAAGTGAAAATGTCAAACTAGTTGAAAGGACACAGTGTGGCACCAAGCAACATGTACATTCAATCATGCCAGTCCCATATGTGTCTGTCCATGCCCACATGTGCATTACGGTATGGACGGAATCCCCCACAACAGTTTCTCCACGCAAGACCCCATGAAGGGCAACTTGAACATGACATGGCTTTCTGCAGATGTCATGGTTCATGGTCTCTTACAGCGATATTGGATTACAAATGTTGATTAAAGTCAAAAACAGTTACAAACTCGTCTCATATACACATTGAATAGGATTTGAAAAATAATTGTCATGATACAAAATGGTACAATTTGAAGTTCACCATTCTAACTTTGACTAAAGTCTAAAGGTCCACACTTGGCTTCTGCTGTATTACTTCAAACTGCCGAGGCCATTCATAAACGCATACATTTTAGAAATGAAGAGTGTTCTTGTTGGTCTCTTTGGATAATTTCCTTCTTATTGCCTTACGGTACTTCCATTGTGTCAGAGGGGGTAAGTTAACCCTGTGAATGCCTTCCATGCTTGCAGTTATGTTTAGGGTTAGAGGTGTTGGTTTTCACAAATCTCATCTGGTCCTAGATTCCAACTTGTATTAGGACACACAGTGTGAGGTACTAGTTTAGAATGTGGCTTTAATTGTCATGGCATATTCATGCAAAACGTCTCTAAGTCATTGCTAGCAGAGTCATTGTACATTAGAAGTTTTTCAACTATATTTCAACTGCAGGCCAACAGAAAAACAAGTAGGGACAAGTTGTTGCCTGCCAGACGTAATCAATTCATTGTCCTATTTTGTACATTTGTAACATGTACATGCACATTCTGCTTTGACGTACAGTATGAATGTAAAATCCTTGTTTTTACAGATGCTGTTATTGGGGAAGCTGCCTTGCCTTAATTGATTGCATTATAGGGAGCATCTTGGGTGAATTGCTAGTGCATTGTAACTGGCTGATTTCAGTTGGCTTTTTTCCTTGGTTTATCATACTGTATATGCATTGATGGGCAACGTTACTTTCTAAAGTAATTGTGTTACTTTATTGGATTACTGGCCATAAAAGTAATCCTGTTACAAATGAGCCTATTTCACAGCCAGCACGCGCTGGCCTCTAGTGGGGATGCTGGGGGGGTCTCACGAGAAGTCGGGCCGCCGCGAAGTCGGACCAACCGCGTCAGTTCTCGTGAGACCCCCCCAGTATCGCCACTAGAGGCCAGCGCGTGCTGGCTGTGAAATAGGCTCATGACTTGCTATAAAAAAGTAATGATAATAGATTATTTTCCATCACCTTTTTGTTTTTTGTTTTTTAATGTATGCACAAGTTAGTTACATTATAGTACCATAGTCCACGTCACACACATGAAAACCATCACCACCACCACCAACTCCAGCTCACAACGGCGATACCACATCACCCACATATGAAATAGGTTGCTCCAAAGTATGTCAGATGCACAGTAGGCTGCAGACAATATTATGCCGTGCGGGGTACTCTCCAACCAGCCAGAGAGCATGATGCCCTCTCCACACTGCGCAGCATGGCGCACAACAAACAGCTCCTGGCTTCATAACTGTGGACCCTCATCACCCCCATATGAACTAGACACTATATAAGGCAAGGCACGGCGGCCAAACAATGAATTAACCATTATTCACCTAATAACACAGCCAGAGAATGTACCACGTTTAGTGTAATTCCAAAAGTGTGTAGCCTGCATTGTTTACAGTAAGCCCAAGCCCATGGTTTTAGCATGTCGGTACAGCAGCTGCGTGGCACTAACCAGACTAGCAAACAGACTTCCTCTTTCTTCCTCTTCAAAAAAAATAAAATACAAATAAAACAATAAAAGATTCATACTTGACAGCTAGACAGTACTTTTATTTCTTAGGTGAACTTACATGATGTGCGGACAGAAGATGGGTAACTATACACATCACTCACAGAAGTAAGGATGAAGATACTACGAACAGTCAGGGCTTATTATACACTCACAGAAGGAGGAATATACAACAATGGGCCGTCTTGGCTTTAATATTTTTAAATCTAGCAAGAAAATGAATTGGGACAAACTAGTAATGAGTTACTTTTTTGAAATATAAGTAACTACTAAATCACTGTTACTTTCTTAACCCTGTGAAAATGTATTTTTTAAATTAAATTAGCATTTTTGTTTCTTTTTATTTGCATTGTTCACCACTTAATTTAATTTCTTCTAATAAATTTATGCTATTATAAACCTGTTGTCAAAAGTGTCTTACGTCCTCCACTAAAAGAAAGGCATTTCATGCTCAATTTGATATGATTTTTCAGGGTGTATTGTTTGCCGGCCATACTTTTGTCGACAGCTGTTGCACCATTGGAGCGCTTTACAACTGCTGCAAGGCGTTAAGGTTGGCATAGTATTAGTCTCTGTTCTCGTAGTCCCTGAAGGCAAACTTGGTGTCCTTGGTGTGCGGGATGGGGCTGAACAAAGCAGATGACTGTCAACCTGGATCGGCTTGTGGGTGGCCACTCTGTTCATGTGGGCCTGCTGGTGGATATTGTTCTGACACAGAACGTTTTGTGGCAAGGCAGTGTCAAATCTTCCATTGACACTCCCGTCGCGATCTTCACAGGAGCAATGCCGGTCTTTCAGCACTGTGCATCCTGAACTGTTAATGGCTCGGAGCAGCAGTTTGGCATACGGACTGTTTGCCATGGCGAAGTGCAGCATGACCTGACACTTGTTGTGGAAAGTGAACAGAGTCTGCAGGACTGCAGTCCAGTCTCACAGGCCACGTACAGCGGCTTGGAGGGGCCATGTCCCAGGCAATTGCCACCAGCTTCTCCGCTTCCTCTGAGCTGATCTTCCTCATGGGCAGGATGGAACACAAGGCACGTCCGCGCACACACTCCTGATGATGTTGTTTCAAGCCCAAGTTGAACCAGGCCAGTTCATTGTTGAAGGTGCAGTCTCCACTCAGGTTAGCTGCTCGAATCACAGAACAGGCCAGATGTCTGAAGTTTTTGAACCAGTCGATGTGGCACGGCAGTGGTCAAGGCGTGGATCAGCTTGTGGGTGAGCACAAGCTGGTGGATCTGCTGGTGGATGTTGTTCTGACACAGGATGATTTCCAGACAGACTGGTTTCCATGGCCAAGTACAGCATGATACCTGTTGTTGAAAGTGAACAGAGTCTGAGTGACAGAAAAGGATTCAGCTTTATTCACCGCACCTTTCTGTCTCATTTCTGAGCATGGCCCTGGCTCTGAGCATGGCCCTTGGCTTTCTTTGGAAAGCCTATTGTCCAATGCGAAATCCCAAGGATGAAACCATACATTGACAAGGGTCCTCTGGTTGAATTAATGAAGACATTTAAAGGCTACAAATATATACAGTATGTACATCTATACTAAGTGACTATTATAGGAAACAAATTTGAATAGTAAACAATATAGATCAACATGCAGAGTTCCTGCTTAGATTTGAGGTCTTTTTGCCCCTGGAGCCAAATAAAAGAATGCAATGGGTGTATTGTCGGCCGGCCATACTTTTGTCGACACAGCTTTCGAAATTGGAATTTACAACGCTTTACAAGTAATGCAGAGCATTAAAGGTTGGCATAGTATCGGCCTCTGTTCTTGTAGTCCCTAAAGGCAAAAATGGCGCCCTTCTTGGTGTGCGGGATGGGGCCGAACAAAGCGTGGTCCTTGAGGCATGTGTCAAAGATCTTGTCCACCACCTTCTCCGCTTCGCCTCCTTTTTTTTGGCCCCACTCGACAGCTCCATCCACTTTTTGCGGAATGCAGTCCAGTCTTACAGCGTGCAGCGTCTTGAAAGGTCCATGTCCCGGACAATTGCCACCACCTTTTTTAAGGTGGATCTTAAGGCGTGGATCTTAAAAATCTGTTCTTCCTCATGGGCAGGATGGAACGCAAGGCACGTGCGCACACACACTCCTGGTGATCTTGTTTCAAGCCCAAGTTAAACCAGGCCAGTTTTGAAGGTTCAGTCTCCACTCAGGTTAGCTGCTCGAATCACAGAACAGGCCAGATGTCTGAAGTTTTTGAACCACTCGTGTGCGCGGCAGTGGTCGAAGGCGTGGATCAGCTTGTGGGTGAGCACAAGCTGGTGGATCTGCTGGCGGATGTTGTTCCGACACAGGATGATTTCCAGACAGATTTGTTTCCATGGCCAAGTTCAGCATGATACCTGTTGAAAGTGAACAGAGTCTGAGTGACAGAGAAGGATCCAGCTTTATTCACTGCACCTTTCTGTCTCATGTCTGAGGATGGCCCTGGCTCTGAGCATGGCCCTAGGCTTTCTTTGGAAAGACTATTGGCCAATGCGAAATCCATTTGGAAAGTTACACCACTAAAACTTGTTTCTTCTAATAAATTTATCGTATTATAAACCTGTTGTCAAAAGTGTTTTACGTCCTCCACTAAAAGAAAGGCATTTCTTGCTCAGTTTGTTACGATTATTGTGGGTGCATTGTTGACCAGCCAAACTTTTGTCGACACAGCTGTTGAAAAGCACCGTTGGAACGCTTTACAACTGCTGCAGGGCGTTAAAGGTTGGCTTAATATCTTTCTCTGTTTTCGTAGTCCCTGAAGGCAAACTTGGCGTCCTTCTTGGTGTGCGGGATGGGGCTGAACAAAGCAGATGGCTGAACCAGTCGACCTGGATCAGCTCGTGGGTGACCACTCTGTTCATGTGGGCCTGCTGGTGGATATTGTTCTGACACAGAACGATTTGTGGCAAGGCAGTGTCAAATCCTCCATTGACACTCCCGTCGCAATCTTCAGAGGATGCCAGTCTTTCAGCACTGTGCATCCTGAACTGTTAATGGCTCGGAGCAGCAGTTTGGCATACGGACTGTTTGCCATGGCGAAGTGCAGCATGACCTGACACTTGTTGTGGAAAGTGAACAGAGTCTGCAGGACTGCAGTCCAGTCTCACAGGCCAAGTAGAGCGGCTTGGAGGGGCCATATCCCAGGCAATTGCCACCAGCTTCTCTGCTTCCACTGAGCTGATCTTCCTCATGGGCAGGATGGAACGCAAGGCACGTCCGCGCACATACTCCTGGTGATCTTGTTTAAAGCCCAAGTTGAACCAGGCCAGTTCATTGTTGAAGGTGCAGTCTCCACTCAGGTTAGCTGCTCGAATCTCAGAACAGGCCAGATGTCTGAAGTTTTTGAACCAGTCGATGTGTGCACGGCAGTGGTCGAAGGCATGGATCAGCTTGTGGGTGAGCACAAGCTGGTGGATCTGCTGGTGGATGTTGTTCTGACACAGGATGATTTCCAGACAGATTGGTTTCCAAGTGCAGCATGATACCTGTTGAAAGTGAACAGAGTCTGAGTGACAGTAAAGGATCCAGCTTTATTCACCGCACCTTTCTGTCTCATGTCTGAGCATGGCCCTGGCTCTGAGCATGGCCCTAGGCTTTCTTTGGAAAGCCTATTGTCCAATGCGAAATCCCAAGGATGAAACCATACATTGACAAGGGTCCTCTGGTTGAATTATTGAATACATTTTGAGGCTACAAATATATACAGTATGTACATCTATACCAAGTGACTATTATAGGAAACAAAATTGAATAGTAAACAGTAAAGCTTACATGCAGAGTTCCTGCTTAGATTTGAGGTATTTTTGCCCCTGGAGCCAAATAAAAGAATGCAATGGGTGTATTGTCGGCCGGCCATACTTTTGTCGACACAGCTGTCGAAATTGGAATTTACAACGCTTTACAAGTAATGCAGAGCATTAAAGGTTGGCATAGTATCGGTCTCTGTTCTTGTAGTCCCTAAAGGCAAACATGGCGCCCTTCTTGGTGTGCGGGATGGGGCCGAACAAAGCGTGGTCCATGCAAGGCCTCTGCAAATTTGGCTTCTATGAGGCTTTCAAAATCTGCTATAGTGACCTTTTGGGAGAGGAGAAGGCCTATCTGTGGAGGACATCTCTCTACTTGGCCGCCTCAGCCAGTGCAGAGTTCTTCGCTGACATTGCCCTGGCCCCCATGGAGGCATGTAAAGTACGCATCCAGACCCAGCCCGGTTATGCCAACACCTTAAGAGCGTGCGCACCCAAAATGTACACCGAGGAGGGCCTCCGGGCTTTCTACAAAGGAGTGGGTCCCCTGTGGATGAGGCAGATACCTTACACCATGATGCAGTTTGTCTGCTTCGAGAGGACCGTGGAGATGTAACCTTGACACCCAGGAGATAATACTTTCGTAAATACTTAAAGAGAGATTAAAGAGAAAAATGAAAAATGAAACGCCACAATTCCCGAGGAACCTGGTCGATTTGATAAATGGCTCGGGTGCATGCCCGTACGGGCCATTTGGTTTCAAACTGGAACCCCCTAGACCAGGGGTGGGCAATTATTTTTCCCAAGGGGCCAAATGAGATACATAAAATATTGTGGAGGCCCAAGACTAAGTCTGCGAAGTATTAATTTAATTTCAAGATAAAAGTAAGAGTAAGACCAACTATTTTGACACCAGGGCCCTCAATTTATTCAGTATTTGAGCCACGGACCACCATTTGATGACATTTTAGCCCCACAGACCCCAAAACTAAAGATTTCTTTTGCTTTTGTCCACAATTCCAGGCTGGATTTCACAAACAAAACAGGCAAACATAGATAAAAAATTATTTTACATTCTCTGGCTAATTCAGATGAATATTTTAACTCTTGAGAGTGTAAACATGAAACCAAATGGACCCGCAAGGGTCCATTTGGTTTCATTTTTACGCTCTCAAAGAGTTACATCTGGTTAACCAACTTTCCATATTTAACTGGAACTCTCTCAAGGACCACTGGTGGTCCCCGGACCACTGGTTGAAAACCCCAGTACCCTTTCACGGGCCGGTCAGAGTCAGCCAAAGGGCCGCATTTGGCCCCCGGGCCGCATAATGCCCAGGTATGCCCTAGACTGTTCTATCTAAGGTATTAATGTGAACTGAATGATCAAAACTGCATACACAGTAGGTAGGTTAATCAGCTATAAATCTAGGTTAGTTTTGCAACAGTTCTAATTGTATTGTTATTATTGCAATTGCAATCTCGTTATATAATGGCGCTGTTAATAATGCCATTACACGCAACTCTGCATATACAGTATGTTATCCAGGCCTGGAAGACATTGAAGCTGCAACCCTGCTTGCTGCTCCAATCGGTCATTCAAGGTTTTTTCCTCGATGAAATACCTTATTACCTTAAGAAAGATATGGGTCTCAATCCCGCTATCTCCTGGTTACCTCCAGAGAAAGTGAAAATGTCAAACGAGTTGAAAGGACACAATATGGCACCAAGCAACTTGTACATTCAATCATGCCAGTCCCACGTGTCCATGCCCACATGTGCATTATGGGATGGACGGAATCCCCCACAACAGTTGCTCCATGCAAGAGCCCATGTAGGGCAACTTGAACATGACATGGCTTTCTGCAGATGTCATGGTCCATGCTCTCTCACAGCGATATTGGATTACAAATGTTGATTAAAGTTAAAAACAGTTACAAACCCGTCTCATATGCACATTGAATAGGATATGAAAAATAATTGTCATGATACAAAATGGTACAATTTGAAGTTCACCATTAAAACTTTGACTAAAGGTCCATACTTGGCTTCTGCTGTATTATTTAAAGAACTGCCGAGGCCATTCATAAACGCATACATTTTAGAAATGAAGAATCTTCTTGTTTGTCTCTATGGATAATTTCCTTCTTATTGCCTTATGGTACTTCCATTGTGTCAGAGGGGGTAAGTTAACCCTGTGAATGCCTGCCATGCTTGCAGTTATGTTTAGGGTTAGAGGTGTTGGTTTTCACAAATCTCATCTGGTCCTAGATTCCAACTTGTATTAGGACACACAGTGTGAGGTACTAGTTTAGAATGTGGCTTTAATTGTCATGGCATGTTCATGCAAAACGTCTCTAAGTCATTGCTAGCAGATGTATGCACAAGTTAGTTACATTATAGTACCAGCGAATGAGGCACACTCCACGTCACACACATGAAAACCATCACCACCACCACCAACTCCTGCTCACAACGGCGATACCACATCACCCAGATATGAAATAGGTTGCTCTAAAGTATGTCAGATGCACAGTACAGACAATATTATGCTGTGCGGGGTACTCTCCAACCAGCCAGAGAGCATGATGCCCTCTCCACACTGCACAGCACAGTGCACAACAAACAGCTCCTGGCTTCATAACTGTGGACCCTCGTCACCCACATATGAACTAGACAGTATATAAGGCAAGGCACAGCGGCCAAACAATGAATTAACCATTACTCACCTAATAACGCAGCCAGAGAATGTACCATGTTTAGTGTAATTCCAAAAGTGTGTAGCTTGCATTGTTTACAGTAAGCCCAAGCCCATGGTTTTAGCATGTCAGTACAGCAGCTGCGTGGCACTAACCACACTAGCAAACAGACATCCTCTTTCTTCCTCTTCAAAAAAATAAAATACAAATAAAACAATAAAAGATTCATGCTAGACAGTAAGTACTTTTATTTCTTAGGTGAACTTACATGATGTGCAGACAGAAGATGGGTAACTGTACACATTACTCACAGAAGTAAGGATGAAGATACTACTAACAGTCAGGGCTTATTATACACTCACAGAAGGAGGAATATACAACAATGGGCCTGTAATGGGGCTGTAATATTTTTAAATGTAGCAAGAAAATGAATTGGGACAAACTATTTTTTTTGAAATATAAGTAACTACTAAATCACTGTTACTTTCTTAACTTTCTTCCTGTGAAAATGTATTTTTTAAATTAAATTAGCATTTTTGTTTCTTTTTATTTGCATTGTTCACCACTTAATTGAATTCCTTGAAGCCAGAATTCATCCATTTGGAAGGTTACACCACTAAAACATGTTTCTTCTAATAAATTTATGGTATTATAAACCTGTTGTCAAAAGTGTCTTACATCCTCCACTAAAAGAAAGGCATTTCATGCTCAATTTGGTATGATTTTTCAGGGTGTATTGTTGGCTGGCCTACTTTTGTCGACAGCTGTTGAAAAGCACCATTGGAGCGCTTTACAACTGCTGCAAAGCGTTAAGGTTGGCATAGTATTAGTCTCTGCTCTCGTAGTCCATGAAGGGAAACTTGGTGTCCTTCTTGGTGTGTGGGATGGGGCCGAACAAAGCAGATGGCTGAACCAGTCGACCTGGATCAGCTCGTCGGTGACCACTCTGTTCATGTGGGCCTGCTGGTGGATATTGTTCTGACAGAACGTTTTGTGGCAAGAGAGTGTCAAATCCTTCATTGACACTCCTGTCGCAATCTTCATAGGAGCAATGCCGGTCTTTCAACACTGTGCATCCTGAACTGTTAATAGCTCGGAGCAGCAGTTTGGCATACGGACTGTTTGCCATGGCGAGGTGCAGCATGACCTGACCCTTGTTGTGGAAAGTGAACAGAGTCTGCAGGACTGCAGTCCAGTCTCACAGGCCAAGTACAGCGGCTTGGAGGGGCCATGTCCCAGGCAATTGCCACCAGCTTCTCTGCTTCCTCCGAGCTGATCTTCCTCATGGGCAGGATGGAACGCAAGGCACGTCCGCGAACATACTCCTGATGATCTTGTTTAAAGCCCAAGTTGAACCAGGCCAGTTCATTGTTGAAGGTGTCCAGCCTATTGGCCAATGTGAAATCCCAAGGATAAAACCATACGTTGACATGGGTCCTCTGTTTGAAATTAAGGAAGACATTTAAAGGCTACAAATATATACAGTACAGTATCTACATCTATACCAAGTGACTATTATAGCAAACAAAATGGAATAGTAAACAGTATAGCGCTTACCATGCAGAGTTTCTGCATAGACTCGAGGTCATTTGCCGCTGGAGCCTCCAAATAAAAGAATGCAGTGGGTGTATTGCCGGCTGGCCATACTTTTGTCAACACAGCTGTCGAAAAGCACCGTTGAAATTTACAACGCTTTACAAGTGCTGCAGGACGTTAAAGGTTGGCATAGTATTAGTCTCTGTTCTCGTAGTCCCTGAAGGCAAACTTGGCGTCCTTCTTGGTGTGTGGGATGGGGCTGAACAAATGAGATGGCTGAACCAGTCGACCTGGATCGCTTGTGTGTGACCACTCTGTTCATGTGGGACTGTTGGTGGATATTGTTCTGACACAGAACGATTTGTGGCAAGGCAGTGTCAAATCTTCCATTGACACTCCCGTCGCAATCTTCACAGGAGCAATGCCGGTCTTTCAGCACTGTGCATCCTGAACTGTTAATGGCTCGGAGCAGCAGTTTGGCATACGGACTGTTTGCCATGGCGAAGTGCAGCATGACCTGACCCTTGTTGTGGAAAGTGAACAGAGTCTGCAGGACTTCAGTCCAGTCTCACAGCCCACAGCGGCTTGGAGGGGCCATGTCCCAGGCAATTGCCACCAGCTTCTCCGCTTCCTCTGAGCTGATCTTCCTCATGGGCAGGATGGAACGCAAGGCACGTGCGCACACACACTCCTGGTGATCTTGTTTCAAGCCCAAGTTGAACCAGGCCAGTTCATTGTTGAAGGTGCAGTCTCCACTCAGGTTAGCTGCTCGAATCACAGAACAGGCCAGATGTCTGAAGTTTTTGAACCAGTCGATGTGTGCGCGGCAGTGGTCAAAGGCGTGGATCAGCTTGTGGGTGAGCACAAGCTGGTGGATCTGCTGGCGGATGTTGTTCTGACACAGGATGATTTCCAGACAGACTGGTTTCCATGGCCAAATGCAGCATGATACCTGTTGAAAGTGAACAGAGTCTGAGTGACAGAAAAGGATCCAGCTTTATTCACTGCACCTTTCTGTCTCATGTCTGAGCATGGCCCTGGCTCTGAGCATGGCCCTAGGCTTTCTTTGGAAAGCCTATTGGCCAATGTGAAATCCCAAGGATAAAACCATACGTTGACATGGGTCCTCTGTTTGAAATTAAGGAAGACATTTAAAGGCTACAAATATATACAGTACAGTATCTACATCTATACCAAGTGACTATTATAGGAAACAAAATGGAATAGTAAACAGTATAGCTTACCATGCACAGTTCCTGCTTAGACTTGAGGTCTTTTTGCCCCTGGAGCCTCCAAATAAAAGAATGCAATGGGTGTATTGCCGGCTGGCCATACTTTTGTCAACACAGCTGTCGAAAAGCACCGTTGAAATTTACAACGCTTTACAAGTGCTGCAGGACGTTAAAGGTTGGCATAGTATCGGTCTCTGTTCTCGTAGTCCCTGAAGGCAAACTTGGCGTCCTTCTTGGTGTGCGGGATGGGGCCGAACAAAGCAGATGGCTGAACCAGTCGACCTGGATCGGCTCGTGGGTGACCACTCTGTTCATGTGGGCCTGCTGGTGGATATTGTTCTGACACAGAACGATTTGTGGCAAGGCAGTGTCAAATCCTCCATTGACACTCCCGTCGCAATCTTCACAGGAGCAATGCCGGTCTTTCAGCACTGTGCATCCTGAACTGTTAATGGCTCGGAGCAGCAGTTTGGCAAACGGACTGTTTGCCATGACGAGGTGCAGCATGACCTGACCCTTGTTGTGGAAAGTGAACAGAGTCTGCTGGACTGCAGTCCAGTCTCACAGGCCACGTACAGCGGCTTAGAGGGGCTATGTCCCAGGCAATTGCCACCAGCTTCTCTGCTTCCTCCGAGCTGATCTTCCTCATGGGAAGGATGGAACACAAGGCACGTCCGCGCACACACTCCTGGTGATCTTGTTTAAAGGCCAAGTTGAACCAGGCCAGTTCATTGTTGAAGGTTCAGTCTCCACTCAGGTTAGCTGCTCGAATCACAGAACAGGCCAGATGTCTGAAGTTTTTGAACCAGTCGGTGAGCACAAGCTGGTGGATCTGCTGGGAGATGTTGTTCTGACACAGGATGATTTCCAGACAGATTGGTTTCCAAGTGCAGCATGATACCTGTTGTTGAAAGTGAACAGAGTCTGAGTGACAGAAAAGGATCCAGCTTTATTCACCGCACCTTTCTGTCTCATGTCTGAGCATGGCCCTGGCTCTGAGCATGGCCCTTGGCTTTCTTTGGAAAGCCTATTGTCCAATGCGAAATCACAAGGATGAAACCATACATTGACAAGGGTCCTCTGGTTGAATTAATGAGGACATTTAAAGGCTACAAATAGATACAATATGTACAACTATAACAAGTGACTATTATAGGAAACAAAATTGAATAACAAACAATATAGTTTACCATGCAGAGTTCCTGCTTAGATTTGAGGTCTTTTTGCCCCTGGAGCCAAATAAAAGAATGCAATGGGTGTATTGTCGGCCGGCCATACTTTTGTTGACACAGCTGTCGAAATTGGAATTTCCAACGCTTTACAAGTAATGCAGAGCATTAAAGGTTGCCATAGTATCAGCCTCTGTTCTTGTAGTCCCTAAAGGCAAACATGGCGTCCTTCTTGGTGTGCGGGATGGGGCCGAACAAAGCGTGGTCCTTGAGGCATGTGTCAAAGATCTTGTCCACCACCTTCTCCGCTTTGCCTGAGCTGACCTTCCTCCTTTTTTTGGCCCCATTCGACAGCTCCATCCATTTTGCGGAATGCAGTCCAGTCTTACAGCGCGGAGCGTCTTGAAAGGTCCATGTCCCGGGCAATTGCCACCACCTTTTTTAAGGTGGATTTTAAGGCGTGGATCTTAAAAATCTCCTGGTGATCTTGTTTTAAGCCCAAGTTAAACCAGGCCAGTTCATTTTTGAAGGTTCATTCTCCACTCAGGTTAGCTGCTCGAATCTCAGAACAGGCCAGATGTCTGAAGTTTTTGAACGCTTTACAACTGCTGCAGGGCGTTAAAGGTTGGCTTAATATCTTTCTCTGTTCTCGTAGTCCATGAAGGCAAACTTGGCGTCCTTCTTGGTGTGTGGGATGGGGCTGAACAAATCAGATGGCTGAACCAGTCGACCTGGATCGGCTCGTGGGTGACCACTCATGTGGGCCTGCTGGTGGATATTGTTCTGACACAGAACGTTTTGTGGCAAGGCAGTGTCAAATCCTCCATTGACACTCCCGTCGCAATCTTCACAGGATGCCGGTCTTTCAGCACTGTGCATCCTGAACTGTTAATGGCTCGGAGCAGCAGTTTGGCATACAGACTGTTTGCCGTGGCGAAGTGCAGCATGACCTGACACTTGTGGAAAGTGAACAGGGTCTGCAGTCCAGTCTCACAGGCCATGTACAGCGGCTTGGAGGGGCCATATCCCAGGCAATTGCCACCAGCTTCTCTGCTTCCTCTGAGCTGATCTTCCTCATGGGCAGGATGGAACGCAAGGCACGTCCGCACACACACTCCTGATGATGTTGTTTCAAGCCCAAGTTGAACCAGGCCAGTTCATTGTTGAAGGTGCAGTCTCCACTCAGGTTAGCTGCTTGAATCTCAGAACAGGCCAGATGTCTGAAGTTTTTGAACCAGTCGATGTGCGCGCGGCAGTGGTCGAAGGCGTGGATCAGCTTGTGGGTGAGCACAAGCTGGTGGATCTGCTGGTGGATGTTGTTCTGACACAGGATGTTTTCCATGGCGAAGTACAGCATGATACCTGTTGTTGAAAGTGAACAGAGTCTGAGTGACAGAGAAGGATCCAGCTTTATTCACTGCACCTTTCTGTCTCATGTCTGAGCATGGTCCTGGCCTCTCAAAGAAAGCCTATTGGCCAATGCGTAATCCCAAGGATGAAACCATACATTGACAAGGGTCCTCTGTTTGAAATGAATGAAGACATTTAAAGGCTACAAATATATACAGTAAAGCATGTACATCTATACCAAGTGACTATTATAGGAAACAAAATGGAATAGTGAACAGTATAGCTTACCATGCATTTTCCTGCTTAGACTTTAGGTCTTTTTGCCCCTGGAGCCAAATAAAAGAATGCAATGTGTGTATTGTCGGCCGGCCATACTTTTGTCGACACAGCTGTCGAAATTGGAATTTACAACGCTTTACAAGTAATACAGAGCATTAAAGGTTGGCATAGTATCGGTCTCTGTTCTTGTAGTCCCTAAAGGCAAACATGGCGCCCTTCTTGGTGTGCGGGATGGGGCTGAACAAAGCGTGGTCCTTGAGGCATGTGTCAAATATCTTGTCTAGTACCTTCTCCGCCTGAGCCGGCCTTCCTCCTTTTTTTTGGCCCCACTCGACAGCTCCATAGACTTTTTGCGGAATGCAGTCTAGTCTTACAGCGCGTAGCGTCTTGAAAGGCCCATGTCCCGGGCAATTGCCACCACCTTTTTTAAGGTGGATCTTAAGGCGTGTATCCTAAAAATCTGTTCTTCCTCATGGGCAGGATGGAACGCAAGGCACGTGCGCACACACACTCCTGGTGATCTTGTCTCAAGCCCAAGTTGAACCAGGCCAGTTCATTGTTGAAGGTGCAGTCTCCACTCAGGTTAGCTGCTCGAATCACAGAACAGGCCAGATGTCTGAAGTTTTTGAACCAGTCTATGTGTACAGCATGATACCTGTTGTTGAAAGTGAACAGAGTCTGAGTGACAGAAAAGGATCCAGCTTTATTCACCGCACCTTTCTGTCTCATGTCTGAGCATGGGCCTGGCTCTGAGCATGGCCCTAGGCTTTCTTTGGAAAGCCTATTGTCCAATGCGAAATCCCAAGGATGAAACCATACATTGACAAGGGTCCTCTGGTTGAATTAATGAAGACATTTAAAGGCTACAAATATATACAGTATGTACATCTATACCAAGTGACTATTATAGGAAACAAAATTGAATAGTAAACAATATAGATTACCATGCAGAGTTCCTGCTTAGATTTGAGGTCTTTTTGCCCCTGGAGCCAAATAAAAGAATGCAATGGGTGTATTGTCGGCCGGCCATACTTTTGTCGACACAGCTTTCGAAATTGGAATTTACAACGCTTTACAAGTAATGCAGAGCATTAAAGGTTGGCATAGTATCGGCCTCTGTTCTTGTAGTCCCTAAAGGCAAAAATGGCGTCCTTCTTGGTGTGCGGGATGGGGCCGAACAAAGCGTGGTCCTTGAGGCATGTGTCAAAGATCTTGTCCACCACCTTCTCCGCTTCGCCTGAGCTGACCTTCCTCCTTTTTTTGGCCCCATTCGACAGCTCCGTCTTGAAAGGTCCATGTCCCGGGCAATTGCCACCACCTTTTTTAAGGTGGATTTTAAGGCGTGGATCTTAAAAATCTCCTGATGATCTTGTTTTAAGCCCAAGTTAAACCAGGCCAGTTCATTTTTGAAGGTTCATTCTCCACTCAGGTTAGCTGCTCGAATCACAGAACAGGCCAGATGTCTGAAGTTTTTGAACCACTCGTGTGCGCGGCAGTGGTCGAAGGCGTGGATCAGCTTGTGGGTGAGCACAAGCTGGTGGATCTGCTGGCGGATGTTGTTCTGACACAGGATGATTTCCAGACAGATTTGTTTCCATGGCCAAGTGCAGCATGATACCTGTTGAAAGTGAACAGAGTCTGAGTGACAGAGAAGGATCCAGCTTTATTCACTGCACCTTTCTGTCTCATGTCTGAGGATGGCCCTGGCTCTGAGCATCGCCAATGCGAAATCCATTTGGAAAGTTACACCACTAAAACTTGTTTCTTCTAATAAATTTATCGTATTATAAACCTGTTGTCAAAAGTGTTTTACGTCCTCCACTAAAAGAAAGGCATTTCTTGCTCAGTTTGTTACGATTATTGTGGGTGCATTGTTGACCAGCCAAACTTTTGACGACACAGCTGTGTCGCTTTACAACTGCTGCAGGGCTTTAAAGGTTGGCTTAATATCTTTCGCTGTTCTTGTAGTCCATGAAGGCAAACTTGGCGTCCTTCTTGGTGTGCAGGATGGGGCCGAACAAAGCAGATGGCTGAACCAGTCGACCTGGATCGCTTGTGGGTGACCACTCTGTTCATGTGGGACTGTTGGTGGATATTGTTCTGACACAGAACGATTTCAGTGTCAAATCTTCCATTGACACTCCCGTCGCAATCTTCACAGGAGCAATGCCGGTCTTTTGGCACTGTGCATCCTGAACTGTTAATGGCTCGGAGCAGCAGTTTGGCATACGGACTGTTTGCCGTGGTGAAGTGCAGCATGACCTGACACTTGTTGTGGAAAGTGAACAAAGTCTGCAGGACTGCAGTCCAGTCTCACAGGCCACGTACAGCGGCTTGGAGGGGCCATGTCCCAGGCAATTGCCACCAGCTTCTCCAATTCCTCTGAGCTGATCTTCCTCATGTGCAGGATGGAACACAAGGCACGTCCGCGCACACACTCCTGATGATGTTGTTTCAAGCCCAAGTTGAACCAGGCGAGTTCATTGTTGAAGGTGCAGTCTCCACTGAGGTTAGCTGCTCGAATCTCAGAACAGGCCAGATGTCTGAAGTTTTTGAACCAGTCGAGTGTCAGGTGTCAAAAGCACCGTTGAAATTTACAACGCTTTACAAGTGCTGCACGGCGTTAAAGGTTGGCATAGTATCGGTCTCTGTTCTCGTAGTCCCTGAAGGCAAACTTGGCGTCCTTGGTGTGCGGGATGAGGTCGAACAAAGTGTGTTCCTTGAAGCACTTGTCAAAGACCTTGTCCACCACCAGCATCTTGAAAGGGCCATGTCCCAGGCAATTCATAGCTTTCAGTCACGTGGTTTCTCCGACCCCTGGCGGGCAGGAAGGACGTCGCTGTAAACATAACACACACAGTTTCCCAGCTGTATTAAGACTATTTAGATCATCTCAGCTATGAAGAACAGCACAGATATATGGAAAAACTACAAGTGTTGGGCACTTGTGATCTGTATTTAGCTCCCACGGCTGTTTTTCAGCCTTTAAATACAAATACATTGCTGCCCGAACTCAAGTCTGGTGATGCCCCCATAAATCTGGTTGAGAATCTGTCCCCACACCTCGAGCTCGGGCAGCGAACTCGTGTTTGGTATCCTATACAGACACAACTCTCCTCGTTGGTTGGCACAGTCTATGGCACAGCAACTATCCGGCATTTTTAAGATTTAGTTAGAGCGCAGACACTCGCTTTCTGCAGTGGAGAAAGTAAACTTCTTGCCTGCCAGTGGGGGCGCGGCTAGGGCCCGTGACGTTGCGTGAGAACTATGAATTGCCACCACCTTCTCCGCTTCCTCTGACTTGATCCTCATCACGGCTAGGATGGAACGCAAGGCACATCCGTGCACACACTCCTGGTGATGTGTAAAGCACAAATTTAACTAGGCAGTTAATTGTTGAAGGTACAGTCTCCACACTTAGTGACCATTATAGGAAACAAAATGGAATAGTGAACAGCATAGCTTACCATGCTGAGTTCCTGCTTAGACTTGAGGTTGTTTTGCCCCTGGAGCCTCCAAATAAAAGAATGCAAATAAATAACAAAAACTAGGCAATATGTGGGAATACATTTTCATAAACAGTTGCAGGCACTTGTTGGTTAGTCTGCAATTAAAGACTTAAAGTGACCATATGCAATGGGAGAGCTCCATCTTTATTTTAAGCTGTAGGCCTTTCTATGTAGTCGGGGCGCTATAACAAAAGCTTTTTTCCCCCCAGCTCTGCCTTTATACTTGGGTTATCTAGTGTAAGCCATTGACTGGGACGTGTTCCAGTCAAGTCATTCCAATCCAGCAGAGCTTTAAAATACCATGGCAAAGTCAATCAATGGCTTTAAAAAATGAAAAGGTACTAATGTTGTTGTGCCTGCTGACATTAGTGCTGAATCCATGTCTATATCACTACCGATCTGTCCAAATGGATCATCTTCTGGACCAGATTCCTGGATCCCTTCAGATTTAGCACTGCCCCGCTCTGATGAATCGGAACCAGATTCCTGGACTAAGGACTCACTTGGTTGCAGCTTAGATGGAAGAGCAAATCCAGATGATTTCATAACCTGCAATAAAACACATTAGCAATCAACGATCATCACTGTCCGATCACCGTTTAGTGGATACGCTTATTGTTAATATCACCCATTTTATTATTATTATTGAATGAATTGGCCTATCATTAGAGTGCATACATGTATGCCTGCATAGGACAGTGAACAAAATTACGTAATTAATAGGTCAGCAAATATACTGTATACACAATTAAATTTGATTCATATAAAAAAAAATCTGTTTTTCTTTTAACAATCTATATCAACCATATGTTTAATAATGTATTCAAATTATTGACTGTGTTGATTAAAAACACTCAGAGCTCTTTAAATTTACTGTTTTCTTTCTTTTTTTTCTGGACCACTCGTTTAGACAACTGTTTAGACAAATAATTCAGAATGTTGGGCATTTCACCTGCAGTGGACATGATTTTTTTTTTTTTTGTCCAACACAAAGTTTCTTGACTCTGACACAGTGTCTTGACACCAACAAGAGACGGTATCGGTATTCCTGTCACAACGACGGGAGGCTAGTTGATTTTTATTGATTTCATTTTGATCTCGAAAAGGGTTATTAATATTTGTTTAAATTTAGGCAGCCCTGCTATCGTCACATTCAGAGAAGGGAAAAGTTATGTGGAACCTCCATGGAAAAGGTTTGGGGACCCCTGGTGTGTTTTGGACCCTGCAAGTGGGGCTTTGTTAAAGTTGTCAACACTGATCACCAGATCACCAGATTTGTTTATTGCCATATCTGACTACAAAAGACTGGACAGAATGGAATGGTGAATTTGATTCCATGTGTTGCGACTGACAGCTGACTTAATCCTTTGAATGGCTGGAAGCAGGAAGATTTACCTGAATGCAAACTGCAATGTTAATTTCATTAAAGGTAGGGTAAGTGATTTGAAATTCATCCTGTAGTTCCAGCATGGTGCACTAGGGGCGCCAAACAGTAGCTACACTATGTGAGCCTGCTGCTCGATCCTGATTGGAGGAGAATTCGCCACCACCTGGGGAACTTTTATTAGCTCATCTGCTAACGTGGGGGAGGGGGAAACTCCATATGTGGTTTCCACACCTTATAATAGAGCATTTTAACAGAAAAAAATATTTTTTGGGTGATATCTGACAAAAGTGAAATCACTTCCCTTACCATTAATAGAAGGTTGGCTAATAATTAGGGCTGTGCCAACTGATTAAATGATATTAACATTGACCGCGAGCGGATCTTCTTTGTTTCCTCTCCACTGCCGCGGCTCAAACCAGTTCGATCGGTAAAAAAGCCCTTATTTTGAAGCTCAGATCTCCTAAACAGGATGTGCTGTTTCTGTTATGCTGTGTCTGTTGTCTTGCCTAATCGATCATCTGGCGATCTGCCCCAAAACATCCGGCTCACAAGTCAGGAAGAGCTGTGTAGCCCTGGCTGCTTAACCCATGCGCCAGCGACATTGAGGGGGCAAACCGGAGGAGAGCCGTTTGAATGCATTGGATTGAATGAATGTCAATGGGACGGGGGAAAAAAAAAGTTGTCCCCAATTCTGTCCCAAATGAAAGTCAGCAACGGGAAATCTACATTTCCGCGTGATACGAGCCGTCCGCGTTTTCGGCGGTGGTATTCCACGTGGATATCCACGAGCAGCGCATCGACGGCGCCAGGAGAATTAAAGGGTTATTTCAAAACTCGTCATTTTATTGTTGTTGATCGTCTACTCATGTGAACACCACAGACAGTTTATAGGTTACTCATTTTAGCTTTCATTTTAGCTGCCTTGCCCCCGTTCATATACAAACACATTATAACTTAAAACTTCATTTTAACCATGACAGATTTGAAAACAAGGAGAAGTGGCTCGCAACTCACTTTAAAGTGCTCCAGGCTTTATTTTAGCGACAAGGGTTACAGCCGCTGCCTGTAACCCTTGTCGGTAAAATAAAGCCTTTTGTCCACGTTTACTGTGTTTTTGCAGTTTTTTTGGGCTCAGCACCAGTTAGGGATGTGTGTTACTTTTTAAACTTTTCAGATTTGAAAACAACCCATCTTTTTTCTGGTCACTGATATTTCATTTACAGAATTTTATTTACAGTTTATTTATTTTTAAATTTTTGTTTCATTCATTTGGCCATAACCAGGGTGGGCATGCCCATGTCCAAAACAATCCAAAACAATATTTTGGTCTGCAGGGGGCATAATAAGGTGCCAACCTTACCAAAGCAAATAAAGTGTTTTAACTTTTGATTGGATTGTCCAATCTTAGCATATGTGATATCTATGGATTCACAATCGGGAAACCTAATTGCACAACTTATTATTATTTTTTTTATTTTTTATTTTTTTATCCATTATTGGTATTGGTGTCTGGTACAGCTATTTCTCACACACTTGAATTGCGCAGGTGTGTCCAATTCAACTTTACCTTCATGCAACTGCAGCGAGAGCAGGTAGGCTTACAAGAGCTTTTAACAAGTTCACTTCACATCTAGTTAAGGACATCCTTGACAAGGGGCAGTGTGTGGTCCAAATGGGAATCAGCTGGCCATCCTCTTCCTTCCACCCGTAATCGGTAGGGTTGAGGACAGGCATCATTGACCTGCATGAATGAATTATTTAATTAATGATTCATTACTTAAATGTACATAGTAATACCCACATTAATATAGACACTTACATATGAGCTGTCGTCCAGATGCCTACTTGGAAGACGCTCCTCTTCAGATGTTGCTCCAAAGCATCACTAGTTGGGGGAATCCTCTCCACATCCCTTGTTTTCTGTGAGAATAACCCCATTCGGATACCATCAACATCATTTTCATGGTTTGAGTCATCAGTGTACAGCCTACAGACAAAGTTTGTCTCCACTTCTTTCAGCCTTGGAGATACTTGATATGGACTGTCAACGAAGAGTTGCAAATTCCTCCATGAGGGATGGCACTTCCCCACTGAGGCGCCTTGATACAGCACTCTGGAAACAGCCTATTCACTCAGAGATTTCTTTGTGTCTTAAGGCGGGAGCGGTCCTATGTTCCCCGGGTCCTATACTCCCCGGGAGGGGAACATAGGACCATAGAGGGGGTGGCGGACCTGGACGGTGTCATTCAGGGTGCGATGATAGGCTATAAAAATACAAACATTTTTGACTCTCCGTGAAAAATGGTTATGGTTGCATGGTTTTGAGTATATGGTTTCATTATTTTTCTGGCCACATTGTAGGCTATCTAAATTTAGGGTACACATTTTATTTTGCACTGGGCCTACATGTTGGACATTTTAGTTCACTTTGTTGTAGGCCTATGTGTTTTTATTTACAGCCTTCAACATTTTTTTTTATCACATGCAGGTTCAATTCAAGAACACTCGACACTCCTTAATAAAGTTATTGCAATCAAATCCACTTTAATCACTTACACTCAACGTGGTTGTTCGTCCGCTGCTGCATGTTCCTCCTGGATACATTCCACATGGCAGGGGGGAATGCGGCGCGGGGGTGGATGTACGTGTTGCGCACGTACTGGAGGAAGTCCTGCAATTCCGGATTGTTGTGTTGGGCGCGCCTGGTGCGTCGGTGGTGAGCCAACAGCTGGAAATTGTTGCGCACTAATGCTAGAGGCAGGTGGCCAAGGGCCATCACCATCCGGACCACCTCCTTCAACCTCGGGTCGGCTTTGAAGGCAGGAGCCAGGCCAAGACTCTGTACCTTCCTCCACAACGCTTGGGTGAAATGAAAATAACATCCACACACCCGTGCCCATGGAACCTCAGTCTCCACTGCAGCCACCAGCGCTTGCTCAAAGTCACACACGACTTTTTTGGGTCCCCAAGTGTGACCACATGCTCTTCTTGTTGCTTGCTTTATGCACTTCAGGGCTTCTCTGTAGTGACCAATTGTGCGTTGGCTCATAAGCACATGGACAAGGGGGACCACGAAGCCATGGACATCCCCCAGAACTGTAAAAATTTGACTGTATGGACGTGGACAGGACCTGAACGTTGCATCCATATAAACGGTTTCAACTGACCTTAGCGTGATCAGGTTAGCCTCCGTGGCAAAGACGGCGATGCCCCAGTCATTGTCAAGGTGCAGGAGGAACTGTTCCCTGGCCCACGTCTCTTCCCACCGACCATTTCTTCGTCAGGCGGATGAACGTGATCCCCAACGTGCTGTATAATAATGTGGGCCTCCTCCTCCTCTGCATCAAAAATATTGGTGCGCACCACCGCTCTGCATTCTTTTCTCCAACATCTCCAACGTATATTATCGTTGTTGGTTCTGTGCTTTTCATATCTGAAATTCTCATGTACTAAAATCTTTCCTCCTCTATCTCCCACGATCAATCTCGGCATCTTCTCAATTTTCAGAGCAAATGAAATGGAAAAAGTGTAAACTTTGACTAAACTGGCAAAAAGTGTTACATTCTGGCGCAAAGATTAGAGATTGGTGTATTTAGATCATGTGGTTTGAATGTATAAAAAACAATGCAGCGCAGAATACTTTGATTTGGTCGTACACGCATCGAGAATAAAAACAATGCAGCGCAGAATACTTCGATTTGGTCCTATGCGCATCGAGAATTTCTAGGGGAAAATGCATGCTAAGAGAGAGGAGTTGCAGCCAAACGTGCATTTTATTTGTAACCTATGCAAGCAAAACGTTTCGTTTACTTATTACAGTAGGCTATAATGATGACATAAAACCCTAACCCATAACCTTAACCCTATTCACACGGTCCTCTACTATTAGCATACTAGCCCAGGTTACTAGCTTACAACATCAGCAAAAACAGACACAAACTCACAGAGATACACCTTCATTACTCAAGGAAGAACACCTGCTTTATTTTTATTATTATTATTTTAGCAATACACGTGTTGGGTCATGCAGTCGCGTCTGATAAATGCGGTTTAGGCCTACATTCAAGAGAGTCTCCTCGTGAGGCCATTGTAATATCTGCGGGACAGCGGGAGGCTGTTTTTCCCCTAATTATTAGGCTCTTGCCCATGCGTATATTTGGATTGAGCGGGGAACATAGAACCCTTTTTTGCACAGATTCGGTCTCACAGTGCTCTATAAACCCAAAGTGACACAATATATACATCAGAAGCTGACTAACATTATGAAGAATGTAGATGGTGTAGTTGCGAGGGTTATTTCCTAGGCTTACCATGTGGATTGCGATAGATTCTCTCTGTGTTGTGTACATGTAGCACATGAGAACCACCTTTTTGCAAATTCTGTGTACTTCCTGCCTGACAGGTAGCAGCACCTGTCAGGCACCACCACCACAAACACTCTGAGCTCACTGGCCAACTGTGGAGTCAATCAGGGAGTCAGGTCAACCCTTAGTAATTTTAAGTTAGACACCTCTTTGGTTTATTTTGCCATATTTTCTTCTTTATGCATATAATGGAACAAGTTACAACCCAAGGTATTTCAAATTAAAGTGCTTATATTTAAAATGATTTGAAACACTACTACTGCTACTAACTAACTACAGCTGTGGCACCACTAAACCAACAGCATTTCATCATTGAAAACAGAAAACTCTCTGAGTCAGACCTTTAGCTTTATGCATGCTGCGTGTCTGTTGCAACTTCAACAACAGCTGATGTTATTATTGATGCTTTACTTGCCCAATAAGTCCTGTAACCGAAAATGGTATGGGTGCAATGAAGGCAACAGGGCTGCGCACCTGTTGTGAATGGACTTAATCAAGAAAAAATCACAACTCCGTTATGAACTTAATTGGCTCAACTCCGTTATCAATTAACATGTTAAAAAGATATATAAAAATACATTGAATGTCTGAGATGGAAATTTATGTTTTCTTATAGCTAAAGATGTCCTTAATAGTGTGCAGGCTATTCAGTAAAAGTAAAACCTTTCAAAATTTCAGAAAAAAAAGTCCAAATGGTACCGTTTCTGTGGAATGACTCAGATACTTATTTGGTGGGCTGTAGGGGCTTACGAGTCCTTACGACAAGTCCTGGGGCTCCTTGGGATTTGTGGACTGCACAGGCGAAGAGCCATTAAGAACATATGAGAAGGCTTCAGAAAAAGGCGTGTTGGCTCTGGTTGAGGAGGGGGAACACGTGGCGTAGTGTGCTGCCTGGACACAGGACGGGGACTGATCACCCCCGGCCGGGTCCCTCGAGGAGGGTGTCTGATTCAGACCCGAAACACCCAATGAGTCTGGGAAAATCACTGATGATGTGTCCAGATTGCACCAAGAGGTCTATTTAATAATAAATATAGAATAGAATATAGAATAAATATATATTATAGAACAGAATATATTATAGAATATGGTAAAGGTAAATAGATCATAACGTGTGGGTAAAGTGAGTTCATAGATTATACCAATGATCATGCTTTACTGAAATTGTAAGTATACTTGATCGTGGGGGAATGGGAAAACAATTGTGGCAAAGTAAGGTGGCGTTCCAGACGGTTAGTCGCCCAGCGAGAAAAAAAGCTCACTGGATTAAGCTTTGAAAAACATTGAACGCGTGTGCACGAAACGAGCACACGCGCCATAAACAACACAGGACGCAGCACAATAACGCCCGGCGTCACACGCTGTCTTTACGGCATGCCGTTTTCTGATTACAAAACGTCGCTCCCGTGAAAATGAACTAGAAGGCGCGACTCGTTACCCTCAAGGGTGCCCAGGAACGTGATGATAAATCTGATAATTACTTTGGTTGCATTAAAGTAGATGTGGCATCATGATGACTGTCTGTGGACAGTCATCATGATGCCACTGGCAGGGGGTGGGGGTGGGAGGAGTCATCGCGGTTTCAGACCGACAGACATTCATTCAGGCATGAACAGTATGGATATAGTATGGTTGGATGGATACATAGCACCCACAGTGTCCCTAGCAGGAATCGAACCCAAGTATCAGTTGGGTCATATGCATTGTCCAAAGAATGCCCATGTTGCAATGTATACAATATACATCCTCTGAATACACAGTACATTATCAATCAATCAATCAATCAATCAATCAATCAATCAATCAATCAATCAATCAATCAATCAATCAATCAATCAAATAAAAAAAATCAAAAACTGAGAACAGTTAGATACAATACAGTTGTGGAAACCTAGAGTATATACTGATAACTTTGACTAAAACCAAACCAAACAAAACAAGAAACCTCTAAGGAATGTATTTGGGTGCATCCCTGTCGCGTTTCCTCTTTTCACGCTAGTGGCAGTGTCTATTTTAGTCACCGTGACTTCTTCAATTCAGCTTTCAGGATGGTTATTTTATTTCCACTGCACTATATTAAAAGTAACTTGAGTGTGTGTGTGTGTGTGTGTGTGTGTGTGTGTGTGTGTGTGTGTGTGTGTGTGTGTGTGTGGGGGTGTGTGTGTGTGTGTGTGTGTGTGTGTGTGTGTGTGTGTGTGACTTAACCCATTCAGAACTTTTAGAGCTTTTACCTACTTTACCCATTGTTAAAACAAAAGGATGGTTACTCACCCATTTGAAAATATTATGCCAAGATCCCCCAAAAGAGAAGATCTTTGCGGCCCCAGCAAAGACGCATTAGGTTCCACATGTGGGTCCAAACTATCATTTACCAGGGCAACTCCGTCTAGGACCGCTGGGGGACCCGGAACCCACTTCGGAAGAATCCAAGAGCCTTGGACATTACGCAACACTACAGATCCAATTTTGCCCGTCAGTGTAAGAGCACCCTCTGTGGTTCTAAACAGCCTTTTTAATAGAATTTATTTCCGCCCACAAATTTGGCCACTCCCATTCTGAGAGCCAATCAACGTAAAGTATAGTGGCCTGTCTTAGGCCGTGAGCACATTACAACAGCAAAAATACGCAGATGCCACGATTGGAGTTTTTGAATGGCAGTGGATGGGAAATAAAAAATATGTTGAAAAGTGGCGAAGTGGTCCTTTAAAGAAGTGTCTTTTAGACTAAACCCCCAACTACATGAGATGAAATAATTCACAGAAAGCCTCTTTTATAATCTGTCTGAAATTCCTAGGCTATTTCCTGGGGGCAGCTGGTGTTCCCCAGGTGCAGACTGTGAGATAAGACTAAACAGAAGGTTCCTAAGCTTTTAGACAAACCAGAAATCCAGGGTGCTTGTTGTTGTTGCACTTTTAGGCTTTGGGGGATCGCTTACCTCCACAGCGCATTCTTTTGAGACCAAGTTGAGACCAAATATTACTGACCACATATTTTAAGCTTTCTGTTTTAAATCGCCTATACTAAATAATCATTTTTGGGCCATATGATACATCACTATACTTTCTACTTTTTTGCATTTTGACACCAATGTGTTTTAACAGTACAATTGTTATTCTAGATGCTTACTACAGCATGCCTACACTGACTGACAGCATTGATTTGAATACCTTTTCCAGCACTTATGCAGAGAGTGTAGAATGAAAGAGTAATTGGTCACAGCATAAGTCATTGGTGCTAAAAATAAAATAATAATAATAATAATGAAAAAAGAACAACAGTATGTGTCCTTTCCAGCAACACGGGTGTTTCTGGTGCAGTGGAAAATAGATGGTGATAACGTGACGTTGAGGGGAACTTCTCACCAGCGGTGGCAGCGCTTCCTTTTTTATTTTTATCTCTGCCAGGTCCTTAACAGCAGCCACAGGACGACATGGAGGCTGTCTATGTGAACATCTTCATTTTATGTCTCCAGTTTGGAGGTAAGAATCACTCCGGTTGTCGCCGTTTGACTTAGCTTCAGTCGTAGACTTTTGAATACAATTTAATTTCGATTCCGTAGTCGTAGTTTTAGTCACCCGAAAAGCTGCAGTTTGAGTCTAGGTTCAGTCGACTGAATGTCGCACGATTCTAGTCGATGGAATCGAAATCTACAGTCTGTTTTGGCGGCATTGAAATGCTTGCTTTTACATGTAAAAGCTTATCGCCTGTTTTCAGCATAGCAACCAAGCATTTAAGCACTTTTAGTTCTCTACCGGATACTTTCTCGATTATAGTTCCTCTTTAACATTTCAATCTGCTTTTTATTTGTTGGGAAAATGTAGTAGTGCAGTAGTAGTGTTCTACTGTTGTAGTGTTCTAGTCACCGTAGCTGGTTTTATTTAGTTTTATTCAGAGAAGAAGGGGCCGGGGATGGCACGTTGGTGAGATCAAATCAAGGTCAGCTCATCTGCCATCGAAATTTGGACGGCACCCCGTCCTCCCTAGGCCGAAATCATTTCAGGTTAGACCAGGCTTATATGATAGTTATGCTAGATCAGGGGTGGCCAACCCGCGGCTCGCGAGCCGCATGCGGCTCTTCAGCTGGTTACATGCAGCTCTTAAGGGGTTTCCACATGAAACTGTCAAAAACGCTCGGCCTGGCGCAGTCATGCATTTCATATACGAGTGGTTTTCAACCTTTTCATACCAGGGCCCACCATTTACTCAGAATTTGATTTGAGCCATGGACCACCATTTGATGACTTTTTAGCTCCACAGACCCCAAAGCTAAAGATTCTGTTTACTTTTGCCAACAATTCCAGGCTGGATTTCAGAGCAAACAAAACAGTCAACATAGAGATCAAAATGACCATTATCTTTTGCAACTGTACATTCTCTAGTTGTGTAGACTTGGGCTAATTCATATGATGCATATTTTAACTCTTGAGAGTGTAAACATATTTAACATCTTGAGAGTGTAAACATGACACATGGACCTTCAGGTCCATTTGGTTTCATGTTTCATCTGGCTAACCAAATTTCCATCATTTAGCCTGGGGACCACCTGGAATCCTCAGGGACCACTGGTGGTCCCTGGACCACCTGTTGAAAACCCCTGCACTATACAGTGGTGCCCAACAACTCGACCAAGGACTGATTCCTAGTCGACCGCGGAGGTGTAGATGTATGAGAGGGGAAATCTATTTGCGGCCGTGGCGGCTGTGGCGGCGGTTTTCTAACCGTTGTGACTGTCTCTCTCTCTCTGTCTCTCTCTCTCTCTCTCTCTCTCTCTCTCTCTCCTCTCTCTCTCTCTCTCTCTCTCTCTCTCCTCTCTCTCTCTCTCTCTCTCTCTCTCTCTCTCTCTCTCTCTCTCTCTCTCTCTCTCTCTCTCTCTCCCTCTCTCTCTCTCTCTCTCTCTCTCTCTCTGTCTGTCTCTCCCTCTCTCTCTCTCAGCGGTCATCTCTTCCTCCTGGTCAGTGCAGGTCCCAGGCAGGGTGAGTGGCCTGCTGGGCTCCTGCGTGGTCATTCCCTGCTCCTTCACCTACCCTCCTCCTCCTCCGCCCCCGGAGCCCTCCTCCTCCTCCTCCGATGTGCTGACAGGCATGTGGGCGGAGCCAGGCCACCACCTGATCTACCACCCGGACCCGTCCAAGGTGGTCCCCAGGTACCGCAACCGGACGGCGCTCCTGGGGGACCTGCGGCGCGGCCAGTGCTCGCTGAGGATCGACCCGCTGGAGGCGGCCGACCGCGGGCCGTTCCACTTCAGGATCGAGATCAAGGACCACGACAAGTTCTCCTACACGCGGAGCCCCGTGTCCATCACGGTGACAAGTAAGGATCTATACCCGTCCAAAAAAAAAAAACCTTGTGTGTAGTTTTAGGGCCCTGATACACCTAGCAATGTTTTGATCAACATGAATAAGCAACGTCAACTATCAACGTTTCCACGTTCCAACTTTCTATACAAAATGATCAACTGCTGGTTGTTCAGAAAAGTCAGATCATTACCGCCCTCTACAACATTTTGGAATCCTCCAATTACAGCCTTCCTTTGCGTCATGTGATTCTTTCTCCCAGACTCCCACAGATAAACTTTTCTGAAAACAACATGGCTGCTGCTGCTGCTTCACTGCTGTGGACAAAAACAAGGATTTTGTGACTTTTATTCCGCTAAATGAACATTTTGAGTTGGGTGGCAGTTGGGTGAAAGTGATTCAATGCAAACTAAGGCTTCCTTTTTCTAAGAGTGTACAAATGTGTCCATTTGGTTCACATTTGTACACTCTCAGGAAAAAATGAAAACGGGTGGAATTCCCCTTTTAATGTTGCCTGTTGCCATGTGTCTCATCATGTTGCCCGTTGATGTTGACATTGCTAGTTGATTGATCAAAACATTGCTAGTGTATCAGGGCCTTTAGTCAACTAGAATGTCGTTTGGTGGGCCTTTATGCCACCGATTTGGACAGCGCAAAGCACGTGTCAAACATAAGAGATGCGATAGGAGGTGTATTGTCGCGTCTCAAGACCAGTCTCAGGACAACTTTTCATGGTCTCAGTCTTGTTTTTGCGTCGCCCTCAAATTCTCTTGTCTTGTATCGGTCTCGCCGCTCTGCACATTTGTCTTGTGGTCATGTCTTGGTCTCGGGATTAATTTGTCTTGCTCTAGTCGCAATCTCGGAGCAAATGTCTATTTTTCACCACCGAGACTCAATGAAAACAGCAGAGCGGTGCGCAGCGCTGAATAGATGACGTGCATATCGCTAGCAGTCCACAACTCCAGAGAATTTAGGCATGGATGAAGCACAAGAAATAATAGCCTATTTAAGATTGGTAGAACGTGTGACCTACAATGTCAGTAATGAATCGCTCTGTGCTCGATATATAATCCTCGCGGCCGTCCGACGCTCTCCTCCGACGGCAAACCGCAGCTTTTGGCGTCATGTTAAGAACGTGGACAATAATAATAATAATAATAATAATAATAATAATAATAATAATCTTTATTTGTATAGCACCTTTCATGACATAAAATGTAGCTCAAAGTGCTTTACATTGCAAAAGAGAAGAAGACAAAAAAAAAGTGGGTATAAACTAAAGAGATCATTAAAATACATCAAAGAAGCAGTACAGTGAGAACCTGAAATAAGGCATAAAATATAAAATCATAAAATATAGAATCACCGAGAATCAGTTAAAAGCAAGTAAGAGGTAGCCTACGCTGTAGAGGAGCGTCACCATGGAAACCAGAGACGCCAGTGGAAGAGGTGGATCCCGTCCGCGTCGCCTGCTTTCTTAACTATGTTGGGCTTCTGGCGCAACTGCGTCGGACCACGCCTACCGTTCTCGTCGTGTCCAAGTCCTAGCGACGGGAACTTAAATTCCCTATCGTCTCTGTCTGGGCCTGGGACTTTCTAGGTCTACAGCGGGGGTTTTCAACAGGTTGTCAATTCCAGGTGGTTCCCAGCTAAAGGATGGACAGTTGGTAACGAAATGGACGCTTATACAGTAGATCTGTAGCTCTTGAGAGTGTAAAATAAAAACAAATGGACCCACGATTCCCCTACTGCAGGGGTTTTCAACAGGTGGTCCGGGGACCACCAGTGGTCCCTGAGAGGGTTCCAGGTGGTCCTCAGCTAAGTTGGTTAACCAGATGTAACTCTCAAGAGTTAAAATATTCATCATCTGAATTAGACCAAGTCTACACTAGAACTACAACTACAACTAGAAGATGGACAAAAGCTCAAATGCTGAATAAATGGTGGTCCCCATGGTGTCAAAAAAGGTTGAAAACCCCTGCCCTAATGTATGACTTATGTGTTCTTGTATCTCCGATGCAGACGCTCCACAGCCCCTTCGTTTGTGGGTGACGGAGGAGGAGGTGCGCGTCGGGGACAACGTGACTGCGACCTGCTCCGTGGCTCACTCCTGCCCCAGCGACCCGCCAGCGTTCTCCTGGTCCCGCCCAGGCGGGGGCGGGGACGGCGGCGGCGACAGTGGCGGTCCGCCGCCGGCGACGACGCGCTCGGCCGCGCTGGCCGACGGCCAGTGGAACGCCACGGCCACGCTGAGCTTCCGCGTCGCCCGCGAGGACCACGGGAGGCCGCTGGCCTGCGCCGCGACGTACAGGGGAGGACGCACGCAGAGCAGCCCTCCGGCCGTGCTCAGGGTGAAATGTGAGTGATGGGAACACGATTAAATTTTTTTATGATCTAATTAGTTTGAAGCTTTGTAATGAATTAATCTCAATTAATCACATGCCAATATTTGACCCAAGAAGCTTTTTTTTGTCAATTAAAACAGGCTTGTGTAGCATGTGAGAGTTTTTTTCTAAATCAAAACTGTGTCGACACTGCAAGTTGGTTAACCTGATCAAAATTTGGTTAACTAGATCAAAAGTTGGTTAACCAGAACCAAATGGACCCTTGCGGGTCCATTTGGTTTCATGTTTACGCTCTCAAGAGTTAAAATATTCACCATCTGAATTAGTCCAATTATACACAACTATAGAATGTAGAAGATTAATGGTCATTTTGATTTGTATGTTGGACTGTCACATTGTTTCTGAAATCCAGCCTGGTATTGTGGACAAAAGCAAAAGAAATAACAAAATTAACTCATTTTAATCGCCACACAGACACCAAAACTAAGGTGTCTGTGTGGCGATTAAAATGAGTTAATTTTGTTAATCGCGTTATTGTTTCTGTGATTAATTAATCTCAATTAATCAGTTAAAGTCCCAGCCCTAATATGGATCAAAAGCTTTCATGACGTTCATTTTAACCCATTCTGAAGTGAAAAATGATTCAAAGATTTGTGCCACATTTTCACCATTTTCAAAAATATCAGACCTTACAAGCTCATTGGGGCGGCAAGAGAAAATGGTATGGGGGGGGGGGGGGGGGGGGGGGGGGGCGGCTTCATCGGCCGTGGCACGAACGATGAAGCCGCACCCATACCATTTTCAGTTGCAGGACTTTTATTAGGCAAGTATAAGCATCAATAATAACATCAGTTGCTGTTGAAGTTGCAACAGACACGCAGCATGCATAAAGCTAAAGGTCTGACTCAGAGAGTTTTTCAACAATGAAATGCTGTTGGTTTAGTGGTGACACAGCTGTAGTTAGTTGGTAGCAGTAATGGAGTGCATTTTTATAGCGCTTTTCTATGCACAGCGTGTATACTCAAAGTGCTTACAATGGTCCATTCATTCATACATTGGGAAGTAGAGCGGCGAACAGTCAACGCCAGCGTCCTAAACTTCACACATTCACACACCAGTGGTGGTAACCACTGGAGGCAAGGTGGGGTTCAGTGTCTTGCCCAAGGACACTTCGACATGTAGACAGGAGGAGCCGGGAATCGAACCGCCGACCACTGGATCATTGGCCGACCTGCTCTACCTCCTGAGCCACAGCCGTAGTGTTTCAAATCATTTTAAATATAGGCCTTGCTTAGAGGGTTGACGTCTTGGGATCCCCCAGGAGGAAGTGGGTATAGTCTTAATCTGGAGAGGGAAGTGGAGCACTCTGCTGGAACTGTTGCCCCCCGCGACTGTGTGTGTGTGTGTGTGTGTGTGTGTGTGTGCGTGTGTGCGTGTGTGCGTGCGTGCGTGCGTGCGTGCGTGCGTGCGCGCGTGCGCGTGCGCGCGCAAGCACTCAGGTAAAAATAGATCAAAAGCAGAATTTGTTTAAAGGAAAATATGATCTCAATGTTTCTCATCACACCAACACAGATCAACATGCTCAACGTCACACACACTCATCATTCTTCAGAGAGACACAGCGTAGCATAATGGCTTAGAGCATGGGTGTCAAACTCTGGCCCGCGAGCCAAATTTGGCCCGCCGTATAATTTCATTTGGCCCTTGAGACGTTATCAAATTAAAGGGGAAGACCACCCATTTTCAACATGTTAATATGTCATTAATATACCTTAGAGATGTTGTGTGGACATGATAAAAAAAAAAAGTTCCCCCAATTCTGTATTTCCTAAAAATAGAGGTCTGAAAAAAGCATCACCAAGATGTATTTCACCATGTTAATGATTTTTCTTTCAGACCCATTTTTTGAAAATGAAAATTTTGAAAATGGGTGGAATTCCGCTTTAAAAGGTTAGTTAGTTCAAACTTTGTTCAGTTTTAAATTTTGGCCCACTCTGTATCTGAGTTTGACACCCCTGGCTTAGAGTGAGCTTTGAATCTGCTCTGAATAAATGAATGAATGAATGAATGAATGAATGAATGAATGAATGAATGAATGAATGAATGAATGAATGAATGAATGAATGGATGAATGAATGAGTGAATGAGTGAATGAGTGAATGAATGAATGAAAATACTACAACAAAACGTACAGCTAGGGACAGCAGTAGCTCAGGGGTAGAATCACCAGGTGGTAACCGCAAGGTTGCCTGTTCGAATCTGGCTCCCGCAGAGTTAGTGTCAATGTATCCCTGAGCAAGACACCTTGCATGGTTTCTTCTGCTATTGGTTCCATCTATGCAAGATGGCACCAATAGCCATACATTCTCAAGAACTTCCGTTCTTGAGAATGTAAACATTTTTACGCTCTCAAAAAGTTACATCGGTTAACCAACTTTCCATCATTTACCCTGCGGACCACCTGGAATCCTGGTGGTCCCGAGACCACCTGTTGAAAACCCCCGAACTACAACATTGACTTACTTATTTATTCATCTTTATTTTCAGTTTTTTCAAAACAAATATCTTCGCCTTCCGTTTACAAAAAAAAAAAAAAAAAAAAAAAAAAAACTCCTGCCCATACGACACTGATATTGGTGTCCAGAGGCGGATCTAGGCATAGGCATGGGGCCCCCCTAAATGGCCAGACTGCCCCACCAAACATGATGGCGTGAAAAACAACCCAAGATATTTCAGTGCTTATATTTAAAATGATTTGAAACATTACTTAAAATGGTATGGGGGCAGCTTCATCGGCCCCTTACCACTGCAGCCGCACAAGGGTTTCAATTCAACTTGGCTGGGAATCAAACTGTCGACATCGACCGTCTGGACAGTGCCACTAGGTCAAATGCAGGACGGAACTGAGTTGTTTACTGAGACAGCCAGGCATGCTGGAACATATTGAGAGCAGGGGGGGGGGCTATATAAAGGGGAAGAATATGTACCCACAATATGTATGAATGTTTTTTTGTTTTTTGTTTTTTTTTTGTTTTTTTTTCATGGGTATAAAATTGATCTTATTCGGGTATAATTGGCCTAATTATGACATTTACTGCACACACACACAAGGAGTCGCAGCTTGCACTGTGAATTGCATATTTCCGGCACACAGCCATGATGTCACGACATGCACTAGATGGCACTTCCAGAATGCACTAGGATGCGCTAGAATGCTTGTCTGGAAGGGGAAAATGACCATTAACCTTCTACATTCTTTAGTTGTGTAGACTTGGGGCTAACACACATGATGAATATTTTAACTCTTGAGAGCGTAAAAATGACCCTTACGGTCCATTTGGTTTCATTCATTACACTCTCAAAGAGTTACATCTGGTTAACCAGCTGTCCATCATTTAGCCTGGGGACCACTGGTTGAAAACCACTGTCATAGGAGGAGAAATGGTGAAAAATGAGGGTATAATCACTGGCGCCTGTCAACCAAATTCGCCCCACCGGGCATCACTTCGCGTTATTAGCATTGTTAGCATTACGTAGCATTAACTTCTCAGACAGGTATATAGCTATAGACAGGTATAGACAGGTAGCCTATATAGGTATGATATTTTTGAAAAATGCTGAAAATGTGCCGCAAATCTTTGTATCATGTTTCAGGTCAGTTAATGCACGTGTGCGTGTGTGTGTGTGTATCTGCGCGCGCGCATGCGTTCCCCCAGACCCCCCGGTCCACGTGCGCGTCTCGCACGCCCGCTGGGAGTCGCTGGGCGTGCGCGAGGGCGAGGACGTGTCGCTGACGTGCAGCAGCGTGGCCAACCCCCCCGCCCACCTGTACCGCTGGTACGATGCCGGCGGCGCGCTGCGCTACACGGGACACGTGTACACGCTGCGCCGCGTCACGCGGCACGACGCCGACCACAACACCCTCTACTGCGCCGCCACCAACACGGAGGGCCGCGGCGTCTCCGACCCGGTGCGGCTCAACGTGCTCTGTGAGTAGTAGGGGAGAGAAAGAGCCATCAAGAGCAGTGTTGCCAACTGCCCAAATCCAAAATGCACTGTGGGAGGAGTAGCATGCCAAACGTTGGAAGAATAATAAAACAAAAAGTGCCTAGATAACAAGAGTCTGGTTAAAAATAAGTTAGTATTTTTTTAGGCGGCGATTCAGGGCTGAGCCAGGCTACAGTACAGTATTGGTGTTTTGTTTTCAATTGCCATTTTGGTTTTTATGTTCTTGGGGCCAAAAATATATAAATATGTACATTTAAAAATAAATGAAAAAAAGTATAAGGGAACGCAAGTAAAGACACGTGTTTTTCAATGACTCCTTGATGGTCAAAGGAGCAAGAGCGATTCGGGTCATTTGGAGAAAAAAAAAAAAAAACGGTTCCTCCGGTAACAGTATTTGCACAAGCACACACTCTGCGGGGGGAAGGGGGGTGGGGGCGTTGACATTACAATGTGTTTGTATCCACTAGGAAGGCATGTTAGAATGAAAAGAACATAGCTAAATCAAGCTACTTAAATAAAAAAAACGTCTAGGGCATACCTGGGCATTATGCGGCCCGGGGGCCAAATGGGGCCCTTTGGCTGACTCTAATCGGCCCGGAGACCACCAGTGGTCCTTGAAAGAGTCAAATGGACCCTTGCGGGTCCATTTGGTTTCATGTTTACACTCTCAAGAGTTAAAAATATTCATCATCTGAATTAGCCCAAAGTCTACACAATCAGAGAATGTTAAAGAATGGTCATTTTTGATCTATGTCATCCTGTTTTGTTTGTAAAATCCAGCCTGGTATTGTGGAGAAAAACAAAAGAAATCTTTAGTTTTGGGGTCTGTGGGGCTAAAATGTCATCAAATGGTGGTCCGTTGCTCAAATATTGAATAAATAGAGGTCCCTGGTGTCAAAAAGCTTGGTCTTACTCTTACTTTTATCTTTAAAATTAAATTAACATTACGCAGACTTTAGTTCAGCCTTTAGTCTTCAGCCTTTAGTCTCTCCACAATATTTTATCTATCTCATTTAGCCGCTTGGGAAAAATAATTGCCCAGCCCTGGTTTAGGGTCAAACACAAAGACGATAAAAATGACTTCCTGTCAGACCCTCCAGAGATCCAGGTGGACTCGGCGTGCTCCTGGGACTCTCTGAAGGCGGTGACCTGCGTGTGCATGGTGGACTCCAGCCCCGCCAGCACCATCCACTGGTCTCTCCCCGACGGTCACCACCACCACCACCTGCAGGCTCCGCCCCCCGGCGGCGCCCGGCTGGAGACGCGCGGCGCGGTGACCATCGGGACTCTGAGGGTGCAGCACGGAGCGTCTGGCCCCGCCCACTGCTACGCCAGCAACGCCCTGGGCAACGCCACCGCGGAGCTGGCCTTCCCCTCTGACGGTATGCACAACTTTACACTTAAACTTTAACAGTATAAACACAACTTTACACTTAAACTTGAACAGTATAAACACAACTTTACACTTAAACTTTAACAGTATAAACACTGGTGTGCACAGAGAGTTTCAAGGGCAGGTGCTCAAATGTAACCAGGAGGGCACTCTAGCCACGGAAAATTGAGTTTTGGGGGGTTAAAAACGCATAGAAAACAGCATTTCAGCATCTTTTTGCTCTTTTAAAAAGGGCATGTTGGTCCAGAGAGGGCCACTAGGGGGTGCTCAAACCCCCCATTGATGTCTATGTATGCATGTCTATGAGTATAAACACAACTTTACATTTAAACTTTAACAGTATAAACACAACTTTACATTTAAGCTTTCTTCATTTAAGCTCTAACGGTATGTATATGGTATGTATAACTATGTATAAACTGGCTGCTTTAACAGTAAACACAACACAATAAATTAAACTTTAAATCAATGTTTTTCTCTCTGATGTTAAAGGTAGGGGAAGTGATTTCACTTTTGTCAGATATCACCCCCCCCCCCCCCCCCCCCCCCCCCAAAAAAAATGTTTCTGTTAAAATGCTCTATTATAAGGTGTGCAGACCATATATGGAGTTTCCCCCTCCCCCACGTTAGCAGAGGAGCTAATAAAAGTTCCCCAGGTGGAGGGTGAATTCTCCTCCAATCAGGATCGAGCAGCAGGTTCACATAGTGTAGCTACTCGCTACTCGCTACAAAGATATAACTAAATGATTTCAACTTCATATAACTCTAACAGTAATGACTCAATGATTTAAACTATAATGATAAATTATTATTTATCATTTAAGCTCTAATGGTATGTATATGGTATGTATAACTCGCCTTGGCTTTTTCTTCTAACGCTTGTTTTCCTTTTGTAGACAGATATATGCCAATGTACAGTATAATACAGAACAACACAAGAAGTGCATCAAAGGCATAGCATACTCTATAGAATACTTTACAGTACGGTACTGTACTGTACTGTATACCTTCCATGTGGATCTTGATCTCAAAATAATGTCCTAGTTTAGCATGACTTTGATTTGATACAAAAGAAATACTTGCAAAAGCTGTGAACTAAAGTGCAGATAAATGTGGCTTTGTTGTGGACTGAGATGTTTGAACAGAAGGTCGACATCAGTGGCTAAATTTATTTTTCAATATTTTTCATTTAGGTTTTATGATCCCGGTTACGCCCAGAACACATAAACTTTGAACATCCAATGGATTTTTCCGTGGTCTAGAGTTTTTCTGTGAGGTTTGGAAGCTACTGAATCTGAAAAGTTCTTTTTTTCACAATTGAGAGGGGGGAAAAAGGAAAAATACATTTCATTTTTATGTCACAACGGTTCTTTATAAAGATGGTTTGGTTTTATTTTCCTGCACAGATCATCACTCTATGGTGCTGTATGTTGCGGCTGCTATTGGAAGCCTCTTTGTGTTGGTGGTGATATTCATAACGGCTCTGGGAATCACTAAGAAATGGTAAGTTAACTGAGAAACAGGGGCGGATATAACTTGTCCCATTTGGGGGGGCAAGAGAACATGCTCGAGGGGCAAGAGAAAATGGTATGGGGGCGGCCTCATCGCCCGTGTCGCTTCCATACCATACCATTTTCGGTTACAGGACTTTTATTAGTCAAGTAAAGCATCAATAATAACATCAGTTGTTGTTGAAGTTGCAACAGACATAGCCTCGACACCCAGGCTTTCATTTTCGTTCGCGTTGCGCGAAAACGGAAAGCCTGGACTAACGCACGTTGGAAAGTGGCCTTGAGGGGGGAGTGAACCTTCCGGGGTGGGCGTCGCTCTAAATGATGTGACGTAGAACAGCAGTGGACGGGCGCGGGAGGGGCCGGAGATGACGACACGTTAGTGAGATCAAATCAGAGCGCAGCACTTCCGCCGTGTGGATCCCACGACACCCCCGCCCCCCAAGGCCAAAATCATTGAGGGCTAGACAGGGCTACAACAGACACGCAGCATGCATAAAGCTAAAGGTCTGACTCAGAGAGTTTTCTGTTTTCAATGATGAAATGCTGTTGGTTTAGTGGTGACACAGCTGTAGTTAGTTAGTAGCAGTAGTAGTGTTTCAAAGCATTTTAAATATAAGCACTTTAATTTGAAATATCTTGGGTTGTTTTGCATGCTATCGTGTTTGGTGGGGCAGACTGGGCATTTAGGGGGGCCCCCCCATGCCCATGCCTAGATCCGCCCCTGCATCCAATTCCACCAAGGAACCAATGCATTTTAGTTCATTCAAACAATGAATAATTCTCTGTGTTCAATTAAAGCTCCTATATGTAAATTCATGGTCAAGGTAATCATGGCATAGCTTTTATATTGTTCATGAAGTCTCCCTTTGATCCCCCCCCCCCCCCCCCCCCCCCCCCTAAAAAAAAAACGCTAGGGGCTGCTGGCTACAAATAGTCCCGACAGGACTAAATAATCCCAGATGGCCACTCTTTTCAGGAGGTGATCTAATATTATATTTTCAGGAAAGTGATCTAATAATGAAACAGTCTGAGATAAAGAAAAAAAGAAGGGAGAACATGCTATCTAATCTATTGTATTTATTTATTCATTTTGTGTTAATGCGCATTATTTGCCAGCAGGAGGTGCAGTGGTAACCAGCAGACACCCAGCGAGCACGACATGAGTCAAGCCACATCTACAGAACCATATCCACCGGCACCAAAAGGGTTAAGTTCAACTACAATATCCATCTGTACCAAGATTAAACTTTACTTTATTTCAGGGGTTTTCAACCTTTTTCATACCAGGGCCCACTATTTCAGCCATGGACCACCATTTTAGCCACACAGACCCCAAAACTAAAGATTTATTTTGCTTTTGTCCACAATACCATAGATTTCGAAGAAAACAAAACAGTCAAACATACAGATCAAAATGACCATTAATCTCCTACATACAATTAGGCATTCTACTGGGCATTCTACTGGGCATTCTACTGGTTACACCAGGGGAGCCCAACCAACCAGTAGATCGGGATCTACCGGTAGATCTCGGCCTGATCTTAAGTAGATCTCGGGAGATGTGGGGGGGGGGGGGGGGGGGGGGGGGGGGGCGGTGGATAAGAAAATGCAATGGCAGTGTTTGCCCATGTCTGTTGTACTTATGTTGTACTGTTGTAGGCCTATTTATGACGAGTCTTGACAAGTCTTGGGTCAAAAAAGGTTGAGCACCCCTATTCTATAGAAACATTTCAGCACCACAGACAGCCCCCTGTGCTTTTCTATAGAGACACTTCAGCACCCTGTGCTGTTCTATGTTATATAGAAACACTTCAGCACCACAGACAGCTCCCTGTGCTGTTCTATGTTCTATAGAAACATTTCAGCACCACAGACAGCTCCCTGTGCTGTTCTATGTTATATAGAAACACTTCAGCACCACAGACAGCTCCCTGTGCTGTTATTAGAAAAATTTCAGCACCACAGGCAGCTCCCTGTGCTGTTCTATGTTATATAGAAACACTTCAGCACCACAGACAGCTCCCTGTGCTGTTCTATGTTCTATAGAAACATTTCAGCACCACAGACAGCTCCCTGTGCTGTTCTATTTTATATAGAAACACTTCAGCACCACAGACAGCTCCCTGTGCTGTTCTATGTTATATAGCAGGGGAGCCCAACCAGTAGATCGGGATCTACCAGTAGATCTTGGCCTGATCATGAGTAGATCTTGGGAGATGTGGGGAGGAAAGAAAAAAAATGAGATGGAAATGAAAAAAGAGCAATATTTTTGTGTGTATGTGTGTGTGTGCGTGTCTGCGTGTCTGTCTGTCTACGAAGCGGCTCATTTGGAGGATTGTTGTCTGCTGTCTGTGAATTATGCCAACAGTATTGTTCAACGTGTAATGGACTGTTCTGCAACTTATAATGTACTATTCCGGACTGTTCTTATTATGATTGCATTTGCAATGGCAGTGTTTGCCCAAGTCTGTTGTAGGCCTATTTATGACAAGTCCTTTATACTTATATGGTTTATGCTTATATGGACATAAAGTAAAGTGGGAAAAAATGTAGTGTGTTGTTGTGAAGTTACTGCAGGCCGGCAACGATGCGTGTAGTTTGAAATGTTGATATTGGACTGGTAGATCCCGGAGGGGTTGGCTGCTGAAAAGTAGATCTTGGGTCAAAAAAGGTTGGGCACCCCTGGGTTACACAAAGAAGATCCTGTGGTCAGTGCTCTCTGTGATGGCATGACTTTATGTGTTTCTCTGTAGGAAAGAAGCAGTGACTGACAGCATGGTATTCTGCAACATCTACACCAACGACCATCTCTATGGCAACATGGAGGTCAGTACCATACAACAATGATCTGTAACAGGGGTTTTTTCATCCTAGGGCCCACCATTTATTCAGCATTTGAGCCACGGACCACCAATTGAGGATATTCTTAGACCCACAGACCCCAAAACTAAAGGTTTCTTTTGCTTTTGTCCACAATACAAGACTGTAATTACGCAACAAAACAGGCAAGGGTCCATGTGGTTTCATTTTTACGTTCTCAAGGGTTACATCTGGTTAACCAGCTTAACTGGGGACCACCTGGAACCCTCTCAGGGACCACTGTTGGTCCCCGAACCACCTGTTGAAAACCCCTGATCTATATGAAGACGATTATGCCGCGGACAAAGCCAACTTGGTTCTCAACTAATCATGACAACCAGTGTTGGGTAATGTGCACCACATAACTTAATATGTTACGTAATATATTACCAAAATGCAGTAACTCGTAATATAAATATATTACTTATTTAAAAAATCTAACATATTATACTTTTGTTTCTGCATTACTGCACTACTTTCTATTTTACTTTCTCTCAATCTGTCTCGTTGCAAGTGTTCTCGTGAAATTATCTTGACAACTGCAGAAGTTACAACGTAAATAATTACTTATTTTCTATAATTTGTCATCAAATTATTTACTGGCTTCCATGAATTCAAGGAATACATTTAACTCCTGTGTTCACTGTTCATAACTGAGTAGTATGAGGTATAGGTCCATGCATTGAACTCATCATATGCAAAAGTCAAATGTTGACTTATAAAGTGCTGGTCTACACAAATTACTGTTTTCAGTGATGTTTTTTCAAATGGATTTCAAATGGATTTGGCCAGATAGCCAACTGGTCTTTGTTGTAGGTATGCCACTGGCCTATGCAATATTTAATAATAGTGATACTAAATATGTAAGTTTTTATTTAAAGCAATATGTAATAGTAATATTATATATTTGACTTGCTCAGACAGTAATATGTATTATAAATATATTACTTTAAAATGGAGGTAATGATTAATAAGTAATACATTAGAAAAACAAAGTCGTGTTGTGTGTATAATAGTTTCTAAGATAAAAAATGAAATATAAAGTGTTTTCTTCTTCTTGCTAATTAGATATTGTATGATAATATTGTGTGTTGTCATGATTTGTTGAGACCCGAGTTGGCTTTGTCCGCGGCGTCTTTATATATACGTTGTGGATCATTTTCGAAAAGTCTATGAGGAAAATGAATGGGGAATCCATTTCTGGAACAAGGGCGACGTCACCAGAGGGGCGGGACTGCTCAGCTCTATAGTGGAGTACAGTTTATTTTACAGCTGAGCACTAGAGGGAGCCACAGTGCAGGGAGAGAGATGAGCTTTCAGTCAACATTTGAAAATGACTATAAATTTCTAAGGACCACTGCAGCCCCTATGATGAGAAACAAATAAATAAATAAATAAATAAATAAATAAGGTCATTACAAGAATGAAATTTCTTACATATATTTAAGGGAGTAAATTTTGAGAACCGTTAATGTGTAAATGTGTATACAACAGGTAGTGAAATATTTGTTTTTATAAAATTATGAAAAGAAAAAAAAAAGCAGAGACGGATAGAGATAAGGGATAATGGCCTCGATTTTCCCCTAAACCCCTTATCCCTTAACTTATTTGCCTCTTTAAACTATTCAAAAAAAAATATATATATATATATATATATATATAATATATATATATATATATATATATATATATATATATTATATATATATATATATATATATAATATATATATATATATATATATATATATTTCAATAGTTTAAATGGCCAGTCTACATGCTCACAGTGTCAATAGATTGGCATTTTTTTTAAATAGTAAAAAAAAGGGATTAAGGGGTTTGAGATAAGGGGTTTAGCATGTAATGAAAATGGAGTCCAAGACCGTGTACTATAGCCTATAGCCTCGACACCCAGGCTTTCATTTTCGTCCGCCTTGCGCGAAAAAACGGAAAGCCTGGACTAACGCGCGTTGGAAAGTGGCCTTGAGGGGCGTGTCAACCTTCCGGGGTGGGCGTCGCTCTAAATGATGTGACGTAGAACAGCAGTGGACGGGCGTGGGAGGGGCCGGAGATGACGACACGTTAGTGAGATCAAATCAGAGCGCAGCACTTCCGCCGTGTGGATCCCACGACACCCCCGCCCCCCAAGGCCAAAATCATTGAGGGCTAGACCAGGCTACTTTGCCACAGACACATTTTTTCCGTGTACAGACATTGCCGATGACCCTGCCCTATATCCTCCATGTTTATGGATGATTCTGAATATACTCCTTATTTTTCTGTTTGTCTTCTTACAGCCTTAAGTGGACGACACATAACCCTAACCCTAACCCTAGAACGGGGGTCAGCAACCTGCGGCTCAGGAGCCGCATGCGGCTCTAGAACACAGCCCTAGTGGCTCAGTGGCTGTAGCATTATTACATACACACTGGGCTCTAGAACACAGCCCTAGTGGCTCCATGGCTGTAGCATTATTACATACACACTGGGCTCTAGAACACAGCCCTAGTGGCTCCATGGCTGTAGCATTATTACATACACACTGGGCTCTAGAACACAGCCCTAGTGGCTCCATGGCTGTAGCATTATTACATACACACTGGGCTCTAGAACACAGCCCTAGTGGCTCCCTGGCTGTAGCATTATTACATACACACTGGGGCTTTAGAACACAGCCCTAGTGGCTCAGTGGCTGTAGCATTATTACATACACACTGGGCTCTAGAACACAGCCCTAGTGGCTCAGTGGCTGTAGCATTATTACATACACACTGGGCTCTAGAACACAGCCCTAGTGGCTCAGTGGCTGTAGCATTATTACATACACACACTGGGGCTCTAGAACACAGCCCTAGTGGCTCAGTGGCTGTAGCATTATTACATACACACTGGGCCCTAGAACACAGCCCTAGTGGCTCCCTGGATGTAGCATTATTACATACACACTGGGGCTTTAGAACACAGCCCTAGTGGCTCAGTGGCTGTAGCATTATTACATACACACTGGGCTCTAGAACACAGCCCTAGTGGCTCCCTGGATGTATCGTTATTATATACACACTGGGGTGATCCGCCAACATAATATAAACATTTTAGTCACAGACAGCACCCAAAACGTGTTGCGCTGTCTGACAGTTGCCAGTTAAATTATAGCACTTGTTGGCCATGCCAAAAAGCCCAGCAGTTATCAAAGGTGGAGCTTTCAATCTGAACCACCCATTTTCAACAGTTTACTCAGTTTACTGTCATTAATATACCTTATACTTAGAGATGTTTTTTTTTTTTTTCCCCAGAAACTCCATTTCTAACAAAAGGTTGTGTTTCACCATGTTAATGATTTTTCTTTTGGGACTTTTTTTCTGAGAGTGTACAAATGTGAACCAAATGGACCCGCCAGGGTCCATTTGGTTCACATTTGTACACTCTCAGGAAAAACAAATAAAATGGGTGGAATTCAGCTTTAAGCACTTATTAGGCTTACATTTTTGTGGCTCCAGACAGATTTTGAATTTAATTTTTGGTCGAAAATGGCTCTTTCAACATCTTGGGTTGCCGACCCCTGACCTAGAATATGCAACATGTAACGATTGATTTAAGTTATTAACGCGTGTTTATCTTCTTATAGGCTGACCCGGATGAGGACCCATACGAATGCGCGACAGATGACCACGCCATCTATGTCAATGTGTAACGGCAGAGATGAGTGTGTTTGGGACGCGCTTCTACGAGTATCTCTGGACTTAAGTCTGCCGTCCCTTGGTGGCATGAAAACAACAGCTTAACGGTGGAATCGCGTTAAACTGAATTCCAAGCTGCTTGTGTTAAAAACAGCGGGTTTTCAACCTTTTTTTCATACCAGGGCCCATGCTATTTATTCAGAATTTGAGCCACGGACCACCATTTGATGACATTTTACCCCAACAACAATTCCAGATCAAAATGACAATTAATCTTCTACATTCTCTAGTTGTGTAGACTTGGGCTAATTCACATGATGAATATTTTAACTCTTGACAGTGTAAACATGAAACGCTCTCAAAGAGTTAAATTTTTGCACACTCAAAGAGTTACATCTGGTTAACCAACTTTCCATCATTTAGCCTGCAACATTGGCTTGGATTATCCTCTTTCTATTTGCAAGTATTTGTAAGAAACAATATGTATGTATGTGTGCCGTGTCGAATTTGAAAGCACCTTTTTTTTTTATTTGCTGCCTTATATAGGTTTTTCATGGTATGGTCATGTATTATGCTATTGCTATGCTCTGTAGTATGCCGTACAAGGTTGCTTTTTGGCAATATTCACCCATTAATTTAAAAAATGTTATTGTTTTTTGTTGTTTTTTCACATAAATATCATGGTTGTTGTTCAATGTTTAGTATTTCATTGCTTGGTCATTGGTCAAGATATTTGCGTAGAAATACCCTCCACAGAGGCTGCAATTAACCTCTTCAATTAATATCTGGACTTAGTGCAATTTGCGATGATTTTTAACCTTTGACCTTTAGCCTATAACCCCAATAAAAGTAAGTAAAATGACTAATAAGTATATTTTTTGTGATCAAGAATGTACATTCATTATATGCTAACATCGTTTTCTACATGCCAGGTACATTTCTACAACATATTCTAACACCGAACTTTACTCAAAATGTCTGGGTTCAAAGTGTGGT
>CM076967.1:3229984-3364984 GCA_039105355.1 Benthosema pterotum
ACACTGCCCTATACTAGGAGTGGACATCTGCAGTCTCCTTGCTGTTAACTCATTGTGTGCCAGTGACGGAGCATGGCGTTGTGGTGGTCTCACAGACACATCTTCGTCCTGCTGCTGTGTTTCAACGCTCTCACTGCCTCAACCTCCAGCGTTATGGTACAGTACAGTATATACTAGAGCATGAATTAAATAAATATCAGAGCTGAATTTGACATTCATGACACAAAATAAATGCTTAAACATGTAGCTATAGGTGTAATGTTAGAGTCCACAGAAGACATGTAAATATGAAATAAATGCTCAAAGGTTAATGAAATCCCCCCTCGACATTGATTTTAGCAAAATTGATTCTCGAAAAAGTACATGGAATGTGGGCGTGGCTTATGAGGACGGGGGCGGAGTTGAACATGCCTATTAATTTCTGAATCTGGCTCGGAAAGCTGTCCGCCTCGGAAATGCGACTTTTGAAAACAGAAGTGAAATCCAGTCATCACAGGTGAAAAAAAGAGCACAGATTCAGAAAATTCACATCATATTTACTGATAAAAATGACCTTGCTTGTGGCCTGTACGTCAGAGATTTGACATTGATGGGTCAGAAACCCTAAGCAGTGACTGCTGTCAGGCAGCCTAAAATACATTGTTTGGACTGGTCCCATGAAGTGAACGGAGTTGTCGCAACTCTGTCTATACTCTAAGGCTATTGTCGCCACTCTGTCTATACTCATCTCTGAACCGCTCTCACTTCTCACAGTCGTTGTAAAGGAACGTTCACAGTTTTATGTTAAAGATAGAGTGCCATGATTTTTCTACCCTAAAACATGATCACCAAATTAGTATTATATGAAAAGTAAGATTTTTTCCCCCAAAAGTGTACAGTGTTTGTTAACTGTCATTTTTATGATTCCACCCTACCAGTTCATTAAGTATGCCTGGTTTACCTGGTGGGTGGTGATGGGTGGAGATCCACCTGAACTGAAGCCACGCCCACAGCTTTAGTTACATGATAAAGGGGGAGGGGTTAGAGGAGGGGCTGAGCACGTGATGTCATATTGATTTTTTTTTCATTGGCACATTTGACTGGAAAGGTTCAGTCTCCAAGAAACCCTAAATACAAAAGGAAGACATCATTGCACATAAAAAACACAAGGGGTCTATTTACATATTGTCACCTCTAAAACATGTACAAAATTGGAAAAAATACAAAAATCACGGGACCCCCTCTTTAAAATAATTCGAAATATAAGCCCATACATTTGAAATATCTTTGAAATTTGGCATTTATCACTTTTAATGGGTCAGTCAATGGACAGGAGATGTATTAGGCCAAAGCTTTATCAGAACCTAATTAATATTCATGAGGTGTTCATGAATATTAATTAGATTGATGACGTTACGGCGCACTGTAGTTCAAGGTGAGCTGATATTTAATGAGTGGCGCCAAAGAAAACTTTTTCACCCGGAAAAGGGAAATACACCAAAATCCCCCAAAACGCCCAAAATCTCTAAAAATACAAGCCCCTGGGCAAAACGCACCATATCATTGCTCTCTCTAGGATAGGTAAGCAATTTATAATTTTTAAAATCTAAGAAAAAATGTTTTTGTGTTTCATACCCCTTTAAACATGTAGCTATAGGTGTAATGTTAGAGTCCACAGTAGACATGTAAACATGAAATAAATGTTTAAACATGTAACTATAGGCCCACGGGAATACTGACTTTTCCCTGTGGCCTGCATCAGCATTTTATTAAATAGAAGTCCAGGACAGGCCAGATCCAGGCAAACTAGCGTTTCTATCCTACAAAAAGTGTCCTTTACCATCTTGGCCAGGCCATGCATGTATTTATTCATTCAATTTTAATTATTTGATTTATTTATTTTTAGCAAATTCCAGGCCAGGGAGAGAGAGTGAGTTCAGATACACATTAATCAAAGGAGGCAGAAATCCTCCCTGATCATGTCCTGGGGAAAGTAATGTGCTATTAACTGGAACAGTGAAACAACTTCTTGCATGTCTCACAAAGTAGTAAGTATGCTACTTGCTACTTTGTGACATCTTCTGTCACATATTGTCACATGATACAATTGATCAACAGACAGGTTTAGCCGCGGTTTCAGTGCTTTCTGTAGTCGACTAGTAGACTAGTCTAGTAGTGTGTGTGTGTGTGTGTGTGTGTGTGTGTGTGTGTGTGTGTGTGTGTGTGTGTGTGTGTGTGTGTGTGTGTGTGTGTGTGTGTGTGTGTGTGTGTGTGTGTGTCATGGTGTCTCAGGCTGACAGGGAGGAGTTCAGCCTGGAGCAGAGACTACAGAGTCTGGAGACCAACATGAGGGATGTGCTCCAGATGTTGGATCCTGAACGAGACGCCATGGAGAGAGAGTACCTGAAGACACAGATGGAGAGGCAGCTCAACCGCACCAGAGACGCCATGGACAGGAACGATGCAGGTTAAAAAATATAGACACTTTAAAGGAGGACTCTGAAACATGGTCATCAAATCCCATCTCTGATCTCCAGGTGGAGTCGTTCCATCGCCAAACATGAGACTGAATAAAACTCTGGTTAGAAACGCCAAGACGTGTTTAAAGGTTTTCTCTGTGAAATGTTTTCCAGAAATGGCAGCCAACTTTGAAGTCCTCCAGACCAGACTCAGTACCAGTGAAGACAACGTTGTGAACCTTCAGAAGATGCTCAGTACCATGGTTAATGGTCAGTATCATGGTTAAGATAGGAGACTGTAACCAACCTGTTGACGTGTACATTGGCCTGGTCTATCTAGAAGCTGCTCATTTAGAGAGCTTGTGTCTGATCTTCAGGTTGAGGTTCAAGGTTCAAGGTAAACTTTATTGTCCCCAGGGGAAATTTGTCTTGGGCTTTCACCCCCGCAACAGCCATACATAGAACAAAAAGACAACAAAATACAGAACAGGGAGACAACATTACACAAGTGCACACAGTGTAAAAATCTGGCCTCTTACATTCACTGATGTTTCAAAGCTTCGTTCAACATTTTAATTGACGCAGGTACAAACGATTTTTTAAACCTGACGTACTTCCACTTAGGTTCCTTGTACCTTCATGTAACAGGTAACATCACTGACAATATTGTTAGCCTGTTTTGAAGTGGCCTGCTCAGTGCTCATAAATAGACTGCAGGGAGGGGAGTTGTCTAACTCCTATGATCTTCCCTGCTGTCTGTACCAGGCTGAACATTTGGACCTCAGTTGCACTGAGAGGTTACCAAACCAAACTACAATACCAAATCTGACCAGGCTTTCCAGTACTGCTCGGTAGAACACTAACATAAATTTTTGGTCAACACCATGAACCCTGAGGCATCGTTGAAAGTGCAGTCTTTGCTGTAGTTTGCTACAGAGACTGTCTATGTGTGTTCCATGTTAGTGAATTGTCAATCCAGATGCCCAAGTACTTGTATGAGGAGACCTGTGAGATGGTTGAGTCATGAATGGTTGAGTCATGAATGTGGTTGAAGGTCCTTCAACCTCTTAATTACGAGATGGGGCTGTATAGTATTAAATGCCGAACTGAAGTCAACGAGCAGAAGGCGTGCATACACGTTGTTGTTGTCTAAGTGACTCAAAAGTAAATGGTTCAATGCTAAAACCGCATCCTCTATACCCCTGTCGCTTCTGTAAGCGAACTGAAAAGCGTCCAATGACCCGGCAACTGCTGCCTTCAACAGCCTGACAATGATTTTTTCAAAGCATTTCATAACCACTGAGGTTAGGGCAACCGGACGGTAGTCATTATTCTCTATACAACATGACTTTTTGGGGACAGGGATTATTATAGAGTCTTTCCAGGTGGACGGAACAGTGCACAAGTCCAGTGACTTTTGGTAGATGGGACACCAAGCCTCTGCCAGCTCCTGGCTGCAAGAATGCAGCAGCCGGCCACATATCCCATCTGTTGTTGTCGCTCCTCTGCGGCGCAGCCAACAGTTCCTTCGGGACTGAAGTAAGGCTGACAGTCAGGCTGTCACCAGCACTGGGACGGAGCAGCAGTAGCTGGTCGTGGGTATACCGCAGGTATGTCGCCGTTGACAGCGTGAGGCAGTGTTGGGCACGAGTCTCCTCGGTCGAGTCGGAGTCAAGTCGGAGTCTTTCATTTCGGAGTCGGGAGTCAAGTCGGAGTCTTTGGCTTCGGAGTCAGAGTCAAGTCGCGAGTCTCTGACCTCGACTCGCGAGTCGAGTCGCGAGTCTTTTTTTTCTATCGTTTTTAAAATGTAGCCTGAATACAAAACTATGATCCGACGGATTGCACAATGCTACAACACAGCCACATTAGCTCCGACGGAACCCCTCTCTCTGCTCCGTCCTTCGGAGCGGAGGGACTGAGCAGAGAGAGGGGTTCCATCGGAGCTAAGCCACATAGACACGGCGGTCTCAGTATAGCATATATATGACCACGTTAGGAAAGGGTGAACAAATGTACTCACAAATGCTTGCTTATCACGTTCGAAGTTCCACAACTGCAACGGATTTATCGTCAGGGAGGAAAGTTATATCCACAGTGATTGATTGATTGATTCATTAGAAGAGGGTCCCCAACGTCGGAAATATTAAACATGTATTTTGCAGCATCACCATCCGTCTGTGTGGAATCAGGTTCCAAGCCCAGGAACACTTGCTTGGTTGATTTATAATCCATTTAGTCTGTTGTTTATAATACTAGAAGCGAGCATAACTTTAGCCAACTAAACAAACAACTGGGAGCCGGTAGCAGCAGAGCCGTAATGGAGAGTTACGCAAACTGTGTTCGTGTCATGGGGCACGCATGCCTATAGCTCTTATTTGCGCCAGCCTCGTTGAAAACAATGCATTACCAACTCCAGTTTGTCCCTATTCAGGCAGCGTGAACAGCGCTCGGTGTCTGACTCCTCAATGTCGCAACTCGTCTTCTACTATGGCTCTGTTGCTTTCTACTATGGCTCTGTTGCTTTGTGGCAGTGACGTCGTTACTGTCGTAAACACGCTATGGCCAGGCCAAAGGAGCGAATATACAGTACATTACCCATAGTTAGTATGACTTGTAGTACGATAAATAAAATTCAGATATCGTCACCTTCTTAAAATAATCGCCTAAGTCATTTTTTGGCCATTTTTTGCGATATACTGTATATTATACAGAATTTTATACTGTATAATATACAGTATTATCGCAAAAAATGGCCAAAAAATGACTTAGGAGATTATTTTAAGAAGGTGACGATATGGTCCTATAGTCCTAACAGTATAGTCCCTGTACTAGTACAGATAGTGTTGAAATCTACTCATTTATTTCTACTCATCTACTCATTTTTCTTAACATTAGCAATTGCTAATAGAGAGCTGTGCAAACTGCGTTCGTGTCATGGGGCATGCATGCCTATAGCTTCTTATTTGCGTCGCCCTCGTTGAAAACAATGTATTTCCAACTCAAATCTGACTCCTCAATGTCGCAACTCTTCTACTAGATGGCTCTCTTCGGTGCGCCCACACATTTGTTTGTTGTATGGTCACCATGACAACCCGTATTAGCCGCCTACGAAGTCAAATCACGGCGACAAAGCCGCTCCGATCCAAAAAGTTGAGATTACAAACGTGCCATGCTCACTCAGTTTTCAAGCGATTGTTTTAATTCCAACTTGTCAATAAAGTGTATAATTTATATATTTTATATTTTCATTGGGTAAAGGTATAGGCCATGTTTTTTCATCAAACAATAAGAAGATAGGTCATCACGCAGCTTAGAGACAGTGCGCTGGCAGTCAATCATGCCAGTCTGAATCTGTGCCAGATCTATTAAGCAAAGCTGCCTATAATATTAAATGAAAAAGTCAATAACTTTGCCTGCTACAGGTATGTACTGTATGTTTGTCATACCTTTTAATTTTGCATTAGAAACATGTTCAGCGAAATCCCCCGTTTATAGCGTGTGCGCTGCGCACGAGAACTCCTGCAGTGCCCAAACTGTTTTCCTTTGCGCGCGGGGGTTGACAGGAAAAAAGGACAATGGATTTTTTTGTGGGTACAAAAAAGTAATGCAAGACTCTTAAAGACTCGAGGAGTCATTGAGAGTCATTGAGCTCGAGTTCGAGTCGAGTCAGAGTCATTAGGGACGGAGTCCGAGTCGAGTCTCGAGTCCCATTTTGCCAACTCGAGTCGCAAACGAGTCCGAGTCTTCAACTCGAGTCGCCATCTCTGGCGTGGGGTCCTCCTGACATGCCGGCGAGTAACATTCGATAACTATTTCCCGGATGATTATTAAAAACATCCATCTTAGTGGCCCCATCATCAGATCATACACCGTGAGTCAGTGGCCAAAAACACACATGACATACAAACAAAACAACAAAAAAGAACGTTAAGAGGCTGAAAGCGGGAGCAGCCCGGGTCGCAGCAGCGCTTGCGCCGCCGGAGACGTCACATTAATCACTTAGCAGAAACATGAAAGTGTCGCTCCATCACCAAACATGGGATGGAAACAATGGCATAATAAAACTCTGGTTAGAAATGTCAAGAGATTGTTGTGCCAAACATGCAGCCTGTAGACTGGCTAAATGTACAGCCTGAACTGTGCTTAAAAGCTTTCTATGCGGAATGTTTTACAGAAATGACTGCCAATTTGTCTGCCAGCCAGAGCCATGTTGAACTCCTGCAGACCAGACTCAGTACCAGTGAAGACCAGGTCCAGACCCTTCAGACCAGACTCAGTACCAGTGAAGACAACGTCCTGAATCTTCAGACCAGACTCAATACCAGTGAAGACCAGGTCCAGACCCTTCAGACCAGACTCAGTACCAGTGAAGACAACGTCTTGAATCTTCAGACCAGACTCAATACCAGTGAAGACAACGTCTTGAATCTTCAGACCAGACTTAATGCCAGTGAGTTCAGCCTCCAGTTGTTGAGGACAGACGGTGAAGGTAATAAAACCAGATGGTGATAACTAATGAGAAGAACTCAAAATACCATGTTTAATATAGGAGACAATTCATTTCATATTGATGTTGGACTCCAGCTCGGCTGTCCGCAGTAGAAACCAGGCTGACTGCCAGTGAGGACAACATTAAGGGACTGCAAAGTAAGTATCTTTACTAAACAGCCTCAGTTTCTGACCCCTCAATGTCACAGCTCTGACAGTAGATGTCTCTGGTGTGACCTCACTGCCTCTCTCTTAGAAGAGATGATCAGAACCAGAGACCGACTGACCAGCCTGGCCACCACCGTGGTCCAACCACTGGTAGAGAGACTGGATACCAGCAACAACCATGTGCAGGAACTCAACGGGAGGATTGCAGGTACCGATGGATTGAAATGATTGATTATTTTTCACACAAGAACATCAAATTATGTTTAGCAGAGCTTTGAAGTTGAACTTGCCACCTAAAATAGTCTTTAATATCCTTTTGGTGTCAATCAATTAAAAGCTGTGGTGGAGTTAAAAGATTTCTCTATGAAATGTTTTCCAGAAATGACTGCCAACCTGACTGCCAGCCAGAATCAAGTTGAAGTCCTTCAGACCAGACTCAGTACCAGTGAAGACCAGGTCCAGACCCTTCAGACCAGACTCAATACCATTGAAGACAACGTCTTGAATCTTCAGACCAGACTCAGTACCAGTGAAGACCAGGTCCAGAGCCTCCAGACCAGACTCAGTACCAGTGAAGACCAGGTCCAGACCCTCCAGACCAGAGTCAGTACCAGTGAAGACCAGGTCCAGACCCTCCAGACCAGAGTCAGTACCAGTGAAGACCAGGTCCAGACCCTTCAGACCAGACTCAGTACCAGTGAATCAACCCAGCAGATGTTGAAGTCAGAAAGTACAGGTAATCATGAACACACCACCTGCTATTTGGTGACAATGATCATCATTTAATTAATAATCAATAGTTACATTCACCACCATTGGAGACCATCGCCAGCAAGCATCCCTTTCCTACGACAGCTGTGAGATACCAAGCATCCATTTCCTAGGACAGTGGTGGGATACTTTGGATTCCCTTTCCTAGGACAGCTGTGGGATAGCAAGCATCTCTTTCCTAGGACAGCTGTGAGATACCAAGCATCCCTTTCCCAGGACAGCTGTGTGATACCAAGCATCCCTTTCCTAGGACAGCTGTGGGATACCAAGCATCCCTTTCCTAGGACAGCTGTGGGATACCAAGCATCCCTTTCCTAGGACAGCTGTGGGATACCAAGCATCCCTTTCCTAGGACAGCTGTGGGATACCAAGCATCCCTTTCCTAGGACAGCTGTGGGATACCAAGCATCCCTTTCCTAGGACAGCTGTGGGATACCAATCATCCCTTTCCTAGGACTACTGTGGGATACCAAGCATCTCTTTCCTAGAACAGCTGTAGGATACCAAGCATCTCTTTCCTAGGACAGCTGTGGGATACCAATCATCCCTTTCCTAGGACAGTTGCGGGATACCAAGCATCTCTTTCCTAGGGGATACCAAGCATCTCTTTCCTAGGACAGTTGCGGGATACCAAGCATCTCTTTCCTAGGGGATACCAAGCATCTCTTTCCTAGGACAGCTGTGGGATACCAATCATCCCTTTCCTAGGACAGTTGCGGGATACCAAGCATCTCTTTCCTAGGACAGCTGTGGGATACCAATCATCCCTTTCCTAGGACAGTTGCGGGATACCAAGCATCTCTTTCCTAGGACAGCCAGTCTGGATGCCACTCTTGCCACTTTATTTCTGCCTGTGTCAGTGTGGCTGATAAGCATCTGGCAGGTTTAGGCGTTGTACAGGAACTAATAACACCCCAGTCACACATAATAGTCTAGGCTAGAAAAAATTACCTTTTTGACACCAGGGCCCACTATTTATTCAGTTTTGAATAAATAGTGGACTACCATTTGATAGCATTTTAGCCCACAGACCCCAAAAACCTCTTGAGACCCTTGCGGTTCCATTTGGTTTCATGTTTACGCTCTCAAGGAGTTACATCTGGTTATCCAACTGTCCATCATGTAGCCTGGGGACCACCTGGACCCTCTCAGGGACCAATGGCCTACATCATCAGGGTCAATTTTCCCCAAAATGCATGGCTGTAGTTAATGTTAATATTGTGATGATTTTCAGATCAGCTGTCCAGAGTAGAGACGATGGTGAACCAACTGAGCAGAAAAATAACAGGTATTATAACTTCATATTTACAAAGCATTTAAGTAGTGTGCTGTGTGTGTGTGTGTGTGTGTGTGTGTGTGTGTGTGTGTGTGTGTGTGTGTGTGTGTGTGTGTGTGCGTGTGCGTGTGTGCGTGTGTGTGTGTGTGTGTGTGTGCATCTGAGCGCGACTGCGCGTGGCTTGAATAAAAAAATAACCTAATTAATTTGAAGTTTTGCAATTAATTAATCTCAATTAATTGCATATCAATCAGTTATACCGAACCTGGAGTATAATAATACAACAGGTCTGTCTCACGCCTGCATTAGGCTACCTACTTCATTACAACATGATTGATTTTAACAAGTTACAAGTCCTACTACTGCCCTATGTATAGGCTTCCAGGGTGCCCACGGTCTCTGCCTGTTCCTTTTCCCCCATCTGTATTTCAACCTGCTCTGGATCCCCAGACAAATTTGAGTAGACTAAAGGTGCTATACAATTCCTGATGTAATATCAGAAATTGAATTTGTAATAGCTACTATTGATATCAGTGTCTATTAATTTTTACTGTGCTCGGTGCTGGTTCCTCACCTTCACTCTCTGTGCCACTGTCTAATTTCACAATCGTTTTTTTTTTTTTTTTTAATCTTTGCTTCAGTGACATTTTCAGCTCTTTCCCCCCTTCCTCTTGAAAAATCTTTGCTACACTTAGTTGCATAGCCATTTTGCTATCAGAACTAAGTCAGCTAACTAGCGCTGTGTATCCGTCTGTCAGCCAACAGAATTGTGGTTTGAATGTCGGTAAATTTGTTTTAGTAGTAGAAAGCCCGCCTACTATATTCGGTTTGCACACATGTCTTACTATAGGCAGTCGAACGTGTGTTTCGTATGTCTGTGCAGGCAGTGACAGTGTGTGGATAACACACAAATCACCATCATGCAAAACTGACACAAACACGTGGTTACAATTTAGAAGCACTTTGGTCTCTCACACAATTTGGCAACACCGGAGCAAGTACATTGTTCCAGATTGTGTGAGATAAATAAGCAACCATGTTTATATTGACTTAATTTAATATAATACATGTTTTCATAATCATAAAATGATATAGTTAATGTATAATAATATAAATGAACTGATAATAATGCTGTGTTTACAGACCAACCCAAGGTGGCATTCACTGCTCATTATTTGGGTGGTGGATCTATTGGACCATACAGTGATATAACCACTCTGGTGTATCAGAGAGTTCACACTAACATCGGCAACGCCTACAGTACATCTACAGGTAGGTGGAGATTAACTTCATAAGATGTTTCACTTGCTTATTATTATTATTATTAGTGGGGTTGCCGTGGGAACCCCACTATTGTTATTGTGATCACAAAGTTTGTTCACTTTTATCTTCATTTTTGTTTCTAGTGAAATCCCTCTATTGTTAATGAGACAGCTGTAATCTTTTGTCTGAAGTTTTTGTATTTAATTTAAGCGAATACCGGTATATATATATATATATATATATATATATATTTTTTTTTTTAATCGAGAAACCAATGAGAAACCATTGTTTTGGATGACATAACTAAAGCATGATTCAAAATTGGTAGGTCATTGAGAGGTACCGTATGAATCGGTGGAGAATGAGTAAAAGAACGTGTCCTGTGAATTCAGATACCCAAACTTGGTGAATGAATTACATCATTATCACGTCAGCATAAGTGAATAAAAAGGTATAGCGACGTCATAATTCTTCGTGACAATAATGTTTTGTAAGGAAGTACAGAGAAAAAGCGACGTCCGAAAGCTATAAAATGAGGAAAAGATCTCAAAGACGGAGAAGAAGCAGAGATCAAAGAGATCAAAAACAAGACTTTGGAGTGTGTTCAAAAGGTAGAAGACAAAGAAAAACTAGGAGAAAAGCTGTGAGGATCAGGAAGAACTATAGAACAAGTGTGTCTTTGAAAGAGAAAGAATAATTAGGAAAGCATCTAGAGAGAATACTTGGAGCAGAGCCTTCTAGTGGGAGAGTTAGAGGATATTGGAAGCAGAGCGGAGCAGCCAGGTCACGTGAATATACAGAGGCTCCTTGAGTCCTATCTGAGCATAACACTCACTACTCCTACAGTCTCGCGAGATGTACATTATACCGTATTGCGAGACTTTGCGGGTCCCTATTAAATGCCAATCATTTCATTGACTTCCGGATTGAGAGTGGACTCACAGGGCTCCTCCATGCTCCTCCAGCAGCGCGACCGACCTGGCGCATAGGAGTGAACAGGAATATCCTAACTCTCCCACTAGAAGGCTCTGACTTGAAGATAATAAAGCTAGAAGAAGAGCTGGGTTGTGGGTGAGAGACACTGGCCTAATATAGGGAGAGAAAGTTAATGGGACGAGAGACACTGGCCTAGTATAGGAGAACGAGGTGCTGGGTCGAGAGACGCCGGCTTAATATAGGAGCGCGAGGGGTTGTGGGCGAGAGACACTGGCTTAATATAGGAGAGCGAGTGGCTGGGGCGAGAGACACCGGCTTAATATAGGAGAGCGAGGGGTTGTGGGCGAGAGACACTGGCTTAATATAGGAGAGCGAGTGGCTGGGGCGAGAGACACCGGCTTAATATAGGAGAGCGAGGGGGTGGTGGGCGAGAGACAATGGCTTAATATAGGAGAGCGAGTTGCTGGGGCGAGAGATACCAGCTTAATATAGGAGAGCGAGGGGGTGTGGGCGAGAGACAATGGCTTAATATAGGAGAGCGAGTTGCTTTGGAGAGAGATACCGGCTTAATATAGGAGAGCGAGTTGCTTTGGCAAGAGACACTGGCTTAATATAGGAGAGCGAGTGTCTGGGGCGAGAGACACTGGTTTAATATAGGACAGCGAGTGACTGGGGCGAGAGACACTGGTTTGATATAGGAGAGCAAGTGACTGGGGCGAGAGACACTGGTTTAATATAGGAGAGCAAGTGACTGGGGCGAGAGACACTGGTTTTGATATAGGAGAGCAAGTGACTGGGGCGAGAGACACTGGTTTAATATAGGAGAGCAAGTGACTGGGGCGAGAGACACTGGTTTAATATAGGAGAGCAAGTGACTGGGGCGAGAGACACTGGTTTAATATAGGAGAGCGAGTGACTCGGGCAAGAGACACTGGTTTGATATAGGAGAGCGAGTTACTGGGGCGAGAGACACTGGTTTGATATAGGAGAGTGAGTGACTGAAGTGAAGACATGTATCGGCTGAGAATGTGTATGTTGCTCTACTCCACAGGGTTCAATGAATGAACCTCAGAGAGTTTTCTGTTTTCAATGATGAAATGCTGTTGGTATAGTGGTGCAACGGCTGTAGTTAGTAGCAGTAGTAGGCCTGACCTCGACTAATCGGGGTGGTTAATGTCTAACATAAACAAATGAACAGAGAGAGCCTATATTGTTGAAGTGCTGTCAGATTTAACTGTCAGTAAAAAGTCCGACCGTGCACTCACAAAAGCCCGGTGGAGAACAGCAGAGGACAAGCCAATGATAACCCAGACGGAGCGCTTATCGCAGGATACATTACAACCATAAAGGGGGGACATTCGACTGGCAGTCGACTGACGGCACATTTATTCATATTAATGTCGACTATAGAAATCCTTAGTCGGGGACAGGCCTAAGCAGTAGTAGTGTTTCAAATAATCAGCACTGAAATATCTTGGGCTGTTTTGCATGCCATCATGTTTGGTGGGGCAGCCTGGGCATTTAAGGGGGCATTGCCTAGACCGGCCCCTGGTGTATTATGGGCGCGTGTGCACGTGCATATATGTGCGTCATGGCACGTCTTTCTATACAACAATAATGAACAATAATGCGTAATAACACACGTCCATCGCATGTGAACATTTTAATTTTAAAACTTTTGACCTAATTGACCATAAAACATATGAGATTGAAAATGACTTGGGTCCTGAAAACAACTTTTACAATAATAAAAATCCAAAAAATAAGAGATTATTTGTCTAATTTTAAAAGATTTAGCATGATCACAGTGTCTGGAACATAGCTTGATAATGCGAAAACTAACACTTTAAATACAAGGATATGAGTTATATACGCAACACATAAAACAGGAGGAGGAGTCGCTGTATACATTGATAAAACACTTAAAACTAATCTGGTAACAAAAACTAACATTGCAAATATAATATGGAGTCCATGACAGTTGAAATCTCTGTTAAAATGCCAAAAACATAATAAAACGTGTATCGAACCCCAGGAACCTTGACGTTTTTAACTAAAAAATGGATAGCATGTTTGGCAATGCAAATAGCAATAAAGTTTACATAATAAATGGTGACTTCAGCATTGACTTTCTTAATCCCCATGGCAACAACAAAACTAACAATTTTATTGACACCACAGTGTTTCCCGCACCATATTCTTGCTAGGGCGGCCGCCTTGACCAAAACCCGCCCCTGCCTTGACTATGTTTAAAAAAAAAAACAAAACAAGAAACCAGAGTTAAAGTCAAAATGCTTCGTTCATACAACGCATGCCGCATGATGAGCCTGTAGATCAGTTATATTTCGCATGCGACGCTGCCTCAGCTTCACATCGGGATGGATAGAACAGCTCTAGGTCATTTTAAAGATGGAGTGCCATGAATTTTTTCTACCCTAAAACATGATCATCAGGTATTAATGTTATATGAAAACTAAGATTTTTTTCCCCAAAAGTGTACAGTGTTTGTTAAACTGTCATTTTTATGATTCCACCCTACCAGTTCATTAAGTATGCCTGGTTTGCCTGGTGGGTGGTGATGGGTGGAGATCCACCTGAACTGAAGCCAAGCCCACAGCTTTAGTTGTATGATAAAGGGGGAGGAGTTAGGGGAGGGGCTGATGATGTGATGTCACTATATTGGAGTTTTTTTTCATTGGCATGTTTAACTGGAAAGGTTCAGCCCCCAGGAAGAAACCCTAAATACAAAGGGAAGACATCATTGCACATAAAAAAACAGCACTGTTCCATGAATGTGTTGCGTGTGTTTTGTGCACATGGTGGATATTGACCAGAGCTGGATTGAGTTGATGTGTTTAATACTGATGTGTGTAATACAGTGTTAATCACAGTATTAAAACACTGTGATTAACACTGTGTCAATAATATACTGTACCTTATTGTGTGTGTGTGTGTGAGTGTGTGTGTGTGTGTGTGTGTGTGTGTGTGTGTGTGTGTGTGTGTGTGTGTGTGTGTGTGTGTGTGTGTGTGTGTGTGTGTGTGTGTGTGTGTCTTACAGGATTGTTTCGTGCTCCTTTCAGAGGGGTTTATTACTTCCGATTCACAGCAACTACCCAGGGACCAAATCTGGGGATCCTCATGTATAAAGGTACTCATGTACTCATCAACAACTTTGGAGAAAATAATTATGGAAAACTATGAATACATGTCTAATGCAGTGGTAGTGCAGAAGGAGCAGGGAGACACAGTGGACATGAGGTTATGGGGTTATAGTGGTAGTAAAGTCCACCTCTTGATAACCATAACAGCCACAACTCATTCAGTGGTTTCCTGCTCTATGCTCTGTAACACCGATGAAAACGACACTACATTTACTGCTCTATGCTCTGTAACACTGGTGGAAACTACACTACATTTACTGCTCTGTAACACTGGTGGAAACTACACTACATTTACTGCTCTATGCTCTGTAACACTGGTGGAAACTACACTACATTTACTGCTCTATGCTCTGTAACACCTGATGGAAACTACACTACATTTACTGCTCTGTAACACTGGTGGAAACTACACTAAATTTACTGCTCTGTAACACTGGTGGAAACTACACTACATTTACTGCTCTATGCTCTGTAACACTGGTGGAAACTACACTACATTTACTGCTCTATAATCTGTAACACTGGTGGAAACTACACTACATTTACTGCTCTATGCTCTGTAACACTGGTGGAAACTACACTACATTTACTGCTCTGTAACACTGATGAAAACTACACTACATTTACTGCTCTGTAACACTGGTGGAAACTACACTACATTTACTGCTCTATGCTCTGTAACACTGGTGGAAACTACACTACATTTACTGCTCTATGCTCTGTAACACCTGATGGAAACTACACTACATTTACTGCTCTGTAACACTGGTGGAAACTACACTAAATTTACTGCTCTGTAACACCTGATGGAAACTACACTACATTTACTGCTCTATGCTCTGTAACACTGGTGGAAACTACACTACATTTACTGCTCTGTAACACTGGTGGAAACTACACTACATTTACTGCTCTATGCTCTGTAACACTGGTGGAAACTACACTACATTTACTGCTCTGTAACACTGGTGAAACTACACTACATTTACTGCTCTGTAACACTGATGGAAACTACACTACATTTACTGCTCTATGCTCTGTAACACTGGTGGAAACTACACTACATTTACTGCTCTATGCTCTGTAACACTGGTGGAAACTACACTACATTTACTGCTCTATGCTCTGTAACACTGGTGGAAACTACACTACATTTACTGCTCTATGCTCTGTAACACTGGTGGAAACTACACTACATTTACTGCTCTATGCTCTGTAACACTGGTGGAAACTACACTACATTTACTGCTCTGTAACACTGGTGGAAACTACACTACATTTACTGCTCTATGCTCTGTAACACTGGTGGAAACTACACTACATTTACTGCTCTATGCTCTGTAACACTGGTGGAAACTACACTACATTTACTGCTCTGTAACACTGGTGTAAACTACACTACATTTACTGCTCTATGCTCTGTAACACTGGTGGAAACTACACTACATTTACTGCTCTGTAACACTGGTGGAAACTACACTACATTTACTGCTCTGTAACACTGGTGGAAACTACACTACATTTACTGCTCTATGCTCTGTAACACTGGTGGAAACTACACTACATTTACTGCTCTGTAACACTGGTGGAAACTACACTACATTTACTGCTCTGTAACACTGATGGAAACTACACTACATTTACTGCTCTATGCTCTGTAACACTGGTGGAAACTACACTACATTTACTGCTCTATGCTCTGTAACACTGGTGGAAACTACACTACATTTACTGCTCTATGCTCTGTAACACTGGTGGAAACTACACTACATTTACTGCTCTATGCTCTGTAACACTGGTGGAAACTACACTACATTTACTGCTCTATGCTCTGTAACACTGGTGGAAACTACACTACATTTACTGCTCTGTAACACTGGTGGAAACTACACTACATTTACTGCTCTGTAACACTGGTGGAAACTACACTACATTTACTGCTCTGTAACACTGATGGAAACTACACTACATTTACTGCTCTGTAACACCTGATGGAAACTACACTACATTTACTGCTCTGTAACACTGATGGAAACTACACTACATTTACTGCTCTGTAACACTGGTGGAAACGACACTACATTTACTGCTCTGTAACACTGGTGGAAACGACACTACATTTACTGCTCTATGCTCTGTAACACTGGTGGAAACTACACTACATTTACTGCTCTGTAACACTGGTGGAAACTACACTACATTTACTGCTCTGTAACACTGGTGGAAACTACACTACATTTACTGCTCTGTAACACTGATGGAAACTACACTACATTTACTGCTCTATGCTCTGTAACACTGGTGGAAACTACACTACATTTACTGCTCTATGCTCTGTAACACTGGTGGAAACTACACTACATTTACTGCTCTGTAACACTGGTGGAAACTACACTACATTTACTGCTCTGTAACACTGGTGGAAACTACACTACATTTACTGCTCTGTAACACTGGTGGAAACTACACTACATTTACTGTTCTATGCTCTGTAACACTGGTGGAAACTACACTACATTTACTGCTCTATGCTCTGTAACACTGGTGGAAACTACACTACATTTACTGCTCTATGCTCTGTAACACTGGTGGAAACTACACTACATTTACTGCTCTATGCTCTGTAACACTGGTGGAAACTACACTACATTTACTGCTCTGTAACACCTGATGGAAACTACACTACATTTACTGCTCTGTAACACTGATGGAAACTACACTACATTTACTGCTCTATGCTCTGTAACACTTGTGGAAACTACACTACATTTACTGCTCTATGCTCTGTAACACTGGTGGAAACTACACTACATTTACTGCTCTATGCTCTGTAACACTGGTGGAAACTACACTACATTTACTGCTCTATGCTCTGTAACACTGGTGGAAACTACACTACATTTACTGCTCTATGCTCTGTAACACTGGTGGAAACTACACTACATTTACTGCTCTGTAACACTGGTGGAAACTACACTACATTTACTGCTCTATGCTCTGTAACACTGGTGGAAACTACACTACATTTACTGCTCTGTAACACTGGTGGAAACTACACTACATTTACTGCTCTATGCTCTGTAACACTGGTGGAAACTACACTACATTTACTGCTCTGTAACACTGGTGGAAACTACACTACATTTACTGCTCTGTAACACTGGTGGTAACGGTAACCGGTCAGGTGGGCACAAAAACCAAGGGGGCACACCAGACAACTGGGCAAAAATACATCTGGGCATAGGGCCAACTGGGCAAAAAATACATCTGGGCATAGGGCCAGCTGGGCAGGCAATACATCAGGGCATACATCAAACTGGACACACAAGACAGCTGGACACATTGCTTTGATGTGCCCCCCTTTCTGATCCCCTGCTGTGAACCGTCTGTGAGCAGTCTGCTGTCTCCCTGCTGACACCAGTACCTGTCTGTCTCTCTCTCCCTTGTGTGTCTCTCTCTCTACCCCCCCCCCCCCTCACACACACACACACACACACACACACACACACACACACACACACACACACACACACACACACACACACACACACACACACACACACACACACACAGTTAGTTCTCCAAATTAGAACAATTAAATAAAAAAAAATGTCCAAAGTTCATTTTTCAAATATAATGGACCAAAGGTAGTTTTTCAAATCCTATGTGTGAAGGGCCCTTGGATGATTCTTTTATTTTGAGGTGAATATTTTGGGGAGATCTCTCTCTCTCTCTCTAAAGTGGCACCTTTTTAACACTTCCCCCCTCCCCCTGTCTGTGAAAACAACATTTTGTTTTCAAAATGTTTGAAAGTGTGTGTAGTGATTCCCAGTGGTGTTCAAAACAAGGTGAAATTATCCCTTTCAGCGACTCCAAAAAGTCCACCTTCAAACCCCTCATAAACAACCTAGTTGTTGTTGTTGTCAAGGTATACTTTTAGACAAACTTTAGCTAATAATCTAGAACCTTGTTAAAAGGGGAAAGGTTGTCCTTTAAACAGGATAGTTTCCCCCTATAAGTGATGCATTGTCCACAGTTAAATGTATCTTTAAGTAAGATCCCCCCCCCTCTCTCTCACCGCCCCCCCCCCCCACACACACACACACACACACACACACACACACTCTCTCTTTTAAAAGTGGCACCTTTTTAACACCTCCCCCTCCCAACACCCCCCTGGACATTCAAAATGTTTCAGTGTGTGTAGTGATTCCCCAGTCCCTTTCAGAGACTCCAAAAAGTCCAGATACCTTTAAACCTTAAAACAGAACAACAACAACAACAAGGTCACGGTACAATGGTTTATTTGTCAAAATAGTACTGTGATCAAAGTACATTATAGTTACAAGACGTAGTAAATAAGCAAAAAATGGGAAACATAGTAGCCTGTTAAAAATCAGCAGAAAAATATTTTTAAAAAGAAAAGAAAGATGGCATACTGTTCAAAATAATAAATAAAAACATAGCAGGCTACTGTAAAAATACAGGGGAAAAATAGGCTCAAACTTGTTGCACCGCAAGATGATTCCTTAAGAACAGAGACTATGTATGCACCGGCCCGGTCAATGCACTAGTCTGCTTAAGCAGCTGCCAGGCAGTCAGCTCTTTGCTCTCATAGGCAGACCACAGCTTGGCCACTTTGCCCTGGAAGAGTCTAGTTTGCGCCCGCTGGTAGCGGCGTAGCTTTTCTTCTGCAACGAGCTGGCGCTGAATGGGGAGTAGGCTTGCTTCATTGTGCAGCAGCTCCAACAGCAGGTACATCTGCACATTCCCACGCCCAACCTTTCGATTCAAACGGTTATGCCAGCCTTCACAATCGTTGTTGGTACGAATGGCACGGTCATAAACACTCCAGTGCTCTGGCTTCCACTGACCACCAAGCCAGTTCCTGCGGAGGTAGTTGTTTACGGGTTCGATCAGCTCTCGGAGCTGGTCGCTGGCAGAGGATACAACCATCTCAAAGGCACTGGAGATCTCTTCATGGGGGAGAAATGGAAGTGCAAACAACAGCTTAATGTAGTTGTAGACCTCTGCTGAGTTCTGGTATTTCGCAGCCAGCCCAAAGTCTTGAACCTGCCGCCAAAGAGCTTGACTCCAATGGAAAGAGCAGCCATGCATGGTTGAACCAGGGAAAACACTTGCTGCAGCATCCCAGATAGCTGACTCGAAGTCAGTCACGATGCTTACACTCACAAGGTTGGCTGCCAGGTTCTTCATCGACTTGAACACAGCAACATAGTCGTTCTTTCGCTTTGACGACATTAGGACGTATATCAGGGGGACTTGTTTGACATCACAGCCTGCAGCATCTTCAAGAAAGGCGTGAAAGCTGAACAGCTGGTAGAATGGCTCTTTCACAACTTTGAAAGTACCATCCATGTAGATCTCCTTTGCATTCCCTAGTAGCTCCAATTGTTCAGGAGTTGCAAAGATGAGATGGCGTTGCTTATACATACACAGACAACCTATTCATTTTATTTAATTATATAAATGCAACACTCATTTTCATAAAATTATAGGTTGGACATTTTGACTTTGTTATTATGGCTCATCCAAGTAAGAAATATTCCACAATGTGGAGTTCATACCGAGTCATTGATTTGTTTATTCCATATGTATAGCTGATATTGACTGTCATGAATATACAATTTCACAGATTTGAGGTATAGTGCAGAATTCTGGCTACAGCATAATTGTCAAGATAGAAAGGTCATCTTGGAGTCAAATTGAAGCTTAGGGACAAGGGGATGTTTTTTATATAAAAGTGAGGCTGTGATAGTCACTATAATCTGCTGGTAAATAACCATCTTTGTTGTTGTTTTTTAGTTACCCCTATGTGTCAGGATACTCCATGACAAATTTTAGACTACCAAGTTGGTTTATGTAATTTTAGCGAATTGATATATGCCTTTATACAATTTCACCAGAGGCATATACATAGTTTATCTAATGACCTAGAACATTGTTAAAGCTTAAATACATGTTTTCATTTAATTTCTTCTTCTTCTTCTTCTTCTTACTAAAGGTTTGGGGTTTCCACAGACTAACACATTTGCATGAAAATGCCTCACGTCAAGGGAATGTGTTAATGGGGGGGGGGGGGGGGGCGGGGGACATGTATTTAAGCTTTAACAAAGTTCTAGGTCATTAGATAAACTAGACGTGACTTTTACTGTGTGTCTTTTACTAACATTAGTCATTTCCAGTCAGGAATGTTGAGAAGTGGAGAATCATGTTCACATATCTGCAGTATGCATTGAATAACTTAAAGCAATAAAGCATCTTGTTATATATGTTATATGTTAGTAAAAGAAGAGAGACAATTCTTTCCCGGGCCAACTCAGGCATTTGAGCCATTACCAACAAAAAAGCATTTTGTTATATACTCTAGTAGTATTTTCATTTTCATTGTGTGTGTGTGTGTGTGTGTGTGTGTGTGTGTGTGTGTGTGTGTGTGTGTGTGTGTGTGTGTGTGTGTGTGTGTGTGTGTGTGTGTGTGTGTATCCTGTTTAAAGGACAACCTTTTCCCTTTTTAACAAGGTTCTAGATTATTAGCTAAAGTTTGTCTAAAAGTATACCTTGACAACAACAACTGGGTTGTTTAGGAGGGGTTTGAAGGTGGACTTTTTGGAGTCGCTGAAAGGGATCATTTCACCTTGTTTTGAACACCACTGGGAATCACTACAAACACTTTCAAACATTTTGAAAACACAATGTTCATAGAATGTTCTTTGCACAGACAGGGGGGAGGGGGGAAGTGTTAATCTCCCCAAAATAATCACCCCAAAATAAAAGAATCATCCAAGGGCCCTTCACACATAGGATTTGAAAAACTACCTTTGGTCCATTATATTTGAAAAATGAACTTTGGACACTTACTTAATTTTTCTAATTTGGAGAACTAACTTTGGTCCATTATATTTGAAAAACGAACTTCGGTCACTTTTATTTAATTTTAGGAACTAACTTTGGTCCTTTATTTCTCAAGTTGTTGTCTTTATTGTGTGAGAGAGTGTGTGTGAGAGAGAGAGAGAGAGAGAGAGAGAGAGAGAGAGAGAGAGAGAGAGAGAGAGAGAGAGAGAGAGAGAGAGAGGCAGACAGGCAGGCAGGCAGACAGGCAGGCATACAGACAGAGCAGTGGTTCTCTCAACCATTTCACGCCGTGACCGTCTCTCACTGTCTCTCTCACACAATGGGGGGCCGGGGGGTACTTCAAGATCAAAGTCATATGCCTAAGTATCCGGTTTGCCCAATTGTCCATATGCCCATATAGCCTGTATGCCCTCTGGTCCATTTGCCCAGATAACCTGTGTGCCGAACTGCCTGTATGCCCAGTTGGCTTTTTGCCCACTTGGCTAGAAATGTGTGTGCCTACATCTCCAGTGTGCCCACTCGACCAGCATTCGTTGAAACTACACTACATTTACTGCTCTGTAACACTGGTGGAAACTACACTACATTTACTGCTCTATGCTCTGTAACACTGGTGGAAACTACACTACATTTACTGCTCTATGCTCTGTAACACTGGTGGAAACTACACTACATTTACTGCTCTATGCTCTGTAACACTGGTAGAAACTACACTACATTTACTGCTCTGTAACACCTGATGGAAACTACACTACATTTACTGCTCTGTAACACTGATGGAAACTACACTACATTTACTGCTCTATGCTCTGTAACACTGGTGGAAACTACACTACATTTACTGCTCTATGCTCTGTAACACTGGTGGAAACTACACTACATTTACTGCTCTATGCTCTGTAACACTGGTGGAAACTACACTACATTTACTGCTCTGTAACACTGGTGGAAACTACACTACATTTATTGCTCTGTAACACTGATGGAAACTACACTACATTTACTGCTCTGTAACACTGATGGAAACTACACTACATTTACTGCTCTGTAACACTGGTGGAAACTACACTACATTTACTGCTCTATGCTCTGTAACACTGGTGGAAACTAGACTACATTTACTGCTCTGTAACACTGGTGGAAACTACACTACATTTACTGCTCTGTAACACTGGTTGAAACTACACTACATTTACTGCTCTGTAACACTGATGGAAACTACACTACATTTACTGCTCTATGCTCTGTAACACTGGTGGAAACTACACTACATTTACTGCTCTATGCTCTGTAACACTGGTGGAAACTACACTACATTTACTGCTCTGTAACACCTGATGGAAACTACACTACATTTACTGCTCTATGCTCTGTAACACTGGTGGAAACTACACTACATTTACTGCTCTGTAACACTGGTGGAAACTACACTACATTTACTGCTCTGTAACACTGGTGGAAACGACACTACATTTACTGCTCTATGCTCTGTAACACTGATGGAAACTACACTACATTTACTGCTCTATGCTCTGTAACACTGGTGGAAACTACACTACATTTACTGCTCTGTAACACCTGATGGAAACTACACTACATTTACCTCTCTGTAACACTGGTGGAAACTACACTACATTTACTGCTCTATGCTCTGTAACACTGGTGGAAACTACACTACATTTACTGCTCTATGCTCTGTAACACTGGTGGAAACTACACTACATTTACTGCTCTGTAACACTGGTGGAAACTACACTACATTTACTGCTCTGTAACACCTGATGGAAACTACACTACATTTACTGCTCTGTAACACTGGTGGAAACTACACTACATTTACTGCTCTATGCTCTGTAACACTGGTGGAAACTACACTACATTTACTGCTCTGTAACACTGGTGGAAAACTACACTACATTTACTGCTCTGTAACACTGGTGGAAACTACACTACATTTACTGCTCTGTAACACTAATGGAAACTACACTACATTTACTGCTCTGTAACACTGGTGGAAACTACACTACATTTACTGCTCTATGCTCTGTAACACTGGTGGAAACTACACTACATTTACTGCTCTATGCTCTGTAACACTGGTGGAAACTACACTACATTTACTGCTCTGTAACACTGGTGGAAACTACACTATATTTACTGCTCTGTAACACTGGTAAAAACTACACTACATTTACTGCTCTATGCTCTGTAACACTGATGGAAAACTACACTACATGTACTGCTCTATGCTCTGTAACACTGGTGGAAACTACACTACATTTACTGCTCTATGGTCTGTAACACTGGTGGAAACTACACTACATTTACTGCTCTGTAACACCTGATGGAAACTACACTACATTTACTGCTCTGTAACACTGGTGGAAACTACACTACATTTACTGCTCTATGCTCTGTAACACTGGTGGAAACTACACTACATTTACTGCTCTATGCTCTGTAACACTGGTGGAAACTACACTACATTTACTGCTCTGTAACACTGATGGAAACTACACTACATTTACTGCTCTGTAACACTGGTGGAAACTACACTACATTTACTGCTCTATGCTCTGTAACACTGGTGGAAACTACACTACATTTACTGCTCTGTAACACTGGTGGAAACTACACTACATTTACTGCTCTATGCTCTGTAACACTGGTGGAAACTACACTACATTTACTGCTCTGTAACACTGGTGGAAACTACACTACATTTACTGCTCTATGCTCTGTAACACTGGTGGAAACTACACTACATTTACTGCTCTGTAACACTGATGGAAACTACACTACATTTACTGCTCTGTAACACTGGTGGAAACTACACTACATTTACTGCTCTATGCTCTGTAACACTGGTGGAAACTACACTACATTTACTGCTCTGTAACACTGGTGGAAACTACACTACATTTACTGCTCTGTAACACTGATGGAAACTACACTACATTTACTGCTCTATGCTCTGTAACACTGGTGGAAACTACACTACATTTACTGCTCTATGCTCTGTAACACTGGTGGAAACTACACTACATTTACTGCTCTGTAACACTGGTGGAAACTACACTACATTTACTGCTCTGTAACACTGGTGGAAACTACACTACATTTACCGTCTATGCTCTGTAACACTGATTTAACATTTGATAAACATTTTACAAGTGCATGCAGTTGGTTGATGTTTTTTTTTTTACATTATAAATGTTTAATATAACCAACCCATCAATTATGCAAAATAGTGTTAAGGACAGTTAAGTGTTAAATGTTTAAACAACGAGAATAAAATGTAATATAATTTGACTTCTGTCCATTTTTTTATCACTTTTTTTAAAATGTAACTCCGTGTAAACATTCTCCAAGTTGTTCCTCAGTGTCTTCTTAACCAACCACACACCAAACACCTAGCTAGGTGTTGTGTCTATGTGTTCTTAACCAACCACTCACCAAACACCTAGCTAGGCGTTTGGTGTGTGTCTATGCCACGGCTTATAGGTTGAAACCCTTAGGGTGCCTTCACACTGAAGAAACTCATGAAACTCAAAAGTTTCTTCAAATCGGCCATCTTAAAACCAGCTCCAGTCATTCCCTATGGGGATCACATCGTTTTGAAGAAACTTTTTCTTCTAACAGCCTACATGAAACCAAATTACATGAAACCAGTTGTAGGCAAAAAAAAAAAAAAAAAAAAAAAAAAAAAAAAAAACACAAAAGTCGAACTACAGAGTCAGACAACCCAAAAAGGGTTGCCAACCAGTAGTACAGCCAACCAGTAGTAGAAAAGTCACATCTTTGATGTCATTAGGCAGGGTTTATGTTGTAGTCTTTAGAGTCTTCACTCTTTATTGACTGCTGTCAAAGAACAGCTTGGCATCTTTTAAACAGAAATGATTTTCATTTAAAGTATGACATATTCAGGCCCTGTCCATTAAGTAAGCAAGCAGGATAATATAAACCCTGGCACAACAGAAAAATAAAACTTTATAATTCAAGGTGCATATGTAAGGGATAACACCCGACGATTTTAGACATCTCTAACTCATATGATCATGTCAATAGCACACCACAAATAATACAAACTATGAAGAACTAGGAAATGGTATTATCAAATGAAAAAGTGTGGTTTAAAGAACTGAACTTTATTCCTAGAAATTCACAACCAATACATGCAAAGTGAATGGGAGTCTGCCGACAGGAAGCATTGCAGCCTTCCAACCCAACCAATGACTATCTAATAAGGACAAGAAGCCAAGACACCTATGGGGGAGTCCACATTGGTTCATGGGAGGAAACAGACATGCTCAGTACAGACCAGGAAGTCAAACCATCCAAGAGACCAATGGCATGCATGGTTTGCAAGTGCCAAACTTCCTGGTCTGTACTGAGCATGTCTGTTTCCTCCCATGAACCAATGTGGATTCCCCCATAGGTGTCTGATAGAGTTATGTTTGAGTTTTACGTCACTCTGGGGTAGACTTTACATGCAATCCCAGAGGTAATCTAACCCCCCCTCCCCCTCTTGCCACTCTCCTCTCCAATCACTCCGGTTGAAACTCCTGTCACACAGGTGCTGGCTGGAGTTTTTTAAAAATCATATAGTAGGTCCAATTATCTTGTAGTGTCTGGTTTGGTGTAGCCTGGTCTAGCCCTCAATGATTTTGGCCTTGGGGGGGTGGAGTGCTGTGGGATCCACACGGCAGATCGAGCTGATCTGATTTGATCTCACCAACGTGTCGTCATCCCCGGCCCTCCCGCCCGTCCACTGCTGTTCTACGTCACATCATTTAGAGCGACGCCCACCCCGGAAGGTTCACTCCCCGCTCAAGGTCACTTCGTGTAACAAGTTAGTCCAGGCTTTCCGTTTTCGCACAAGGCGGACGAAAATGAAAGCCTGGGTGTCGAGGCTAGGTTTGGTGTGATGTGTGAAAAAAAAAAAGTTTGGAGCTACTAAAATAACCACATTAGAATAAAGACAACCTGCCCCAATACAAACTGCATTGGAGGGAGGGGGACCATATGTCACAGGAATCAAGGTAGATTGATGTGTTTTGGTGTGAAATTCTCCTTTAAAGGGGAATTCCACCCATTTTCAACATTTTTTTCTGTGAGTGTACAAATGGAACCAAATGAACCCTAACGGGTTTATTTGGTTCCATTTGTACGCTCTCAGAAAAAAAGAAGCGTCTAGCTGTTACTCTAGCTGTTAGTATAGTAGTGCTTAATCGTAGTATGTTATAGTATGTTAGATGTATAGTTTTAGTTGTAGTTTCCATAGTTGTAGTATATACTGTATTTATATGTGTCTGTTTAGCTGCTTAGTTGTAGTATGTTTAGTCTTAGCTGTATAGTTTAGTTGTAGCATATATGTCCTATCTAGCTGTCTGTTTAATTTTCACTACTTGCCACTTTATAATACCTGGTTGTAGCTTAACACCTTCACCCCACTTTACTGTATGCTGTTACAGTTGCACTTTAATGCTCTAGTCTGTTGCACTACGTCACTTACTGTTTCTTGTATTGTTTGTTTTTTGTCCTTTTTCTTGCACTTGTCTATTGTCTTATTGCACTGGAGAACAATGGAAACGTTATTTCATCTCTGTAGTGTATGTCCTGACATACACTGGAGTGACAATAAAGAACCTTGAACCTTGAGGATGTTTCACCATGTAAGTGGCTTTCTTCAGACCTCCATTTCTTGGGAACATAGAATAGGGGAACGTTTTTTATCAGGTCCACCCAACACCTCTAGGGTATACTAATGACATATTAGAATGTTGAAAACGGGTGAAGTTCCCCTTTAACCGTTTTCTGGAAAACCGCTTGAGAAAATGAATGAGGATTCCATTCCAGGAACACAGCCAGGCGATGTCATGAAAGGGGGCAGGACTGCTCTGCTCTGTACAGGTGTGTCAGGTAACCTGTGTGTGTGTGAGAGTGTGTGAGAGTGTCTGTGTGTGATGTGTGTGTCGATGTCAGTCGAGGTTCGTGTCCATTCAGACCGCTACACTACTCTGCTCACAATGCCTCCTCCGCTCGCACTTTTCCTGTGGAGTCTGTTGGTCACCAAAGGCAAGTTCTCGCACTCCTGTGCTTCTCTGCATGTGTCTATAGCAGCCATGATAACAAGTAGTAGGCTACTGTTCTGTTTTAAGCTGTGTGTGGCTATAGCAGCCATGATACAAGTACTGTTCTGAATAAACTCTTCTGCATGTGGCTATAGCAGCCATGATACAAGCATTGTTGAATGAATGAAAACTTTAATACACTTGCGTGTGTGTGTGTGTGTGTGTGTGTGTGTGTGTGTGTGTGTGTGTGTGTGTGTGTGTGTGTGTACAGTATATATATATATATTATATATATATATATATATATATATATATATATATATAATATATATATATATATAAATATATATATATATATATAGAGAGAGAGAGAGAGAGAGAGAGAGAGAGAGAGAGAGAGAGAGAGAGAGAGAGAGAGAGAGAGAGAGAGAGAGAGAGAGAGAGAGACAGACAGACAGACAGACAGACAGACAGACAGACAGACAGACATAGATAGATAGAAATGCTTTAAAAGGATTCCAGACTAATAAGCTTCATATGTCCTCTATATACTAGAATTGAAGTGTGTGTGTGTGTGTGTGTGTGTGGGGGGGGGGGGGGGGGGGGGGGGGGCATTTTACTGTTCCTGTCATAGCTATGACGTCACATGAGATTTTCCCTGGAGCCAAATGGACCCGTGACGGTCAACCACCCACACGTCTAGCAGGGTTAGGGGAGACCGGGGCTGGTTGTCACACTTTTTGCTTTGACTTGAATTGCTCATCAACCACACATCACATGATAATCAGCCCTAGAAGGAATTAGAAGGAAGCTTAAGGTCTTGGCTTGAAATTGGTGTAAAACTTTTCCCCATAACTTATTCTATCAGGTAGTTATTAGCCATCAAAGTCACCTTGACACGTTGTGACAACCAGCCCCATCACGGGGTAGCTTGTCACAATGCACGGGTTGGTTGTCCCTATAGGAAATCAATGGGGTTTCAGAAGAAAAATGTGAAATTTAAAAAACGTGTAACTTTTTTTTTGTTTTTTAAGCTAGAGACACACAATAAGTTTTAAAATGACTAGAAATTAAATCTTTAATAGCTAATATACTTTTATAGTTGTAAATCATTATCATTTGTTTATTATACCACATAATATTTAAATGAAGAAATTTATGATAACAAATAGCGCCTACAGGTATTTTACCTATTACAGAATGGGCCATTTTATGATATTAACACAATATCGATAAAGATAAAGCTGATGTCTTCTTTCTTCATTCTGGGGAAAGAAGGAACAGAAAACCCCAAACTACCTGGGTGCTAAGCTCCACCCACACAATGAAAAAGGAGTGAATTCATTGGTTCATACCTTAACTAGTTAAATTGAACACAATTGGCTTGGGGCTGGTTGTCACATGTGAATGTGACAACCAGCCCCAAGCCAATTGTGTTCAATTTGACATGTGACAACCAGCCCCGCAAAAAATGAGACAACCAGCCCCACATGATCATTTGACAAACTTTTAATGATAGCTGCCACATGGCTGCAGCTAGCAAATCCCACATCACATCAAAATGAAGCTATTGATGTCCTCTTTCTAACATGTGCATAGTTTTTAAATATCTAATATCCTACAACCTTTTATTACAAAACTAACACCAAAATCAAAAGTTCGTTTTGCCCCTAAAAAAAAATCAATGTCTTCTCATATCAATGTGGTAGGTGTCTTCTAAAAATTTTCATGGTACAAATGAACCTTATGTCTTGTCACATGACTGATATCAACATGGTGAAACAGCGCCCTCTAGTTTGGCTGTAATAAGATTTGTGACAACCAACCCGTGAGACAACCTGCCCCGGTCTCCCCTACTCATTCCAGGAATGTCTCGCACTCCCACACACCAGGCAAGAGAAGATGTTGGAGGGGCAAGAGAAAATGATATGGGTGCGGCTTCATCGTACCATTTTCAGTTACAGGACTTTTATTAGTCAAGTAAATCATCAATAACAACATCAGTTGTTGTTGAAGTTGCAGCAGACACGCAGCATGCATAAAGCTAAAGGTCTGACTCAGAGAGTTTTCTGTTTTCAATGATGAAATGCTGTTGGTTTAGTGGTGACACAGCTGTAGTTAGTAGTAGCAGTCGTCATGTTTCAAATCATTTTAAATATAGGCACTTTAATTTCAAATATCTTGTGTTGCATGGCATCGTGTTTGGGGGGGCAGACTGGGTATTTAGGGGGGCACTGCCCCCCCATGCCCATGCCTAGATCCGCCCCTGCCACACACACACGTGCGGACACACAAGAGAAACATGCTGGTTGTTTTCTGCTTCATTTTTGAACATGACACCGGTATGAGCGACGCAGTAACATGTTCCCAAGCAGTTATACCGTATTTATTACACTTATGGATGGACCAAATTCAGTGAAATAACATTTCAGCCCATATACTGATATATTTATTTAGGTTTTTAAGTGTAATATTTCCCCCTTTTGTGCAAGGTAAACAAATACGTCTTCGTAATAGGCTGCTCGGCTAAGCAACGCGCTAACATAGCCAGCGCAAAACTGATGCTCATCCGCAACGAGGTGACGTACAGCCTGCTCACTTCACATGGGTGTGATTTGAGTGTATACACGATGTACTACATGCAGGAATCACACTCACATGTTTTCAGTATAGTTAATTACTTAATTAACATGTGTTATAAACAGTGTTTCATTTAAAACAGTGTTTAATTTCATTAAACCTTAATTGATGCTTTAATGATATATAGTAAGTGATTTTGGTAAAAAAAAAAAAAAAAAAAAAACTCCGCCCCCGCCTCCCTGCGACAGGCCAGCATAATATACACCAAGGCCCACACTCCCACTAAATCATACCTGGGAATTATTAATTATGCGGCCCGGGGGCCAAATGCGGCCCTTTGGCTGACTGATCGGCCTGTGAAAGGGTCCGGGGACCACCAGTGGTCCTTGAGGGAGTTCCAGTTAAATATGGAAAGTTGTTTAACCAGATGTAACTCTTTGAGAGCGTAACAAAGAAACCAAATGGACCCTCACGGGTGGGGTTGGCAGGCCGATGTAAAGCATCGATAATAACATCAGTTGTTGTTGACGTTGCAACAGACACGCAGCATGCATAAAGCTAAAGGTCTGACTCAGAGAGTTTTCTGTTTTCAATGATGAAACGCCGTTGGTTTAGTGGTGACACAGCTGTAGTTAGTTTGTAGCAGTAGTAGCCGTAGTGTTTCAAATCATTTTTAAATAGAAGCAGTTTAATTTGAAATATCTGTGGGTTGTTTTGCATGCCATTGCGTTTCGTGGGGCAGACTGGGCATGCCCATTGCCCATGCCTAGATTCGGCCCTGGTCATAAAGTGTTATAAATAATGTCTCTCGTGCAGGAACCACACTGACGTGTTTCCAGTGTTCTCACGGCCATCCTGGGACCTGTGTGGATAACGAGCTGGAATGTCCTGACGAGAACCACCTGTGTGCCGTCACCAGAATCACCTCCTACATAGGTAGGACCCAGAGATGGCGACTCCAGTTTAAGACTCGGACTTGCGTCCAACTCGAGTCGGCAAAAATAGATTCCCGACTCAACTCGGACTCCGTCCCTAATGACCCAGACTCGACTCGGACTCTAGGTCAATGACTCTCAATGACCTGTCGAGTCTTTAAGAGTCTTGCCTTACTTTTTTGTACCCACAAAAAAAAAAAATCCATTTGTCCTTGAACACCAAAAATGAGTTAAACTATTGTTCCAAACCAAATGGACCCATTTGGCTTCATTTTACGATCTCAAGAGTTACAGATCTATGAGGGTCAATTTGGTTACCAACTGTCCACCATTTAGCCTGGGGACCACCTGGAATCCTCTCAGGGACCACTGTTTTTAAAGCCACTGCTATATACAATAGCTTGAACAAAAGTCACATAGGCCTCGATTCTTTTCCCATATAACAGAGGTTTTCAACCGGTGGTCCGGGGATCACCAGTGGTCCTTGAGAGGGTTCCAGGTGGTCCCCAGCTGTTGGTTAACCAGATGTAACTCTTGAGATCGTAAAAATGAAACCAAATGGACCCTTGTGGGTCCATTTGGTTTCATTTTTACACTCTCAAGAGTTAAAAAAAAATATTCATCATCTTAACCCTTTCAGGACGGGAATCCATATTTGGATTCTGTGCAGTATGTACAGTATTCCAGAATTAACTTTATTTTTTATGTCATATATAAATATTTCAAGTTTTTCAGAAACCTTAGGCCAGGCCTAAATGGGTAGCCCAAGTCTACACAACTAGAGAATGTAGAAGATTAATGGCTTTTGTTTCCCAAATCCAGCCTAGAATTGTGGACAAAAGAAAGTTTTGGGGTCTGTGGGGCTAAAATGTCCTCAAATAGTGGTCCGTGGCTCAAATGCTGAATAAATGGTGGTCCCTGGTGTCAAAAAGGTTGAAAACCCCTGCCATATAATATCCCGGATGTTCTCACTGCCACCCATATAGCGAGCAGAAAACCGTGCGATCAAAGCCCCCGATCTGATGATGCAAGATCGGGGCTTTGATCGCACAGTTTTCTGCTCAATATAGGTTTTGTCAGCAAGCATAAATAAGGTAACACTATACCCATCGCCATCGTACAGTAGAACACTCCATGTGCTACACATACCTACCCTACCTGTGGGAAAGTGTTTAACAGCAGCCAGTGTTGCCAACTGCCAAAATACAAAATGCACTAGTGGCACTTCCAAAATGCACTAATGCGCTAGATGCTCGCCTGGAACATACAGATCAAAATGACCATTAATCTTCTACATTCTCTAGTTGTGTAGACTAAGTTGGGCTAATTCACATGATGAATATTTTAACTCTTGAGGGTGTAAAAATGAAACCAAATGGACCCGCAAGGGTCCATTTGGTTTCATTTTTACGCTCTCAAAGAGTTACATCTGGTTAACCAGCTGTCCATCATTTAGCCTGGGGACCACTGGTTGAAAACCACTATCATAGGAGGGAAAAATGGTGAAAAATGAGGGTTTTATCTCTGGCGCCTGTCAATCAATTCCGCCCCAACTCACCAGTAAAAAAAAGCACTAGATTTTCCGCCAGGAGTTTTTCACTAATTTTGGCGCTAGAGGGGGTCTGAAAAAAAGCTAAATATAGTGACAAATGCGCCAAGTTGGCAGCACTCACAGCAGCCGATGCACGTGTGTGTGTACATTTGCAAGATGACATCATAGAGAGTAGAGAGTAGAACAAAGCCAGGTTTCAATGCGTCAGAACACATAAGAACGCATGCTTCAACACAGGTGACACCTTTTCCCCCCCACACCCAATTAAGGTTCGCTTAAAAGGTCGCATCGTTGTTCATCCATTTTGACCTGAAAAAATATAAATATTTGCGCCATTTTCACCATTTTCCAAAAAATATCAGTTCTACAAGCAAGCTCATAGCTTGGCCTGTTCCTTGTTGGACTTGCCTCCTTGTGTGTGTGTGTGTGTGTGTGTGTGTGTGTGTGTGTGTGTGTGTGTGTGTGTGTGTGTGTGTGTGTGTGTGTGTGTGTGATGCCTGCTATGTCTTGAACCTGACAAAGACCCACACCCAGGGGTGTAGTGGAGGGGGGACGCAGGGAGACGCGGGGGGACGGCACCCCCCCACTGCTCACATCTAAAATATTTTTGAGGCAAAAGTAGGCCTATGTTTTGTGTCTTGTCATTTGCTTTTATGGATACAATTAGGCATTGTAAACAATATCTTTCACGTGTCTGCGTGTGTTGTGCAGGCGCACGCAAATGCATGCACATGTGTGTGCATGCACGTGTCTTAAAGGGGAATTCCACTCATTTTCAATATTTTACTATGTCTAATATATACCTTAGAGATGTTGTGTGGACATGATGAAAAGGTTCCCCGAATTCTGTGTTTCTGTGTGTTTTGGATGTCTGAAAAAAAAATGGGGAAATACACCTTGACATCATCAAGATGTGTTTCACCACTAGCTTGTACTAGCTTGTAGTGAAGCTATACACTACTTGTTTTGTGTATCAAGGAGTGTAGCTTACTACATTTTTTGAGTAACCCCCCACACACATTTTCGAATTCCGCCCATTTTTAATGGGTAGAAAACCTCTGATATACATCCCAAAACTTAGACATGCCACCATCTTAGGTTGAAACCCGACCCTAGATTATTATTATTATTATGATTTCTACCCATATTATTTCATTATTATTATTATCTAGAAACTTGTACATTAAATTGAGATGCAAATTTATATATATTATGTAATGTTGATGTAGCAAGCTACTTTTGTCGTGTAGCTTGTAGTGTACCTTGCTACAATTTTCTGGGGATAGCTTGTAGTGTAGCTTAGCTACAATTTTCTCAAGAGTAACAAGTAGTGTAGCTTACTACATTTTCCCAGTAACTTGCCCATCACTGTCTCTTCTCCAGCTGGTGTCCAGATGCAGGATGTGAGCCTCACAGAGTGTGTGGCTCCTCACCAGTGCATCCCCACTTCGGTCAACTACGGCATCAGCAGGCGCATCGCCAACAGCCGCTGCTGTTCCACCGACCGCTGCAACACGCAGGACATCCCAGGTATAGCAGTACTTAACCATGGTTATGATAGTTAACTAAAACTAACTAAAACACGAAAACTAAAATTCAAAAAACATTTGAGTTAAGTGAAACTAATATAAAACTAAAAATGAATGCAAAAAACGATAACTAAACTAAAAAACTGTAATGTGGGTTCAGAAAACTAATAAAACCCTTAGTTTTAGTTTTTAAAAAGCTTCTGAGAGCGTACAAATGAAACCAAATGGACCCTCAACCAAATGGACGCTAGCGGGTTTCATTTGTACGCTCTCAGAAAAAAAAAACAGCATGAGGAGGAGATGCTTCTAGATCTTTTATCCACTACTGAGTTCCATAAACACTGGGGGTAAAAATTGTGTTCTTGTGGGAGAGTGCAATCATCCAATCGACTAAGAAACTCAAAGCAAGGGTTGAATACCAACCGTTTCCTACTGTTTAAATCCTATACCTGACAACCAAAGCATAGAAAAAAAAATAACTAAAACTAAAACTATAACACTTTTTGAAAAAAGTGGTCCAGGTGTTATTTTGTGAAAATACTCCTTTATGGCTGTTTCCCCTTGTCAGTCCCCTTGACACCATGTCAGTAGTGTGTACTTAACACTCACACTTTCACTTTTGTTTCAGCAGTGGTTCAGCCATAAACCTTGTGCCACGCCCCCAGCTTTTGAGACAGCTGGATCACTGCTGAACCAAAAATGAAAGTGAAAGTGTGAGTGTTAACTCACTACTGACATGGTGGAGACACAATATATAGCAAAAAATTGCATTTTGGAGCGATGTATATAGGTGAACTTGCACAACGCCCATTGGCCCCATTATAAGCTTATTTTGGGGTAGGGGAAACAGCCATAAAGGAATGTTTTCACAAAATAACACCTGGACCACTTTTTTTTTTTTAATAACTGCAAATAAAGATAAAAAAAAAAAAAACGTTTGGGCCAGAATTCTTCTTTAAGAGTGCGTAAATGAACAGATGTCGCGCTGACTGAGACTTTCCGTGTCTTCCTTCCCTCCCAGCCCTCAATGACTCCAGTCCAAATGGACGGAGGTGTTTCTACTGCGACTCTGAAGACTGTGTCAACGTTCTGCACTGTCTGGGAGACGAGCACTACTGTGTGTCTGGTGAGATCAGGGCCGGATCTAGGTCATGGGCATGTGGGGGGAGGGGGGGGGGCTGCCTAAATGCCCAGTCTGCCCCACCGAACACGATGGCGTGCAAAACAAGCCAAGATATTTCAAGTTAAAGTGCTTCTCTTTAAAATGATGTGAAACACTACTACTGCTACTAACTAACTACAGCTGTGTCACCACTAAACCAACAGCATTTCATCATTGAAAACAGAAAACTCTCTGAGTCAGACCTTTAGCTTTATGCATGCTGTGTGTCTGTTGTAACTTCAACAACAACTGGTGTTATTATTGATGCTTTATTATTGATGCTTTACTTGACTAATAAAAGTCCTGTAACTTCACATTTGCACACTCTCAGGAAAAAAAAAAAATGCGGCTCCAGACAGATTTTGAATTTAATTTTGGGTTGAAAATGGCTCTTTTCAACATCTTGGGTTGCCGACCCCTAACCTAACCCTATGGGTATGGGTGCGACTTCATCGCCCGTGTCGCTTCGCGCCACGGGCGATGAACTCGCACCCATACCATTTTAACATGCCTCCCCAATTGGGAAATGTTATATCCGCCCTTGGGTGAGATCCTGAGACCGCAAACAGAAACAACAACAACAACAGCAGCAACATGTTTCAGCGTTTTAGGCTAGGTTTCAGTTGAGTCTAGTCTAGTTTTTTTCGAGAGTGACAAGTAGTGTAGCTTAGTACATTTTCCCAGTAACTTGCCCATCACTGGTTAGGGTTAGGGTTAGGGCAGGGGTCGGCAACCCAAGATGTTGAAAGAGCCATTTTCGACCCAAAATTAAATTCAAAATCTGTCTGGAGCCGCATTTATTTATTTTTTCCTGAGAGTGTGCAAATGGAACCAAATGGACCCTGGAGGGTCCATTTGGTTCCATTTGCACACTCTCAGAAAAAAAAAGGTTGTCAAAGAAAAATCATTAACATGGTGAAACACAACCTTTCTTCAGAAATGGAGTTTCTAAAAAAAAATAAATAAAGGAGTTTTACAGAACTCCATTTCTAGTCCACACAACATCTCTAAGGTATGTCATAGTAAACTGAGTAAACCTTTGAAAATGGGTGGTTCAGATTGAAAGCTCCACCTCTGATAACTGCTGGGCTTTTTTGACATGGCCAAGTGCTACTTTAACTGGCAACTGTCAGACAGTGTAACGCGTTTTGGGTGACTGAAATGTTTATATTATGTTGGCGGATCACCCCAATGTGTGTATGTAATAATGCTACAGCCAGGGAGCCACTAGGGCTGTGTTCTAGAGCCGCATGCGGCTCCTGAGCCGCATGTTGCTGACCCCATACGACACTATAGGCCCCACTGACGCCGTCTCTCTCTCACTAAGTTGGTTAACCAGATGTAACTCTTGAGAGTGTAAAAATGAAACCAAATGGACCCTTGCGGGTCCATTTGGACAAAAGCAAAAGAAATCTTTAGTTTTGGAGTCTGTGGAGCTAAAATGTCATCAAATGAATGTCTCTCTCTCTTTCTGTGTGTGTGTGTCTCTCTCTCTCTCTCTCTCTCTCTCTCTCTCTCTCTCTCTCTCTCTCTCTGCTCCCTGTGCACGCAGCGGAGCTGGGCGATGGGAAGATCCCGGTCAAAGGCTGCGCGTCGCGGGCGGTGTGCGCCCAGCCGCCCAGTGCGGCCCTACTGGCGGGAGTCGGCGTGAGCGGAGACGTCCAATGCTGCCAGGGAAACCTGTGCAATGGCAGCAGCATCGGCGGCGGAGGCGGGCGCGGGCCGGCGGCGACGGCCTGCGTGCTGTTGCTGCTGCTGATGTTCCGGTGACAGGCGCATATAGAGATGCGCAGTGACGTCACCGCCCCTGTTCCACTAGTGGATTCCCCATTCATTTTTCTCACAGACTTTTCGAAAATAATTTATATCAAGACGATTACGCCGCGGACAAAACCAACTCGAGTCGTGGCGAATCATGACGACACACACAAACTTTTGGGACAATAAAATAATTTCTAAGATGAAGAACGAAACAAAAAGTCTTGTATCATGCCCTTTTCTACTTCTTCCTAATTATATATTATATGACGATATTGTGTTTGTTGTCATGATGTGTCACGACCCGAGTTGGCTTTGGCCGCGGCACAATCGTGTTTTTATTAACCATTTTCGAAAAGTCTATGAGGAAAATGAATGAGGAATCCACTAGTGGAACAGGGGCGGTGATGTCACTGCGCATCTCTATACACCTGTACGCCGCTTCATGGACATCGACATGGATGCTAGATGTTCCAAAGATGGAGGATTGACGGCGTCTGTTTTTGATCGCAAGATCGCGGTCAAAAGGGAACAGATTTGTGCGCCAGTCCCGTTCTTCGTGCCAAAGGACTGCTCCCTGGATATACTGGATATATATATGTATATATACTATATATATATATATATATATATATATATATATATATATATATATATATATATATATATATACTCTATATACTTGAAATCTGTTTGCCGTTGTCTGTTTTAGAGGCTACATATTTAGCCTTGATGCTAGTGAGCTAACATGTGGTTTTAACAGTGGTTTTACGCCAGAAGCAGTTGACAGTTGGATTTTAATTGACAGTACACTCCGTCATGAGCAGTATGTGTTAAAGGATATTTTATTTAAAAAATGTTTTTATGTACTCATCCTTATGGGAACATCCCAGACAGTTTATAAGTTACTTCCATTCAGTATTTAGATATTTACTGTTAATTTAGCTGCCCCGCCCCCTTCCTATACAAGCCCATTATACATTAAACTTTAATTTTAAATTTTAAATTCACCATGACATTAACCACGATTCATCGAAAACATCCAGTTTTCATTTATTTTTAGAATATTGTTTTGCAAAATGTTAGCAGCCTCTGTGCCACGCTGATTACAGCCAAATTAATAGAACAATAGGCCTTTTTTTTTAAAAAGTAAATGAAAACAGTAAATAAAAAGAACAGTCCCCCCTCATGTGTGGAGGACAATAGCAGTCACCAGAGGAATGTATCATGGAGTTTTAAAGGTAATAGGCAAATCTAGTGTGTACTGTACAAACAGCAGAAGCACAAGCAGAATCTAACTCCACCTCACCTCCACTCTATTGGCTCATTATGAATCTGCTGGAGACTGCTGTGCTTTTACTGGCTAAAACGCTGCAGTTAAAAATGATATTACATGGCTTGAATGAATGCTCCAATCAGAAGCCAGCGTTCTGGTCATGTGAGCGGTGACATATTACACTATAATTCACCGCTCCGCTCTATATTGGACCGCTGCATAATCAAGGTCCCCAAAGTGCAAACAGCTGTGTTCATATCAATCCGCGCTGCGCTTCCGCATTTAGTTCCAGCACGCCGTTAGCGGGTCCATTTGGTTAGCTACGTATTTGGTTGTTTACATGCCGTTAGCGGGTCCATTTGGTTAGCTACGTATTTGGTTGTTTACATGCCGTTGCCGTCACCCTCTCAAGGACCACTGGTGGTCCTCGGACCACTGGTTGAAAACCACTGACGTGAGCCATGTAATAAGCGGGATAACACCCTTCGTTATCCCTTACATATTAAATATCTAAATACTGAATCAAGTAATGTAAAAGCTGTCTGGGGTGTTCACATGAGCCTGAGTAGATGATAAAAATGACCAAAAGTCCATGAGAGGGCTCCAGAACCAGGACCAGGACCCAGCAAAATGATGGAACGATGGTTAACCAGATGTAACTCTTTGAGAGTGTAAAATTGAAACCAAATGACAGCATTTGGTTTCATGTTCATCATCTGAATCACTACCACTTCATTAATAATTAATGAAGTGGTAGTGATTCAGATGATCTAATTGCGTAATTATTAGTCTACACAATTAGATAATGTAGAAGATGAATCATCATTTTTGATCTACTGTAGGCCTACTGTATTGTGTACTGTATGTTTTGCCTGGTTGGATTTGCGAAATCCAGACCTGAATTGTGGACAAAAACAAAACACATGTTTAGTTTTGGCGCCTGTGGGAATGAAATTGCGTTGAAAACCACTGTCTCTCAATGATTCTACTGTCCTGAATCATTGAGAGCAGTTTCACGGAAAACCACTGCAGAAATCTGTCCTGGACAGATTTCCGTTGTAAAGGCCCTGCTACACTAGCAATATTTTGATCAATATCAACTAGCAATGTCAACATCAACGGGCAACATGATGAGACACATGGCAACAGGCAACATTAAAAGGGGAATTCCACCCATTTTCACCCATTGCAGTGAAGCAGCAGCAGCCATGGTTTCAGAAAAGTTTGTCTGTGGGAGTCTGGAAGAAAGGATCACATGACGCCAAGGAGGGCTGTGATTGGAGGATTCCGAGATGTTGACCAGTAGAGGGCGCTAAAAATCTGACTTTTATGAACAACCTGGAGTTGATCATTTTCTATAGAAAAGTGAAAAGTCAACGTTGATCATTGACGTTGCTTGTTGACGTTGATTGAACATTGCTAGGTGCATCAGGGCCCTAAAGCACATGGACAAAGGACACACATTATTACAGCATGTTGCACCGTATTCCAACGTGCGTGCCATGTGGTTCTGGGCTAGTATAACTGTACACGCGTGGGGGTGACCTGGTTTCTCCTTTCTCCCCCACCACGCCCCGTGCACCGTAAGAGAAACGCCACGCCCGTTGTCCTTTCTTCACCGACGACAACAACGGCAACAATGAAACCCTTGCATGCCTCACTCGCACACATTCTCCCCACATAATGGCTGTTTTCGTAGGAGAGAAACTTTCCCCTGAAAACCGATCAGCAGATCAGGTTGTTTTGTGCGTTTGTGACGAGGAACGTCATATAGGGTTGTCCTGATGCGAGTCTCATCAGAGATCAAAAGAAAAGAAAAAGAGAAAACGTGATTCATCCCTAGTATCAATGCATCCATATGAACTAGTACACACGGAAATCAAATGAGCAGGAAAAAAAAGAAGTGATCGTGACATCCCTAATAGATTGGTTATTAGTAGGGATGTCTCGATGCCACTTTAAAAAATAAATGAATAAATGAATAAATAAATAAATAAATAAATAAATAAATAAATAAATAAATAAATAAATAAATAAATGAATAAATTCTGAAAGAAAAAGCATTAACATGGTGAAATACATCTTGATGTATTTCACCATGTTAATGATTTTTTCAGACCTCCATTTTTAGGAAAAATACAGAATTGGCTGAACTTTTTTTTTTAAATCATGTCCACACAGCATCTATAAGGTATATTATTGACATATTAAAATGTTGAAAATGGGTGGAGTTCCCCTTTAAGAAGTCCCCCTTGTTATGTGTGTGTATGTAATACTGATATATTATGGTGTCAACCTGCAATAAAATGGTTAAATGTTCCTCTGTGTGAGTGATCCTAACTGACCAACAAAATGTGAAATAAGGAGGAAATACCATAATATATACTATATAGTGAAGAACTAGGAACAAAGATTTGAGAAATAGAATCTGTTTAATGATGTCATAAAACGCCTATCTACAATGTTCTGCCACTTATTAAAAAATGGAAACCTTGAAAGTAACATTAAGTAATATTTAATAACTCAAGCATAACTCAAGTAACTCAAATTCCGTTAATTGGATGTTGAATGATTAAAAAAAAACATGAATTAATTTAATTAATCACAGCTTCAAAATTAATTTAATCATGATTAATCACCATTCAAACTATATCCGAAATATATAATTTTAAAAGAAAAATATTTTTCTTTGACGGGAATTGAACATTTAAAAAAGAAAAGGAATCTGGGGGAAAAATATATCTGTTTATTTCTTAAATATTTAACAAAATAGGTGATCTACAATCCCCCAATGCTTGTAGATCCCTCCAGCTATACTATACGGCTCTGGTTACAGGGAGACACACACCTATATACATTGTATATGTCCATAAAACTGCCCTATACCCATATGATCAGTGGGTTGAGTCATTGTGCATGAGTTAATTGCATTAAAAATTTAATCAAATTCAACAAAATTAATTTAACTAATTAACTTGTTATTTTCAACAGCCTAGTAAAGTAAACCAAAACAGATTTAAACTTTTTTCCCACATCACGTGCATCCTTGAAATGTGATCAGTTTTCTACTCAGCCATTCAGCTCATCTCAGGTCTTCAGTGGCATTTTCTTTTGTCATCTGTTTCTCCAGACGTGTTGTTATATAATACCGTAACGTCTGCGACGCACAGGCGAGTCTCTATCTATCCACCGACCTCTCTGTATCTCCCCTCCATCCATCTCTCTCTCTCTTCCATGTCACGATTTTACTAGAGCTGTCAATCAATTAAAAATGTAATTGCGATTAATCGCATGATTGCCCATAGTTAATCTTTGATTTAATCACATATTTTTATGAGTTCTGAATATACCTTAAATTAGTGTTTTTCAAGAATATTCATATCAAGGTCAATTATTTATTCTTAATTGAGCCACAGACCACCATTTGATGACAGTTATTTAGACTTCCAGACCTAAATTAAGAATTGCAGATATTTAACAATTATTCACCTGCATTTGGCAAAATTGAACCAAATAGACCCACTTTACACACACACACACACACACACACACACACACACACACACACACACACACACACACACACACACACACACACACACACACACACACACACACACACACACACACACACACACACACACACACACACACAGTGTTGCCAACTGCCAAAATCCAAAATGCACTAGTGGCACTTCCAAAACGCACTAGAATGCGCTAGATGCTGAAGGGAACCACTAGAGACGGAAGCACACCTCTAGGGAATGTAATGAGCATTAATCTTCTACATTCTCTAGTTGTGTAGACTTGGGGCTAACACACATGATGAATATGTTAACTCTTGAGAGCGTAAAAATGAAACCCGCAAGGGTCCATTTGGTTGTCCAAGGGTCCATAAATCAGTAGAATGTACGATTGTAATAGCCCAGGGGTTTTCAACAGGTGGTCCGGGGACCACTAGTGGTCCTTGAGAGGTTTCCAGGTGGTCCGCAGGCTAAATGATGGAAAGTTTGGTTAACCAGATGTAACTCTTGAGAGTGTAAAAATGTAACCAAATGGACCCTTGCGGGTTGTGCCTGGAATAATGGAATTGTGGACAAAACCAATGTAAGTTCTTTAGTTTTAGGTCTTTGGGGTGAAAATGTCATCAAATGGTGGTCCGTGGCTCAAATGCTGAATAAATGGTGGCCCCTGGTGTCAAAAAGGTTGAAAACCCCTGTAATAGCCTATAGCCTGCACATCCGTACTCAATAGGAAAAGCTGTCGCTCATTGAAAATGTGAACAGGGACTGTATGTTTTCCAATTGTTGCTGAGATAATGGAAGGCAACATCCTGAGGGCAAACTGGTGTAGATTTCCTTACGTTTCTGGCAGAGTGTGTGTGTGTGTGTGTGTGTGTGTGTGTGTGTGTGTGTGTGTGTGTGTGTGTGTGTGCGCGCGCACGTGTGCGGCATGCACACACGCACACTGAACGGCTTTCGTCTGCAGCACGTCCAGGGGCGGATATAGGCATGGGCATGGGGCGGCAATGCCTCACTAAATACCCAGTCTGCCCCCCCCAAACACGAAGCAATGCAAAACAACCCAAGATATTTCAAAGTGCTTATATTTAAAATGACTCCGAGTCAGACCTTTAGCTTTATGCATGCTGCATGTCTGTTGCAACTCCAACAACAACTGATTAGTAATATTATATATATTATTACAACTGTTATTATTGATGCTTAATTGCGAAATTAAAGTCCTGTAACTGAAATTGGTATGGGTGCGGCTTCATCGCCCTTGGCACGAAGCGACACGGACGATGAAGCCGCACCTATACCATTTTCTCTTGCCCCCCCAAATCGGACATTTTACATCCGCCCCTGAGCGCGTCGCTCCTCCATAATATGGAAGTCTAGATTAGACAAAAATACAGATGCATATGCTATACTTATGTTGTATTTTTTTAGTCTTTGTAAAAAAAAAAAAAAAAAAAACGTAATTATTTATGTGTTATTTAGATATTTGTTGAGCCTGCGTTTACAACTGCAGCATCGATTTCACCTTTAGTGACGTCACTGCTTTAGACATACACTGGTTTTAATGGTTATAATTAATTCTGATTCTAAAGACCGCCATTTGATGACATTTAGCCCCTCATACGCCAAACTGTTTTGTCCACTGTTGGACAAAACAGCACGGACACGGATCTAGGCATAGGCATGGGGGGGCAATGGCCCCCTAAATGCCCAGTCTGCCCCACAAAACATGATGGCATGCAAAACAACCCAAGATAGTTCAGTGCTTCTATTTAAAAGTATTTGAAACACTACTGAAAATGGTATAGGTGCAAAGTGACACGGGCGATGCCCCCTTACCATTTTCTCCCCCCCCCCCCCAATTGGGAAATGTTACATCCGCTCCTTCCTATGGGCATATCAGTCAGATACAGTATGCAAATCACATCATGCCATTTCATTTTATATGGTTATAATGAGGTTATACTCATGTATCGGAAGGAAATTGACACAATTCCACACCGGAAAACTTTATTTGCAAAATTTATTGTTTTTTGCAAACCGAATCAATAGTTCAATAGCACCAAAATTATAGCACAGGATTCAAACATAACGTAATTTTTAAATTGCAAATGGAAAATCAAAAGATCAATATAACCAACCTACAAGCCCATGACTCATTGCAGTATGGCATGTTGAGAGCTTGTAGACCTGCTGTTCAATTTTATCAAAGTTAAGGTGACCAGAAGCAGACTGTTCGTTTGAGGTATTGCTTGTATGGGACTAGGGCTGGGGGTTTTCAACAGTGGGTCCGGGGACCACCAGTGATCCCTGAGAGGATTCCAGGTGGTCCCCAGGCTAAAAATGATGGACAGTTGGCTAAGCACGGCAGGTGTTAAATCTTTGAGAGCGTAAACGTGAAACCAAATGGACCCTGGCGGGTCCATTTACGCTCTCAAGGGTTAAAATATTCATCATGTGAATTAGCCCAAGTCTACACAACTAGAGAATTTAGACGATTAATGGTCATTTATGATCTGTATGTTTGACTGTTTTGTTTCCCAAATCCAGCCTTGAATTGTGGACAAAAAGAAATCTTTAGTTTTGGGGGTCTGTGGGGCTAAAAAAGGTCCTCAAATGGTGGTCCGTGGCTGAAATTCTGAATAAATAGTGGCCCCTGGTATATAAAAAGGTTGAAAACCCATGGACTAGGGGATATTTCTCGCATTATTTTAACCGGCTTAAAAAAAAAAAAACTATTCGGGAACTAACTATAAGGACATTTGAAAACACCCAGCATGCTTTGTCGTTGACACAACAGCAAAAGTACTCGTAGTTTGTTTTTTTCCTCCACAGCAGATTATATATACTATACATGCACAGTACAGTAATGCGTCCACGGGATACAGTAGTTTACTGGTCATTGCGTCCCAAAACCTTAGAGCCGCAACCAACAATGAATGATCGATCGATTCATAAATATAGTGACGTTATTCGTAACATCATTTTATCATCTCGGCAATGATCCTCCAAATGTATTTAAAAAGCTTTAATAGAAAAAAAAAGCTCCATGCATGTGTTTTTGGTCTCTTTGTTGTTGTTGTTTTTTTGCATTCTGACAAGGCAAGAAAAAACACATTCTCTTTGGCCACTAGCACTCGTTGTTTCCCCCTTTCCTGTCAATCACTGCCAGGCTCCTCCCCCCCACCGGTTTTGCCAGGACTACTGATTATGAGCGATCACATGCGTTGGTTTAAAGTATAAGTGAAGTTGCTGGATATTAGTGGGAACTGGTATGCGCTGTCGAAATGGTAATAATGTGTTATTACCATTTTTACAGTGTGATGTACCAGTTCCACTAATATCCCGCAACTTGACATTGAAGCCATTTAAGAGGAGTGGACCAACATTCCACAGGCCACAATTGACAATCTGATAAACTCTATGCAAAGATGTTTTGCACTGCATGAGGCAAATGGTGGTGAGTGTCACACCAGATACTGACTGGTTCAGAGTTCCCAGACCCTCAATAAAGCAAAAACATCTGCACATTTCAGGGTGGCCTTTTATTGTGGACAGTTTAAGGCACACATGTGCACTAACCATGATGTCACATATGCATCTTTATGTGGACACCACATAAGATGGGATGGATTATCTTAACGAAGCAGAAGTGCTCAATATCACTTTTAGGCAGATTTGTGAACAGTGTTTGAGAGAAATGGTTATATTTTATATCTGGAATGAATTTTAGGTCTTTAACTCCATCTGATGAAAAATGGGAGTAAAAACAAAAGTGTTGTGTTTAAATTTCTGTATATATATATACACAGTATATATATATATATATATATATATATATATATATATATATATATATATATATATATATATATATATATATATATTCACTATTATGACATTGTTTGACATTATTTCACTGCGGACCCCCATCTGGAAGCAAGTTCTAGGGGATCCCCCGGAAGCAAAGGTTGGAGTCAAAACTGTTTGCGCCTGAAATAATATATTTAAGATTTGCACCACATTTTCACGATTTAAAAAAGAAAATGGCTAGCTTTCAATAGCTAAAGTATGATTCTTAGAAACACCCAAAACGCGTTACAGTACAGAAACGGGGTTAAAGGGGTATTCCACTTTCAAGAAAACCTTTGTTCATTTTATGGTCTACTCCAGGGGTTTTCAAACCCTTTTCATACCAGGGACCACCATTTACCACAGGCCACCAGTTGACGACATTTTAGCCCCAAAAACCCTCAAACTAAAGATTTATTTTGTTTTTGTAATTTGTCCTCAATTCCAGGCTGGATTTCAGAGAAAACTAAACAGTCAAACATACAGATCCAAAATGACCATTAATCTTCTACATTCTCTAGTTGTGTAGATTTGGGCTAATTCAGATGGTGAATATTTTAACTCTTGAGAGTGTAAAAATGAAACCAAATGGACCCGCAAGGGTCCATTTGGTTTCATTTTTACGTTCTCAAGAGTTACATCTGGTTAACCAACTTAGCTGGGGACCACCTGGAACCCTCTCAAGGACCACTGGTGGTCCCCGGACCAACTGTTGAAAACCCCTGGTCTACTCAGCCTCATGTGAACACACCAGACAGTTTATACGTTACTCCACTCAGTATTTAGATATTTGATGTTCATTTCAGTGCATCCGTCTCCTTCCTATACAAACCCATTATAAATTAAAACTCAATTTTAACTATGGAACCATGGAATTTTATTTAAAGTTTTCATTTATTTTTAAAATAAAATTTCAATTTATTTTTCTTCTTTCTTTCTTTCTTTCTTTCTTTCTTTCTTTCTTTCTTTCTTTCTTTCTTTCTTTCTTTCTTTCTTTCTTTCTTTATTTTTTAAAATAAATAATGTTTTTTGGAAACTGTAGCAGCTCCATTTGGGTGGGCATGAACACCCAAATGGATAAAACAATACTTAAAAAAAAAAAAAAAAAAAAAAAAAAAAGATTGTAAATGAAATTCCAAAGCCCTCTCACATATTAGGAGGACAATATCGGTCACCAGAAAAAAGATGGGTTGTGTTTGAGTTTTAGGTTATAATGGGTTTGTATCGGAAGGGAGCGGGACAGCTGAAATGAACATCAACTAACTGAATAGTGAACGGAGTAACTTATAAACTGTCTTGTAAACCTGGTGTGTTCACATGAGACTGAGTAGACCATAAAATGACCAAAAGTTATTTTTTTTCGAAAGTGAAATATCCCTTTAACCCTTTGTGTACTGAACGCGTTTTGGTGTTTTTAAGCTGTTGAAAAATAGCAGATCTACAAGCTCATATCGCGCCACCGAGTGGCGCGATATGAGCTTGTAGTTCTGCTATTTTTGAAAAAATTGTGAAAGGCATCAGAAACTAGAATCTGATCAGGACACAATGGGTCAAGAGTCTTGCTCCGGGATGCGCGTCGCCGACGTGTCGCCGCCGGCCTCTCCTGGAATCGTAGCCGGGGCGATGGCCGTCGCCGCCGCCACTCTCTCGGGCTCTGGCGTTGCGGGCAGGCTCTCCGGCGCCAACACGTGAGTCATCATGTGCCTCTTCAGCGTGGCGTTCTGGCTGAACCGCTGCTCGCAGAGCGTGCAGGCGAACGGCCCCGCGTGCGTCCGCATGTGCGCCTTGAGGCTGAGCTTGTGTCCGAAACTCAGCTCGCACACGGTACAGCCGAAGGGCCTCTCCCCCGTGTGAGTACGCATGTGCGTCTTGAGGCTGGAGTTGTGGTTGAAGCGCTTGTGGCACGCGTCGCAGGCGAACGGCTTCTCGCCGGTGTGGGCGATCATGTGCGTCTTCAGGCTGAGCTTGTGGCTGAACCTCTGCTCGCAAACGGTGCAGCCGAAGGGCTTCTCGCCCGTGTGCGTGCGCATGTGCGTGGTCAGGCTGTAGTTGCGGTTGAAGCCCTTCTGGCAGACGGCGCAGGTGAACGGCGTCTCGCCCGTGTGCGTCTTCATGTGCCGCTTCAGCGTGACGCTCGTGCTGAACGGCTGCTCGCACACGACGCAAGTGAAGGGTTTCTCCCCCGTGTGAGTCCTCAGGTGCGCCTTCAGGCTGAAGTTGTGGTGGAAGCGTTTTTGGCAGAGCGGACAGGTGAACGGTTTCTCCCCCGTGTGAATCGCCATGTGCGTTTTCAGGCTGCGGTTGTGCCTGAATTTCTGCGCGCAGACCTCGCAGCTGTACGGTTTTTCGCCGGTGTGGATCCGCATGTGCGTCTTGAGGCTGATTTTGTGGCTGAAGTGTTGCTCGCAAACCGTGCAAGCGTAAGGTCTCTCGCCCGAATGGATCCTCATGTGGGCCTTGAAGTTCATGCTCAGGCTGAACTGCTGCTCGCAGAGGTTACAAGTGAAGGGTTTCTCGCCCGTGTGCGTTATCATGTGCGTCTTCAGGCTGAGCTTGTGGCTGAACTTCTGCTCGCAGACGGTGCAATGAAAGGGTTTTTCCCCCGTGTGGATCCTCATGTGCGTCTTCAGGTTGCTCTGGTGGTTGAAGATCTTCTGACAGACGGTGCAGGCGAACGGTTTGTCGCCCGTGTGAGTCCGCGTGTGCACCGTGAGGTTCACGCGCTGGCTGAACGCCTGTCCGCAAACCGTACAAACGAAGCTCTTCTTCCCGGCGCGTTTTTTCGACGCCGGTTTCGGCTCCTGGGAACGCGGCTCGCGCCCCGGAGACGGCGGCACTACTTGTCGCTGTCCTCGTACGCGTCGCGTCTCGCGTCCGTCTAAAGCCGATCCTCGATCCTCCCCGTCGGGTTTAGAACGGCGCGACGAGAGGAGCCGGGCGCCGGCGTCGTCGCTGGTCGATCGCGACGCCACCCAGTACTGTATGTACGCTTGTGTTTTTATGTGTTCGGACGAGCTGCCGGCCAGAGGCTCTGTCTCTCTGCTTTCGTCGTCGTCACCGTTATTGCCGTCAACAGCATTCTCCTCTTCTTCTTCTTCTTCGTCTTCACTTTTCAACGTGAAGGCCAACGTCGAGCCGTCGTCGGCCTCCTCCGGTCTTTGAAGCAGCATCTCCTCCTGCTCCTCTTTAATCTGAGGAGCTTCTGGTGGTTCCTCTCGGAGCAGGCTGGAGTTCCTCTCCTGCGGTTCGGGTGGAACCTCCTCTCGACACGCCGGGGTTTGCAGGAACTCTAGGCAACAAACACAATGACTTGGTTATTACCCCATTGTGTCCTGATCAGTTTCTAGTTTCTGATGCTAGATTCTAGTTCCTCATGCCATATTCTAGTCCCCCAAGCTAGATTCTATAATTCTTGCGAGATTCTAGTTTTTCTGGAAAAATCTCTTTCTGTGTCAGTGATGCTTAACATATTTCATTGGAAGGACCCCCAGAAATATCTATTATTTAGCTGCAGAACCTCATCTAAAAACATGTTGTTCTAGGGATCCCCCAGAAGCAAAGATTTGAGTTAAAAATGTTTGCTTCTGAAATAATGTATTAAAAGATTTGCACCACATTTTCACAATTTTTCAAAAATAGCAGAACTACAAGCTCATATCGCGCCACTCGGTGGCGCGATATGAGCTTGCAGATCTGCTATTTTTCAACAGCTAAAACACCAAAACGCGTTCAGTACACAAAGGGTTAAATTCAGTCATTGCCACTAATAATCCTTTCTTTCATTTAAGCTTTAGATTAGTGGTTTTCAACCGTTTGATACCAGGACCTACCATCTATTCAGCATTTGAGCCACGGACCACCATTTGGCGACATCTTAAAGTTAAAATGACTATTTTAACTCTTGAGAGTGTAAACATGAAACAAAACGGACCCGCGAGGGTCCATTTGCTTTTATTTTTTTGGGCGCTCTCAAAACTGGCTAACCAACTTTTCACCTGGTTAACCCTCTCAGCCCACTGCTTTAGAGCAGGGGTGGGCAATTATTTTTCCCAAGGGGCCGAATGAGATACATACAATATTCTGGAGGGCCAAAACTAAAGGCTGAACTAAAGTCTGTGTAATATTAATTTAATTTCAAGATAAAAGTAAGATTTGAAAAGTAAGACCATTTGATGACATTTTAGCCCCACAGATCCCAAAACTTTCTTCAAGATTTTTTTTTGTTTTTGTCCACAATTCCAGGCTGGATTTGGGAAACAAAACAGGACCAGGACCATTCTCTTACATTCTCTGATCGAATGTGTAGACCTTTGGGCTAATTCATATGATGAATATTTTAACTCTTGAGAGTGTAAAAATGAAATAGCGTATAAATGAAACCAAATGGACCCTTGCGGGTCCATTTGGTTTCATTTATACGCTCTCAAAGAGTTACATCTGGTTAACCAACTTTCCACATTTAACTTGGAACTCTCTCAAGGACCACTGGTGGTCCCCGGGCCGGTCAGAGCCAAAGGGCCGCATTTGGCCCCCAGGGCCGCATAATGCCCAAGAATGCTTTAGATCAGGGGTGTCAAACTCATTTTGGGGTGGGGGCCGCATTGGACTTAATGTGACTTCATGGGGCCGGAGCACCGCGGTGCCAGTCACGTCGCAGTGCCAGTCACGCCGCAGTGCCAGTCACGCCGCGGTGCCAGTCGCATTAATTATTATTAATAGCTATTAATGACTTTCATTATTGGTTTTATACTTGTAGCCTAGATTAAGACATTTGCTATGAGAGATACTTTATTTATAGTGTGCCAATAAAATAGTTAAAGTAAAATTTCCAATAGTTTCTTAGCTGAAATTTGTCAATAGCTACAAAACCCATGGTTTTTTTGCAGACCTGCTTTTTATTGAAGTGAAGGATCATCGAAATAAAATACAGTATATATATTTTTTTTTTAACTCTGAACTCTGAACTGAATTATTATTATTATTACCCATATTATTATATTTAAATAGCCAAGCTGTGATCTGAATGATCCCTCAGTTATAGACCCTCATACTGGTGAAGTAACCTGACTCCGCCAGATAGGGCAGCAGAGAGAGGAGGAGGGAATACTCCTCTCTGCTGCCCCATCTGGCGGACTCAGGTTACTGCTACCGGACTAGTGCTCAGAGAAGAGAACTTGGAAGCATTTCTTTAAACGATCATAACTTTTGACAGGAACGTGCTAGAGACTTACTTTTTTTGATAGACTCAGACACTTTTGCTCTACAAGCCTGGGGCCGGATTAAATCATTGCGCGGGCCGGATCCGGCCCGCGCGCGGTATGTTTGACACCAGTGCTTTAGATGGTAGTAATAACTCAGACAAAAACAGACACTTGATAGGACAAATCAACGGAGAGATCATGTGATATCAGCTCTAGAAATGCAGGTAGGGACAACTAAGGAAGTGACTCACCAGTTAGCTCCTCCTGCTGTTCCTCTTTAATCTGTGGAGGTTCTGGATTCATCTGGACCGGACCAGCCTGGAACTTCTCTTTCCTGCTGTTCTCCTCTTTACACGGTGCGTAAAGAGAGCCAGAAATCTAGAAGGAGGTGAGAAGAGGTGATATCAGCAGGATAAAGTCAAATTGTTTCGTGTAGTGAAATCCGTTTCCAAGTAGGAACAGGAGCGGATGTAACATTTCCAAATTGTGGGGGGTAGGAGGGGGGGGGGGGGGGGGGGAGGAAAAGTGGTATGGGGCGATTTGGTCGCACCCATACCATTTTCGCTGACAGGACTTTGATTAGGCAATTAAGAATCAATAATAACATCAGCTGTTGAAGTTGCAACAGACACGCAGCATGCATAAAGCTAAAGGTCTGAGAGTTTTCTGTTTTCAATGATGAAATGCTGTTGGTTTAGTGGTGACACAGCTGTAGTTAGTTAGTAGCAGTAGTAGTGTTCCAAATCATTTTTAATCTAAGCAATTTAATTTGAAATATCTTGGGTTGTTGTGCATGCCATCGTGTTTGGTGGGGCAGACTGGGCATTAGAGGGGCATTGGCCCCCCCCCCCCCCCCCCCCCCACCACCCCATGCCTAGATCCGCCCCTGAGTAGGAAGGTGGGTAAATACTCTCACATCTTCTCCCTGAGTCCCCTGGGGTAGATACCCTCACAAATATGTACATGCAGTAATCCTGGGCTCTAAACTGCCTCCCCCTGGCCAGCGGCACCTGATGGAGGGGACTGGAACTGGTTGGAATAACATGTTCCTTTCACGATGCGCTACGTCCAACCAGGGAAACTCCCCCGTGTCAGGTGAAAAGAAGGCAGCTTGGACTCCTCATGCATTGAAGGAAGAATGAGGCAATTCCCCTGCCGCCCCAGGTTGGTGGAGGGTGTGTACAGCCCAGGATCACATTAGGAATTGGCACGGGGTGAAGAATTGGGTTCCAAAATCGTGGGATAACAATTATTAAAATCACTGGCCCCAGGGATTCCTCTTTTTTGTATGCTGTATAACTACTATTATCTAATTCAGGGGTGGGCAATTATTTTTCCCAAGGGGCCAGATGAGATACATAAAATATTGAGGAGGGCCAAGACTAAAGGCTAAACTAAAGTCTGTGTAATATTAATTTAATTTCAAGATAAAAGTAAGAGTAAGACCAACCATTTTGACACCAGGACTATTTATTCAGTATTTCGGCCCGGACCACCATTTGATGGCATTTTAGCCCCACAGACCCCAAAACTAATGATTTCTTGTGTTTTTGTCCACAATACCCGGCTGGATTTCACAAACAAAACAGGCAAACATAGATTTAAAAAAAAGACCATTCTTTTACATTATCTGATTGTGTAGACTTTGGGCTAATTCCAGATGGTGAATATTTTAACTCTTGAGAGCGTAAACATGAAACCAAATGGACCCACAAGGGTCCATTTGGTTTCATTTTTACGCTCTCAAAGAGTTACATCTGGTTAACTAACTTTCCACATTTAACTGGAACTCTCTCAAGGACCACTGGTGGTCCCCGGGCCGGTCAAAGACAGCCAAAGGGCCGCATTTGGCCCCCGGGCCGCATAATGCCCACTTTGCCCAGGTATGATCTAACTACTATATCTATTACTACTTTAATAGTAATAAACAACAATAGGCATAAAGAAATGGCCTGCAGTTAAACTATTGCCGACAAAATAAAGAATTTATTAGAAATTTAGACAAATAATGACAACACTGCTCCGACTGCTGATTGGTTCATTGGCTTGCCATCATAAAAATAAAAAAATAGAATGGACATTCAAGATGGGACACTTATCCTGTTGAAGATGTCATTACGTTTCTACAGGAAATTATTGTTGCATGCGCACACACCTCCAGATAATTAAAGAATATGTGAGTAACGCAAACTCTCTATATAGCCACTTTAATCTGAAATATCTTGGAAATTTGGCTTGTTGTTGGCATGCCATTATGTTTGGTGGGGCAGTCTGGGCATTTGGGGGGGCATTTGCCCCCCATCCCCCCCAATGCCCATGCCTAGATCCGCAACTGCCATCCATCCATGGACAGTCAGAGAGACAGACAGACAGACAGACAGACAGACAGACAGACAGACAGACAGAACAGACAGACAGACAGACAGACAGACAGACCCATACGCAGGCACACAGCCAGGCAGAAGCGCGCGCGCGCTCACACGCACGCACGTCGCACACACACCACCACAGCTGCAGCAGCTGCAGCAGCTGCAGCAGACAGCCTGCAGACTGCATGCTAAATGCTGATCTAGTCTTACCATGGAGCGGATCGTTCTGCTTGTCAGCGGAGCGTTTGGCAGGACATGTTTATGAAGAGTTTATTAGTCTGCTCTAATCCTACAAAACTAAACTAATAAAGATAATAAAACACTGCACACCTGTGTTTATTCCGCCATGTTGGATCTCCTAGCCTGCAGCTATGGTGCAAATCGTAGGTTAATCCCGGAAGGTTCATTAATATTCATGAAGTGCTGCTCCGAGCATCCAATCACGTTTTACGCGAGGAGGCGGAACTTCCGAAATGCAGCGCTTGTTTTATCTGCCGGCTACTACTAGTCGGGCGGGGCGAAGGAAGTTTTACTGAGGTTATGGTTAGGGTTAGGTTAGGTTTAGGCATAGGTTTACTGAGGTTAAGTTTAGGGTTAGGATTAGGTTTAGGCATAGCCTAGTTTTACTGGGGTTATGTTTAGGGTTAGGGTTAGGTTAGGGTTAGAGTTAGACGGTGCTTTATATGGTAACTAACCCCTAAACAGAACCTCAGTAAAACTATGCTTCGCCCCGCCCGACTAGTAGTAGCCGGCAGATAAACAAGCGCCGCATTTTGGAAGTTCCGCCTCCTCGCGTGAACGTGATTGGATGCTCGGAGCAGCACCTCATGAATATTAATGAACCTTCCGGGATGCTCCTACGATTTGCACCATAGCTTTCCTGCAGTCGACTTGACGTCACCAGGCAGCGCCCTAGAGTATAGACAAGAGTTGCGACATCTCTGTTCACTCCCATGGAAAGGTCTAATGGCGGCTGCTCTGCATTGACTCTACTACGCAGAAATGCATTGAAATGCACTAATGTACATGATAAAATACCACTATTTTGTCCACTCAGTCTGTCTCACAGGAGGGCTGTGGGCAGTTCAGAAACTTCGTACAAATGGAAGAAGTTTCTGCCCTGCCCACAGCCCTCGAAAACAATGTGTTTCCAACTCCAGGTTGTCCCTATTCTGGCTGCATGCCATGAACAGCGCCGAGTTTTGCGATTTTCTGCCCCCTCAATGTCGCAACTCCTCTGCTAGATGGCTGTAGACGTCACGACCACCACGACCATAGATTTATATAAGAAAGCTAGATGGCTTGGGGCCAGTGTTGCCAACTTGGCGCATTTGTCACTATATTTAGCTCTTTTCCAGACCCCCCCTAGCGCCAAAAATTAGTGAAAAACTCCTGGCGGAAAATCTAGTGCTTTTTGGCTGGGAGTTGGGGGGAAATTGATTGACAGGCGCCAGAGATAAAACCCTCATTTTTCACCATTTTTCCTCCTATGACAGTGGTTTTCAACCAGTGGTCCCCAGGCTAAATGATGGACAGTTGGTTAACCAGATGTAACTCTTTGAGAGCGTAAAAATGAAACCAAATGGACCCTTGCGGGTCCATTTGGTTTCATTTTTACACTCTCAAGAGTTAAAATATTCATCATATGAATTAGCCCAAGTCTACAGAACTAGAGAATGTAGAAGATTAATGGTCATTTAATGGTCATATTCCCTTCCTGGCGAGCATCTAGCACATTCTAGTGCATTTTGGAAGTGCCACTAGTGCATTTTGGATTTTGGCTGTTGGCAACACTGTGCTCCAAGCTCCCTAGTCTGAAACAGACTCTCGCGAGAGTTGCTTCTACGGGAGCCGGCAGAACGAGATCCAAGATGGCGGAACAGACTACCTAAACATGAGTAGTTTAGTTTGCTGTTAGTTTAGAATCATGATTATTTTACTCTGCATAGTTACCTACTCACCCACTAATAACTTAATAAGTTGATAACATATTGTCCCTTTGCTTCATGTCCGTTTCACCATTCGTTTGATCCTGTCTGCTTCGATCCTCTACAGAAAGGTAGGTTGGTTTCCTTTCTGGTTGATTCAATTCATATCATATCAAACTTTATTAAGGCATTGAGACCTGAGACCAGATTCTACAAAATGACGTGCACTTTTCTTTCAAAAAATTTCGTCTGCAACCCAGCCCGTTTTTCCCCACCCAGTGTCAATGATCGAATCCTTGCCTGCTACACTTTCTCTGCCAACCTGGGGAGATCAATGGGCGGCTCCATCAGGCATCCTGGCTGGCCAGGGGGAGGCAGTCTAGAGACCAGGATTAGTGCATGTTTTTGTGTGTGTGATGGAATGGCAGGGATTTTCAAAACAGCAGATCTATGAGCTCATAGCACGGCACTCTCTGCTCCTATGAGCTTATATATCGTTTTTTTATTGTAAGAATAATCGCTCCAATCCAGGTGCCTTCCAGTTAAGTTTGCATGGGGAAAACAAACACAGGGAAAGTGCAGTGCAGTTCAGTACAAGGTCTGCTAAAGAAGATTTAAAAACCCAGAAAAGCACATGATGCTTGTTTACATTTAGCCACAAGGCAACTCTACATTCTTTTATAATTGTGCTCAATCTACAGTTGCATTTCGGTCCATCCACTAATAACACACATTTTCATCTGCGTTTTGCTTGTATTAAACAATGTTAAACTCACCAACTTTGCAGCTGTATGGCAAGGTTGAATTATCGTCTTTTTATCTGCAAAGCAGTTATTTGATAGAAATCCACCATAGACCATGTTATGGGCTACTTTGTGTCAGTAAATTCTCTGCAGGTGATTAGTTATTATTAGGGTTGGGACTTTAACTGATTAATTGAGATTAATTAATCACAGAAACAATAACGCAATTAACAAAATTAACTAATTTTAATCGCCACACAGACCCCAAAACTAAAGATTTCTTTTGGTTTTGCAGGCTGGATTTCAGAAACAAAGACAGTCATACATACAGATCAAAATGACCATTAATCTTCTACATTCTCTAGTTGTGTAGACTTGGACTAATTCAGATGGTGAATATTTTAACTCTTGAGAGTGTAAACATGAAACCAAATGGACCCGCAAGGGTTCATTTGGTTTCATGTTTACGCTCTCAAACAATATGCTCTCAAGCGTAAACATAATTTACGCTCTGGTTAACCAACTTACATTGTCGACACAGTGATTTAGAAAAACTCTCTCACGCTATACCAGCCTGTTTTAATTGACAAAAAAAATGCTTCTTTGGTCAAATATTGGTATGCGATTAATTGAGATTAATTAAAAGGCTTCAAATTAATTAGATAAAAAAAATAATCGAGTCCCACCCCTAGTTATTATTTATTAGTACTGGAGTTTGGAAGCGCTCATGATTAGTCACTGAACGTCCCTATGTACCACCTGTTTAGAATTCGCACATAATGCAGGAGACACCAGCCTGACCTGTTAATACAAACGAGCGCCTCCCAAGTCCAGCACTTTTATTTACTGACAGAAAGTGGCTTATAACATGTCTATGGTGGATATTTTATCGCACAAACACTTTTCAGATAGAAAGAGGATAATTCAACCTTTCCGTACAGCTGCAATGTTAGTGAGTTTAACCATTGTTTAATACAAGCAAATCACAGATGAAAAATTCTTGTTATGGGAGAGTCACTAGACCCGAATTGCAACTTCTGCCCAGTTATGAAATAATCTAAGAGTTTCATTGTGGCTAGAGACCAGGGGGACTACTGCATGAATTCTGTGTGATGGAAGGTCAGGGGATTTCCAAAATATTTCAGCAGATTTTAAGAATACCGTAATTTCCGGACTATAAGCCGCTAACTTTTTTCACATGCTTTTGACCCTGCGGCTTATACAACGGTGCGGCCAATCTATGGATTTTTACAGGTAACGGGGGGTTTTCAACAGGTGGTCCCATAGGGTTCCAGGTGGTCCCCACACTAAATGATGCAAAGTTAGTTAGCCAGATGTAACTCTTAGAGAGTGTAAACATGAAACCAAATGGACCCTTGCGGGTTGGTTTTTGGTTTCATGTTTACACTCTCAAGAGTTATGATATTCACCATCTAAATCAGCTCCACTTAATTAATAAGTCATGTTCATTTTGATCTCATTTTGATGTTTTGCCTCTTTTGTTTGCGAAAATCCATCCTGGAATTGTGAACAAAACCAAAAGAAATCTTTATTTTTGCGGTCTGTGGGATGAAGATGTTGAAGAAATAGTGGGCCCTGGTATCAATAAGGTTGAAAACCACTGCTCTAACATGAAGCTTATTGCCTGGTGCGGCTTATAGTCAGGTGTGGCTTATGCAAGGAAAAAAATCAGTATTTTCCTCCAAATTTAGCTGGTGCGGCTTATATTCAGGTGCGGCTTATGCAGGGGTTGACACTAAGGTCTCCGAGGCACTTGCCCATCGGGCAAGTGCAAGTCAGGTTCTACTTGCCCTCAGCTCATGGTCACTTGCCCCCCAAAAATATATTGTAAATTTTGCAGATGTAAATTTTGCAGATGTAACTCTTGAGAACGTAAAAATGAAACCAAATGGACCCTTGCGGGTCCATTTGGTTTCATTTTTACACTCTCAAGAGTTAAAATTCATCATCTTAATTAGCCCAGGTCTACACAACTAGAGAATGTAGAAGATTAATGGTCATTTTGATGTGTATGTTAATTTGCCTGTTTTGTTTCCCCAAATCCAGCCTGGAATTGTGGATAGCTAGAAAGCAGGGAAAGACACAGAGGCAGAGTGCAATGACTGCCTTCAAGACAAATTTATCTTGTGTTGTGTTATAGTGCACTAAGTTGCGCACTTGCCCGATTGGGCAACCAGGTAGCAGTCTTCACTTGCCCCATCATTTTTCTTTTACTTTCCCCGGGCAAGCGGGCAAGTGTTAGTGTCAAGCCCTGAATTCCGGTAATTGCTCTCTGCTGACATTACCTCCTCTCACCTCCTCCTAATAGATGTTGGCGGTTTCCCCCTGAAAGGGCCTCGTCTTGTCCAGATGAATCCAGAACCTCCACAATACGCCGATGGTTCCATATTGACATTAGTGGTACAGTATGGATCTACTCCGGGTGTGTACAGATGTTTTCCCTGAACAGCACGAGAGGAACTCCAGTCTGCTCCACGAGGAACCGGAAGCTGAACTACGGATTAAAGAGGTAGTCCGGTAATAGTGTCATTTGACCTAGAACTAATTGCGAAAAAATCAAACTCAGCTGATTTTGTATCTTCAATATATCTTGAATAACAGATAAAAAGTTTCCTGGAATTGTCTGAGGGGAAAGGTTTGAAAATGGCATTTACAGTAAGTCCACCATTGACATCCCATTTAAGGCAAATATTTTCTAAATTTCATTGTGCTTTAAGTAGCAAGTGATATATCAAACTAGAGAGTTTTCATGATGCTGAATCCATTCTTTGCACTAGTTTTGCACAAAATCACTCATTGGGGTGAAATATCGCCATAACAACTTGCCCAAATGTGCTGACCTCATCATATTTGTCAACACGGTTGGGGCTGTTTCCAACCCAAGGAAGATTTTTGGGGCAAAACTAATGCTTGGAATGAATTTACCATCATGAAAACCCTATAGTTTGATATGTCACTTGCTACTTTAAAGCACAATGAAATTTAGAAAATGTTTGCCGTAAATGGGATGTCAATGGTGGACATACTGTAAATGCCATTTTCAAACCTTTCCCCTGAGAGAATTCCAGGCAACTTTTTATCTGTTATTCAGGATATATTGAAGATACAAAATCAGCTGAGTTTGCTTTTTTTTGCAATTAGTCCCAGGTTGACCTCTTCTATTCCATATAATGCCTGTACTAAGGAGCCGGAGGAGGTGGAGATGCTGCTTCTTCAAAGGCCAGAGGAGGCTGATGGGTCAAAGCAGACGTTACTGCTCACAGCGGTGAAAAGCGAAGAGGGTGACGACGCCGAAGAAGAGACAGACGTCACCGATGACAGCGACGACTGGGAGGAGAGCAGGGGTGGCGGTCGACACCGAATTCACGAGGCAAACTCACGAGGCACGCAAAGTGTTGGAGGTAAGGCTGTTGAAGAATAATTAATGGCATTAACCCTTGTGCACTGAACACATTTTGGTGTTCTAAGCATTATGTTTTAACTCTTGAAAAAATAGCAGATCTACAAGCTCATAGCGCGCCACCGAGTGGCGCGCTATGAGCTTGTATCTCTGCTATTTTTGAAAAATCGTGAAAACGTGGTGCAAATCTATGAATATGTTATTTCCGAAGCAAACATTTTTAACTCAAATCTTTGCTTCTGGGGATCCCCTAGAACATGTTTTCAGATATAGATCATTCTGATGGTCCATGGCATGAAATATGTTGAGCATCACTGACACAGGAACATAGATTTCCCCCCCCCCCAAAAAAACTAGAATCCATTGTCAGAAACTAGAATCTAGTGAGAAAAAAAACTAAATTTTAGCATTGGAAACTAGAATCTAGCACCAAAAAATTAGAATCTATAGTGTTGGGAACTAGAATCTAGCATCAGAAACTAGAGTCTAGCATCAGGAACTAGAATCTAGCGTCATAAAATAGAATGTAGCCTCAAAAACTAGAATCTAGTGTCAGAAACTAGAATCTAGTGTCAGATATTAGAGTCTCATCAGAAATTAGAATCTGTTCAGGACACGATGGGTTAATTACTGATCAATCAACTTTTTGTTAATTGATCTTAATAATGTGTTGCATGTGCACACTGACTAAAACCACTGAGCATTTTCTCATTGAAAAGAAATCGGTAGAGCACAATTTTATGGAGACATATAGCTGTGTGTCTAGGTGTAACCAGAGCCTTGTATGGCTTGTAGATCACCTATCAGTGGTTCTCAACTATTTTGATAGCAGGGCCCAGCCGCATAATCTTTGTGGGGGCTAAGAGGCCCGAGCCCCCATGAGAATTTAAGACATAAGGGGCTCGGGCTTTTTTTTTCTGGAATTGTGAACAAAACCAAAAGAATTCTTTAGTTTTAGGTCTTTGGGCTTTCTTCAGGCATGCCTGAAGAAGGCCGCAAGGCTGAAAACGTTGCTCAATTTATTTAATAAATGCTCTTGAACCAGTAAGTGGTGGTGTGCGGGTCTCCTCCCTTCTAAAGTTTGCTGCTTTGTCTGCCCTAGACCAACGCACCTGCCCAAAACTAGATCGGGTGTGCAGAAGTCCTCTCTCTTTCAGGTCTTTGGGCTAAAATGTCATCAAATAGTGGTCCGTGGCTAAAATGTTGACTAAATGGTGGGCCCTGGGATTAAAAAGGTTGAAAACCCCTGCTGTACAGGAAAACATGGCATGATTCTTTGAATGGTGATTAATCATGATTATTATTATCTTATCATTCAACAGCCCCAGTAGGAGGACAAACGTCGCCTCTGAGCGACAAGCCGCCGCACCGCGCCCCGACGTCATCGACGCAAACCCGGTCCCCGACGACCGCGAGCCTCGCGGAGAGCCTCAGCTGTCCGGTTTGCGGCAAAGCGGGCTTCGCCAAGACGCACCTGCTGAAACGACACATGAGGACTCACACGGGCGAGAGACCCTTCAGCTGCACGGTTTGCGAGCAGAGATTCAGTCACAGTCACTCCCTGAAGAACCACATGCGGACTCACACGGGCGAAAAGCCGTTCGTGTGCCCCGTCTGTCAAAAAGGCTTCAGGCAAAGCTCGACCCTGAACACGCACGTGAGGATTCACACAGGGACGCCCCTGACGTGCCCGGTGTGCCGGAAAAGCTTGCACCCCAACACCAACATGAAGAAGCACATGATGGCTCACACGGGCGAAAGACCGTTCGGTTGTACGGTTTGCGGGCAAGCCTTCGTTCACAAGCACAACCTGAAGGCGCACGCGATGACCCACACCGGCGAGAAACCCTTCGCCTGTACGGTGTGCCAAAAACGCTTCAGTCAGGGGGCGGGTCTGAAGGCGCACGCGCGGACTCACACGGGCGAAAAACCCTTCGGTTGTGCCGTCTGTAGGCGGGAGTTCTTTCATAAACGCAGTCTGAAAAAACACATGGGGACCCATGCAGGGAATGAAAAATAAAATGTCATGAAATAATAATAATGCATCGTCAAAAATCCTTTGTTTATTTATGAATTATTCATACATGGGCACCATGACCATAACCTGTTGAAGGCAAAAAAAAAGACATTTCAACTTACGTTATGTTATGTAGCATGTGATATGTCTAACTAGGTGGTTTTCATGATGCTCCTTCGCAAGCATTAGTTTTGTGAAAAGCAGACTCATTGGGGGCTAAAAACAGCCGTACCTAATGTGCTTAGTCAGCACATTTGGACATTTTTGGCCAAACATGGCCATTTTCAGCTCGATCATGAGTTCTTGTTGCAAAACTTATGTCTGGGGTGGATTCTGCATCATGAAAACCACCTAGTTAGTAGGGTTTAATATTTTTCCCAGGGGAAAAAATGTGAAAGAAAAGCAAAAAAGCAGACAAAATAAAGCCCTGAGATCCAAAAATGGATCCCTGACCTGATTGGGCTAAAATGCAATTATATGTAGATACTTAATGTTTTCAAGAGAATAGTGATGTTTCATTGTTTAAGATGTTTCATTTGAACATAATATGAATTATTAAAATGAAATAAACTAAAAAAAAAATAATGTAGGCCTATAGGGCAGGCCTAGGCCTACTAACGTCGACAAGAGTGGGTCATTCACCCTCTGAGAAGTGCTGTGTCCTCTTCTCACTGTCGAATCCTACTAGTTAGACCAGTGGTGCCCACACTTTTTTGACTTGAGAGCTACTTTCAAAATGAGCGGCTCAACAAGATCTACACATCAAAAATGTGATTGTTCCACGACTGAAAATCCATTTCAAGGCCCCTTGCTTACTGTTAAGAATAATGCACTTATAATGAAAAATAGAGAGAGGGAGAATTGGAAGGTTTTCCGATACTGTATGTGCTATTACTGACGTTTGAAAACAGTATTTGAGGTTTGAGTTGACATTTTGTGATCTTGAGTTTAGTTTCTTGCACCCAAAACTTTCACGTTTTTGTCCACAATTGGGAAAGAGAACTGCGAAAACTTTGGTAATAACAATTATTCTCCATTTTCTATGAAACCAAATGGACCCTTATGGGTCCATTTGGTTTCATTTTAACGCTCTCAAGAGTTACAGATCTATAAGGGTCCAATTTTGCTGGGGAGACATGTGATCTACCTGCCCGGCCTGTGTGATCTACTGGTAGATCACCATCTACCTTTTGACCCCCCCCCCCCCCCCCCCCTTTTTTTTTTTTTTTTTTTTTTTGCCTTCTATAGGTTGTTTTTGGTATAGTCGCATAATTATGTCAATTCCTCAACGTTGCTGTAATTAATGCAAACTTTCCCAAGAGCTTGAAAAAGTTTATTATGATGGGCAGCGTGTGCACTTTGGATGAATTTTCTTGTTTTTCTCAGCACTTGGTCATTTGATATGAGCTGTACAGAACAAACAGGCATTCAATTTACAGCCACAGAATAAGGCACACAGTATGTATTTAATTTACTGCCACAGAATAAAGCATATGTATTTAATTTGCTGGCACAGAATAAAGCAAATGTATTTAATTTACTGCCGCAGAATAAAGCATATGTATTTAATTTACTGCCGCAGAATAAAGCATATGTATTTAATTTGCTGCCACAGAATAAAGCAAATGTATTTAATTTACTGCCGCAGAATAAAGCATATGTATTTAATTTACTGCCGCAGAATAAAGCATATGTATTTAATTTACTGCCGCAGAATAAAGCAAATGTATTTAATTTACTGCCGCAGAATAAAGCATATGTATTTAATTTACTGCCGCAGAATAAAGCAAATGTATTTAATTTACTGCCACAGAATAAAGCAAATGTATTTAATCTTACGGCCACAGAATAAAGGATATTTATTTAATTTACTGGCACAGCATAAACATGTATTCAATGGATTTCGACCTGCCACTGTAGATTCTCAAACATTCGCTTTGAAAGAACATACAGAAAGATCTGTGCTGCATTCTCCCCCAAAATGGCAGGCGTTCACGGCTCATAGCACGCCACTCTGTCACCAAGTTAAAACACCACAAGTACAGTACAGTACGGAATGGTTTAATGCCACAGAATAAAGATTATGCAATTATTTTAGTTAGTTCACCCCACAGTTGTACATTCCTGTGGTTCTGAATCCAGCCACTGGGGGTCGCCCTCACACAGGAGAACTATGATTTTACCTCCATAATTTGCTGCTTCTGACTTCACTGAAGTAGTTGTTTTGTAAGTATTTGAATGCCTTAATGAAATGAACAAGTTGGACACTATTGTAAACAAGTGTATGCTTAACTAGGGTGTCCAATCAGCTTTGTCAGTTTTGTTGCAGTTGTACTTGACTTGTACTGTAATTCTCCAAGCTGTTATGAGTTTTGTTGCAGTGTGTACTTGACTTGTACTCTGTCAATAAAATTTTCATTCATTCATTCATGGAGTAAACTAACAGGAGAACATACTATATCAGGGGTTTTCAACCATTTTTTCATCCCAGGGACCACCATTTATTCAGGATTTGAGCCACGGACCACCATTTGAGGATATTTTAGCCCCACAGACCCCAAATCTAAAGATATATTTTGCTTTTGTCCACAATTCCAGGCTGGATTTGGGGAAACAAAACAGTCAAAACATACATTCCAAAATGGCTAATTCAGATGATGCATGATCTTAAGAGTGTAAAAATGAAACCAAATGGACCCGCATGGGTCCATTTGGTTTCATTTTTACGTTCTCAAGAGTTACATCTTGTTAACCAACTTAGCTGGGGACCACCTGGAACCCTCTGACCACCTGTTGAAAACCCCTGTACTATATTGATCATCATGTGTTTATATTAATGATATTTAATTAAACAACGCGGCATGCAACATACAGGAATGTTTATGTACACGTTTTGAATCTAAATCTGTTGAGAAAGTATATATTGTGATATGTTTTGAGCTGACAAGAATACTGTCTGAAAATGTAGTCCGAATGATCCCAAACCACACAGTGCATCTCCCATAGACTCACACCTTGTGTGACTATAATAATGATCACCAACGCAATTGAAATTGATTGAAATATTTTAAGTGGATTGTGTTTGTGCATTGTAACACAAGATGATATTTGAAGATTTAAACAACTCACACACATTCAGACCTGCATGTACAAGTGTGGCTACTGAGTGGACCGCTTTAAAGTTTAAGTTAAAAGTAGGAGAACATTTTAATACATTTTATTTTTAACTCTCCACAATTGGAGTGTAAAATAATTGATGTTTTCTTCTCTTTTGACACTAGAGATATCAAAGAAACTATCCTTAGGAGTGTAACAATATACAGTAGTAACTGTATCGAAATGTTGTTTTTGATTTAACAGCTCAAAATACACTGCAACATTTTTCAACATCTTCAGTTTTATTTACAATTTACAATTACCAAATGAACCCTAACGGGTCCATTTGGTTCAGAAAAAAAGAAGCGTCTAAAGAAATCCATTAACATGGTGGTTTTCTTCAGACCTCCATTTCTTCGGAACACAGAATGGGGGAACTTTTTTTTATATCATGTTTACCAAACACCTCGAAGGTACACCAATGACATAGTAAAATTTTGAAAAGATATTCCTGTTCACTCCTATGCTGGAGGAGCATGGAGGAGCTCTGTGAGTCCACTCTGAAGCCGGAAGTCCATGAAATGAATGGGATTTAATAGGGACCAGCAAAGTCTCGCGATACTGTAGTAGTAGTGAGCGTTATCATGCGCGTTATGCTCAGATAGGACTCAAAGAGGCTCAGTATAGTCACGTGACCTGGCTCAACGTTCAATGAACGTTAAAAAAAAACACCACTAAGTGCAGTACAGAATGGTTTTAAAAAGTTTTAAGCCAGCAGAACCACACCGCAAATAAACATCCTGTTTGGGGTCTCGCAAATGTCAATGCTAGTTACCCTAATTTCCGGACTATAAGCCGCACCTGAATATATAAACCGCACCAGCTAAATTTGGGGCAAAATAATGATTTTTCCATGTATAAGCCGCACCTGACTATAAGCCGCACCAGAAAGCAACTTCATGTTAGAGCAGGGGTTTTCAACCTTTTTGATCCCAGGGCCCACTATTTATTCAGCATTTGAGCTACAGACCACCATTTGACAACATTTTCACCCCACAGACAGAACCCAAAACTAAAGATTTATTTTGGTTTTGTCCACAATTCCAGGATGGATTTTCACAAACAAAACAGGCAAAACGTAGAGATCAAAATAACCATGACAGCCATGACAACAAAAAAAAAAAAAGAACAAAAAAAGATATATTCGGCTACTCGTCATTCGGTTTTCGGCGCATTCTCTAACTCGCAAGCTCCAGAAAACGCCAACGTTCCCATCTGCACCCCCGGATAATCAACAGGGACCCCCCGAACATTTATACCTTTTATTTTTCTCTACAACCGGAGTTATTCAGCGTTTTTAAGTCGGCCATTAGGATGGCCGACTTAGAATGGTCACAGACGGTCTATGGCAGGGGTGGGCAATTATTTTCCCCAAGGGGCCAAACGAGATACATAAAATATTGTGGAGGGACAAGACTAAAGGCTGAACTAAAGTCTGTGTAATATTAGTTTAATTTCAAGATAAAAGTAAGAGTAAGACCAACCACTTTGACACCGCAGCCCACTATTTATTTAGTATTTGGGCCACGGACGACCATTTTAATGACATTTTAGCCCCACAGACCCCAAAACTAAAGATTTCTTTTGCTTTTGTCCACAATACCAGGATGGACTTTACAAACAAAACAAGATAACAAAGATGAAAAAATGACCATTCTTTTACATTTTCTGATCGTGCAGACTTTAGGCCAATTCAGATGATGACTATTTTAACTCTTGAGAGTGTAAACATGAAACCAAATGGACCCGCAAGGGTCCATTTGGTTTCATTTTTACGCTCTCAAAGAGTTACATCTGGCTAACCAACTTTCCATATTTAACTGGAACTCTCTCAAGGACCACTGGTGGTCCCCGGGCCGGTCAGAGTCAGCCAAAGGGCCGCATTTGGCCCCCGGGCCGCATAATGCCCAGGTATGGTCTATGGTCAGAGTCAAGCCCCCCCCTCCTCCAAAAAAAAGAAAATAAAACAGCAATAATGTTCGATATCAATAATAAAGCATATTTGAGGTGCAGCCTGTCAAAAGTGGGGCCTATTTATAATATTATAATAACGGTGTACACCGCCACATGAGCAAGGGAAGCGGTCTTTGTGTTAAGTCCGATTTATACCCCCTCGTACGTTGCGCGCCGCTAACCGGGGGAGAAAACGGCTGAAGTATAAGTAGAAGCTCACACTAGATCGGCCATTTTCGGGGGGGGATATAATGAAGCCTGGGTGCACAAAATCTGACCCAGCGAATGTTCTTGACGCGGACAGTGGTCCACTGGGTTGGATTGGTAGTTCACTTAAAAAAAGAGTCATATGTGACCTTGTGATCTCGCATGGGATTTGCCACTGATGGACCCCCCCCATACCCCCCACCACCACACACATGGAAACTCCCCAGTGTCTGGCAGGACGGTAAGATCACCACCGCGGCCGATCTGCCTTTCTAACCGAGTGTCTTCTTCTTCACCCCTGGTGCTCCTGGCGTGGTTTCTGTTTCGTACGGCTCCGTGTGTCGTACCGGTGGTGTCCCTGGTCAGGGCAGCAGGCGGCTGTACTCGGACAGAGCCGACGACTTCTTCACGCCGTCCCAGATGCGGGCGGCGTAGTGGAACCTGGAACAGAACACACAAAAAAATAATAAATTAATAAAAATGCACACTGTATAACAGGGGTTTTCAACCTTTTTGACTCCAGGGACCACCATTTATTCAGCATTTGAGCCACGGACCACCATTTGATTACATTTTCACACCAAAGACCTAAAATTAAAGAATTCTTTTGATTTTCTCCACAATTCCAGGCTGTATTTTGCCAACAAAAACAGACTAAATGATGGAAAGTTGGTTAACCAGATGTAACTCTTTGAGAGCATAAAAATTAAACCAAATGGACCCTTGCAGGTCCATTTGGTTTCATCTTTACACTCTCAAGAGTTATGCGTGAAAAAACAAAAAGAAATCTTTAGTTTTGGGTTCTGTGGGGTGAAAATGTTACCAAGTGGTGAATAAATAGTGGGCCCTGGTATCAAAAAGGTTGAAAACCACTGCTCTAACATGAAGCTTATTGTCTGGTGCGGCTTATAGTCAGGTGCGGCTTATACATGGAAAAATCAGTATTTTGCCCCAATTTTAGCTGCTGCGGCTTATACAGTATTCAGTCAATGTTCAATTCAATTCAGTGTTACCAGTTCTTCTCAGTCAGGATGGTGTCAGTGTGACAGATTAATAAAATGTTACCAGTTCTTCTCAGTCAGGATGGTGTGTGACAGATTAATAAAATGTTACCAGTTCTTCTCAGTCAGGATGGTGTGTGACAGATTAATAAAATGTTACCAGTTCTTCTCAGTCAGGATGGTGTGTGACAGATTAATAAAATGTTACCAGTTCTTCTCAGTCAGGATGGTGTGTGACAGATTAATAAAATGTTACCAGTTCTTCTCAGTCAGGATGGTGTGTGACAGATTAATAAAATGTTACCAGTTCTTCTCAGTCAGGATGGTGTGTGACAGATTAATAAAATGTTACCAGTTCTTCTCAGTCAGGATGGTGTCAGTGTGACAGATTAATAAAATGTTACCAGTTCTTCTCAGTCAGGATGGTGTGTGACAGATTAATAAAAGGTTACCAGTTCTTCTCAGTCAGGATGGTGTCAGTGTGACAGATTAATAAAAGGTTACCAGTTCTTCTCAGTCAGGATGGTGTGTGACAGATTAATAAAATGTTACCAGTTCTTCTCAGTCAGGATGGTGTGTGACAGATTAATAAAATGTTACCAGTTCTTCTCAGTCAGGATGGTGTCAGTGTGACAGATTAATAAAAGGTTACCAGTTCTTCTCGGTCAGGATGGTGTGTGACAGCTGACAGCGGGGCATGGCCAGCACCTGGCTGCGGAGCTTGGACACCAGAGAGGAGAAGGCAGGGTGTCCACGGTACCCTGGGAGCAGGGAGAAGAGAGGGGACGTCCCGGAGCCTGCAAATAGATATTACTATTAAAACTCATTTTTGATATTAGCACTACTTAGCATTCTTAACAATACTTAGCATTACTCAGCATTACTTAGTTACCATCATTGGCATTTTTTTAGTAATTAAACAAAATACAAGACCTACAAGCGCATAGCGTGCCACTTGTAGGTCTATTTTTCAGTTCAGAATTTAACTCTTTGACAGATCAGCAGAAAAGCTAGGCTCGCTCCCATTAGGCTCAATATTAACACAATAATTTATAGAAAATCCTCTGTTGTGAATTTGTACAAATGAATGATATCCAAAGACAGTTTAAGGTGTCTACTTTAAGGGAAAAAATAAAATGAGTTGATCAAGTGTTTCGGCTTTTTTTAATACATTTGGCAAAACAGGCTGTATTTTCACATTTCACTGTTTCCAGGGCTCATTCAGAGATAAATGCATTTAAAGTTATATAATTTATCATTTATCAATGATAGTTGTAAAGTGTGTGAGGTGTTTTCTGGGTTTTGTAGTGTCATCACCACTCAAAGGACTTCATGAGGTGGTGTGCAGTGAGTTAATGAGCTTGTTAATAAAACAAAACCCAAAACGACTTTTGGAGTGATAAACAGACAACAGAATAACCAATCACTCCAAAAGTCGTGGTAAAACAGTTAAGGAGTTAATAAATATATAGGTAACGAAGAGTGTGTGATGTCTGTCAGATGTCCGTGGCAAATATAACATGTTGGCCGAATACACGCAATAGACTAAGCCAGAGGTTTTCAACAGGTGGTCCGGGGACCACCAGCCGTCCTTGAGAAGGTTCCAGGTGGTCCCCAGGCTAAATGATGGAAAGTTGGTTAACCAGATGTAACTCTTGAAAATGTAAAAAATACACTCTCAAGAGTTAAAATATTCATCATCTGAATTAGAATGAATGAATGAATGAATTTTTTATTAACAGAGATGAGAGTTACAGTACAAGTCAAGTACACACTGCTACAAAACTGATAACAGCTTGGAGAATTACAGTACAATTCAAGTACAACTACATCAAATCTGAAAAACTGATTGGACACACTAGTTAAGCATACACTTGTTTACAATAGTGGCCAACTTGTTCATTTCATTGAGGCATTCAAATACCGTACATACAAAACAACTACTTCAGTAAAATCAGAAGCAGCAAATCATGGAGGCGAAATCATAGTGGGGGTAAAAAAGGGAAAAGAGAAATGTACAATGAGGAGAGGCGGGGTGGGTGGGGGGATTTTATATACATTTTAGTTTTACAGAGGCCAGTTTAGAATTGCAGCCATCTGTAGGTGCCCTTTGAGAGCGGTTTTGAAGGAGTCAAGGGATTCACATGCCTTTATGACTGTTGGTAGGGCATTCCACATTTTGGTGGCATATGAGCGGAAGGAATTAAGTCCCTTGTTTGTGCCAAATCTGGGTTGGACATGGTTAGTAGCACTCCCTCTGGTGTTGTGGGAGTGTACCTCATTGACATTAAGGAAGTAGGTACATGGGTATTTTGGTAGAGTATCGTATCTTGTGGACCAAGCCCATTCCGAGATGTTGTACTCTGTCGTCAACCCTAAGCCAACCCAAACTGTCAAAGTGGGCAGGGGTGAGGTGGGGTGCCGCATGCAGTGGAAAAATACATGTTCATTTATTTTTATGTATTTATATTATTTATATTTATTTCTTTACATTTCTTTCCATTCAGTAATGCTATTAGTGGGTCAATGACATGCAACAGGGTTTTCGCCAGGAAAGCTGTCACTTTAGAATTAGAAAACATTTTTTTGGTGCAGAAACAAAAGAGCTGTTCTCTGACCTGCTTTGGACAGAACGTCGTCACCGTCACTCTCCTGGAGAGGAAGCAGGAACATGTTCACCTCTGTGTCCAGGTAGTCCCTCCCCAGACCTGGGAAAATGGTACAGTCCAGCATGGACAGGGTCCCTGTAGAAACACAACAACATGGTACAGTCCAGCATGGACAGAGTCCCTGTAGAAACACAACAACATGGTACAGTCCAGCATGGACAGAGTCCCTGTAGAAACACAACAACATGGTACAGTCCAGCATGGACAGAGTCCCTGTAGAAACACAACAACAAAATCATGGTACAGTCCAGCATGGACACTAGATTCTAGTCTGAAACTCACATCCACAGATAGCGCCTCCAGGCTTGAAGTAGGCGGGTGGAATTCATGCACGAACACCCCGAGAGCACGCACACTGGTTTGCTTTGTGCACGCGGACAGGGCAGTTTGTATTTAAGTTGTTTTCTGGATGAACCAGCGGTCCTCACCTCATATACTACCTCTCAAAACATAACGTATGTATTATATGACAGATAATAAGCTCACCACAAATCCACAAGCTTGTTTTTTATGCTGTTTATTTTATTTTTCTTCCTTTGCTCGTTCTCGACAGCGCTCGTTCATGACTCCTTTCCCTTCCCATAATCCCTTGCTTCAGGCGCGTTCAGGAGGAAATACTTCCGCATTTGACCACCAAATTTTGGTGTCCAAATGCGGAAATAGGCGCACTTCCGGCGGTCTTCCGGGTGCTTCAAAGCGCCACTGAGCAACTTGTATTGAAATGAACAAGGCAAGGGGGCGGGGCTGTCGCTCTCGTCCGCTCTCTATATTTTATTACTCTATGCTGAAACTAGATTGTACTGTCACTAGATTGTAGTGTCTGACACTAGATTCTTGTGTACCCCCCACCCAAATCACTGAATGCTTCTTTAAGTTAAGGCTTCACCCCTGGAGTATGTACGAGCCAGGTGTCTATTAGCTCATCTGTACTCTCCACTGAAGAGATTCTTGGCCTGAAATGAATCAAAATTAAAATAAAAATACAGTACCTTTATATTTGAGGTGAGAGTGGACCATCATCTTGTCCACCACCATGTGCATCTTCTTCAGGTTCCTGGGACAGAACTCGTCTCGCCTGGCTTTGTTCTGCACGAACACTACGACACGTTGGGGGAAAAAGGTATACATTAGACGGCAAACGCATGGTGATGACCCAATGAACCCAATGAACTGTATCATCAAGAGCTTGTTAATTAACAATAACGGATCCAGTTTTTATTTAGGGGGCAGGTGGGCAACCCTTCGTTTTCACACAGAATGTCTATGTTGCATAATGATGAATCATCTTCTCATAGTTCTACCCCAGGGGTTGACATTAACACTTGCCCGGGGAAAGTAAAAAAAAATGGTCGGGCAAGTGAAGACTGCTACTTGGTTGCCCGATCGGGCAAGTGTGTGACTTAGTGTGCTATAACACAACACAAGATATATTTGTATTAAAGGTGGTCATTGCACTCTGCATCTGTGTCTTTCCCTGCTTTCTAGCTATCTCTCCTATCTCTCTCCCAGGTCCATTTGGTTCCAAATTATCATTTTGCTGGCGTCACGGACCCCTGATTCCATGACCACTATGGGAACTACTTACCATAGTGGATCCACTTACAAGTTCAATATTTACTGTAGCTGACTGTGACTTAAACAAAACAGTCTTCGATTGCGAAAGGAAATTTTTAAAGCACCCAAGTACAATGTAAAACGCAAAAGATATATTAAGATATATTTTGGGGGCAAGTGACCATGATCTGAGCGCAAGTACAACCTGAGTTGCACTTGCCCGATGGGCAAGTGTGTTGGAGACCTTAGTGTCAACCCCTGTACCCATACCGGTATATAACATTCATAAAGCGTACCGATGTGAGGGTAATATTCGTTCCCGTCGTCGCCGCCTGTACTTCCGCTGCTGTCGTGGCTGGCTGAGGGAGTCGAAGGCTTCAGCATCTCAGCTGTCTGCAGGAACCTGAACCACACAGACAGGACAGGACAGGACAGGACAGGACAGGACAGGACAGGACAGGACAGGACAGGACAGGACAGGACAGGACAGGACAGGACAGGACAGGACAGGACAGGACAGGACAGGACAATAGAGGAGGGGAGGGGAGAGGAGAGGAGAGGAGAGGAGAGGAGAGGAGAGGAGAGGAGAGGAGAGGAGAGGAGAGGAGAGGAGAGGAGAGGAGAGGAGAGGAGAGGAGAGGAGAGGTTGGGGGAGAGGAGAGGAGAGGAGAGGAGAGGAGAGGAGGCTTCACTTCCCGCTTTACTTTTTTTAATTGTGATCAAAGCTTCTGTTGCTCCAGAACGTGGGAGGCAACAATCTGTCCTAAATGTTGTGCTGTTGTCACTACAGGTACAGGCCAATGTATAGATAGATGCATGTTGTTACTTGTTCTCACCGGTACAGGTTGATGTCAGTGAACCAGTCCTGGACCACAAGGACCACATGACACACGGTGAACAGGAAGGCAGTGATCTGAAGAGACTGGAAAAACAAAACATACATTATTATTACTCTTGTAAATGTTGTACATACGAATATGCGCATGCAAAATCGCACACGACCAAGAGCAGTGTTGGAGACAAATTTCAAAATCTGGTTTTGTTAGTTGCAGGTCTGTTTTGTGATTCAAGGTAAAATGTTCCCATTGCTTCTCTCTGCTCCTTTTATTTTTATATTTTTTTATCTAAGAAAGACATTTACAATGTCGGATTTTGTTGGCTTTGTTTTCAGGTGCAGTTTGTGGGATTAGAGACTATTATTATTCCAATAAATTGGATTCAGATCTAAAAAGAGCTCGCTAAACAGATTATGTTGTACATCTCTATTTTTTCAAATGTAGGAGTTGAGAACTTGGGAAAGTAATAACGTAATATGTAATACATTACTCTTCGATACCATAATAAGTAAAGTAACGATATTACTTTGTCTAAGGGGTAACGAGTGAAGTAAAGAAGTTACTTTCCTAAGTAATATTGACCAACACTGTTAAGGGGTGGAGCGTGCGGCCACGCTGCCCCCCGCAGGCTGAACTCTGACCTGCATCTCGATGTAGGTGTGAGGGAGGTTGTACTCTGGGGGCAACTTGCGGTCGTTGTTGATGAGGTGGTCCAGGATGGAGGGGCTGAGGATGGGCTGTGGAAGGAAACAGGATCAGTTACACATTTACACAAAAGGCAGAGGCTTCATATTCTCAGGGACTTTTAGGGCCCCATTTCCGTCACACGCTAAAACCCTGATCCAGAATATTTTGGAAAAAAAAAAAAAACTTTTTGGAATAGTACAAAGTGCCAATCTATTGGCTTGTAGATTGGCCCTTTTAACTGTTGAAAAACGTATTATTATTATTTTTAATACGACATCAAGATCTTAATAATTTGCTAACCACGTTGGCAGCACATTTTCCCCACTTGTCTCACGCATGCTCACATGCAGCTTTGCGAGCACAAAGGGAGAAAAAAAAAAAAAAACGTTTCTGAGGGGTATAAATTTTCGGGAGCACCGCGCCGCGATTTAAATGGCAACTTCTGGGGGAAGTTAACAAACCGGAAATCCTGCCTTTTGATGGTCTCTCTCTGGGGTACCATGTCTCCAGGCTTTCTGTTCACAGCACGAATGGGGAGGCTATACCTCTACCCGTTCCCATCAGGGGCGGATGTAACATTTCCCAATTGAAGGGGCAGGAGAAAAATGGTATGGGGGCGGCTTCATCGCCTGTGGCGCGATGAAGTCGCACCCATACCATTTTCGGTTACAGGACTTTTATTAGTCAAGTAAAGCATCAATAATAACATCGGTTGTTGTTGAAGTTGCAACAGACACGCAGCATGCATAAAGCTAAAGGTCTGACTCAGAGAGTTTTCTGTTTTCAGTCATGAAATGCTGTTGGTTTAGTGGTGACACAGCTGTAGTTAGTTAGTAGCAGTAGTAGTGTTTCAAATCATTTTAAATTTAGGCACATCAATTTGAAATATCTTGGGTTGTTTTGCATGGCATCGTGTTTGGTCCATGCCTAGATCCGCCCTGGTTCCCATTCCTTTCGGCCTACTGTCTGCCCCTCCCAGTCCCGGTTCTATACGACGTCAGATACCACAAAGTGTTACCTGCGTGTCCAGGAAGATGACCCTCTCCTGGGTGATGTAGAAGTCGATGCCAGAGCTCTGGTTCCCTCCTCTCTCCTTGATCTCCTGGGTCTGGGCTCTGAACACGTAGCCCCTGCACGTAAACACACACATGCACAGCGCACACATAATCAACATGATAAACAACATGTCACCTGATCTCTGATATCTGTAAGGTAAGCCCCACCCTCTTGTCCATCCTAGGACGCTTTCATCTCGATGTGAATATCATGGACTTTACACAATAAATACTGGTTCAGTCAGTGCATTTAGGGGGGCAATGCCCCCTTAAATATCCTGACTACCCCACCAAACATGATGGCATGCACAACAACGCAAGATATTTAAAATTAAAGTGCTTATATTTAAAATGATATGAAACACTACTACTGCTGCCAACTAGTTACAATTGTCGCACCACTAAACCAACTGATGTTATTATGAATAATTTACTTGCCTAATAAAAGTCCTGTAACCGAAAATAGTAATGGAAATGTTACAATGAAATGAAATGCCTCTTTGCCCCCAACCCTTTACTTTTTAGCGTCCCTTTGGTTGGTGTTAGCAGACAACAGTGATGTGATAATGATCATTATTATACTGCAGCGTACCGCTGGTCTTCCTCAGGCGTGTTGGCAGACAGCAGTGACATGATGGTGGACTTCCCTGCTCCTTGCAGACCGATGACGCCCACCACCAACATGTCTGTCTGGTCCCGAAGGTACTGCAAGAAGAAGACAACTCTGTGACGTATGAAAACCGGCTTGGAAAGAGCCTCCCAGGCACTAAAATAAAAAGGTTTTTGGCGGAAGTGGGAGTTTGCTTTTAGGGTTTTCCAGCTGGGCTAGCGCTCAAGTTCCTTGAGAGTGGACTCTGCACTCAACGCAACACGATTCATCTGTCTAAACCAGTGGTTTTCAACCTTTTTCATCTCAGGGACCACCATTTATTCAGCATTTGAGCCACAGACCGCAATTTGATGACATTTTAGCCCCCGCAGACCCAAAAACTAAACAAAAACAGCAAACCTACAGATCAAAATGACCATTAATCTTCTACATTCTCTAGTGGTGTAGACTTGGGATAATTCACATGATGAATATTTTAACTCTTGAGCGCGTAAACATGAAACCAAATGGACCCGCGAGGGTCCATTTGGTTTCATGTTTACGCTCTCAAAGAGTTACATCTGGTTAACCAACTTTCCATCATTTAGTCTGGTGACCACCTGGAACCCTCTCAAGGACCACTGGTTAAAAACCACAACGTGCCAATCGAATAAATGTGTGTGTCCGCCGGCCGAATGCTGGTCGACTGGGCACAGTGGAGATGTAGGCACACATATTCCTAGCAAAGTGGGCGGCGAGAGAGAGGTCCAAAATAATCCCCATCGAGCAAAAATAAGTCCAGTGCATTATAGTAGCCTGTATTGCTAGCAGAGTAGACATACCGGTAAGTTAATAAAAGTCTCTGCGTTCAGTCTAAAACCACCGCAGTCATCAACAACATTAGTTACAGCTGAGTAGATTTCGAGAATGACCCAGTCACATGGGAAACTGTGGTCATTACGTTCTGCCATTCATGGTGCTGGTTTCTATAGGTCACCGCTTTTGATGTGGCATTGAAACCTATCTGGGCTTCATGGCTATTCAATTGAAATGCACACAACTGGCCTGCATTTGCATGTGAACGGGGCCCTCTAGTGGACAGAGTATGCACAGTCAATGACTATGCATAGAATATGCATAATTACCAAGAGTATTGTATGGGCTATAATCTGGGCTATATTATATTAAATAATGTTTTAACTATTGAAAAATAGCAGATCTACAAGCTCATAGCGCGCCACCGAGTGGCGCGCTATGAGCTTGTATCTCTGCTATTTTTGAAAAATCATGAAAACGTGGTGCAAATCTTTGAATATTATGTTATTCAGAAACTAGAAATCTATACAGGACACAATGGGTTAAAGAAATGAATTTCAAATGGTATTTTAGATGTAAAATGACAGCCCTAGTCTACATGTAATCAATAACCATCACCTCCATGGCGCTGTCACACCAATTCATCTGGTCGTCCACCAGCTTGATGCCGTGCTTCATCTTCTCCGGGGGGAGGAGCTTGTTCTGGCCAATCACGGCTGAAACGTCAAGAGGAAAACAGGTGTGTGGAGTTAGGTCGACTGTCCGTCGACGACACCGTGACAGAACTCCTACCAAACGCCGTAACATACTTTACCCGTTTCCCACTCCTTTTTGACACATGAAATGGAGACACACACCTACAACAAGCCTACTGTGCGCTTGACCACGAAAACATTAATGGACTTAAAATGGATTAAAACGAAAACAAATGGACCCTTACGAGTCCATTTGGTTTCATTTTACACTCTCAAGAGTTACACTCTCAAGAGTCCACGCAAATAGAAAATGGAGAATAATTGTTATTTCGACCAATGTTTTGCCAGTTCTCTTTCCCAATTGTGGAAAAAAGTGTCAAAGTTCTTAGTTTTGGCTGCAAGAGACTAAACTCAACATCACAACCTGTCAACTCAAACCCCCAAATACTTTGTTTTCAAAACGTCAGTAGTAGCATATTCAAGAAACCCCTTCCAATTCTCCCCCTCTATTTTTCATTATAAGTGCATTATTCTTAAACACTATAACAGTAAGTAACACCATCACCACTATTTCAAAGCTCAAACTTTCTAGGGGACCTTGAAATGGATTTTCACTAATGGAATAATCACATTTTTGATGTGTAGATCTTGTTGAGCTGGTCATTTTGAAAGTAGCTCTCAAGTAAAAAAAATGTGGGCAGTGTTGCCAACTTACCACATTTGTCGCTATATTTAGCTTTTTTCCGTCGTAAAATTTAACTCTTGAGATCGTAAAATGAAACCAAACGGACCCGAAAGGGTCCGTTTGGTTTCATTTTATGCTCTCAAGAGTTAAATTATATTTAACCATCTGAATGACCTAATTTTCAATAATCTACACATTTAGAAAATGTAGAAGTATTGCTATTTTGACCAACATTTTGCCAGTTATTTCTCCTAAATTAGGCTGAGAGACTAAACTCAACATCAAACGGCGGTCCTCCTCTGTGGCTAAAATGCAGAATAAATACTGGGACCCTGCTATGAAAATGGTTGAAAACCCACTGCTCTAGCGCGTGCATTCTAGTGCATTTCGGAACTGCCCACTAGTGCATTTTGGATTTGGGCAGTTGGCAACACTAAGTGTGGGCACCCCTAGTAGTAGTAGATAGTGTAGCACATACAGTGTATATAATGAAAATCGCCAGTCTGATGATGTCTAGGGATAGGCAAAATAAGCCATTGGCTTCAGCCTAAACCCTTTTGGTCATGACAATCCGTTGTACAACTGTCAGATGTATGATGCCATGGAAATGTCCACTGTATGACCAAAAATAAAATTGAACTGAACTGAACTGAACTGAAAACAAAAACTCACGGTCCACGGCTCCGCTGGAGGCGGCGGTGGCCGCGCCCATGCCTCTGTTCTGGATCTGGTAGACGGGCTGCGTGGGCCTCTGGCCCTCCCTCTCCAGCTTGGAGGAGGAGGAGGAGGAGGAAGGGGGTCCGCCGCCGCCCGAGGACGAAGCCGCCGAGGTGGCGGAGGAGGAGGAGGACGAGGCAGCGTTGAGAGGGGAGGCCTCCGGAGGGGTCCCCGACGCGCCGACACCCCCACCACCGCCCTGCTTCCCCCCGCCGCCGTCGTCCCGGGTCTTGATCAGCATGATGGGGGGCTGCTTCTCCGTTGGGTTGAGGAGGGTCCCGCTGGCGCCACCGCTGGCCGACGACGACACGCTCTGGGACGGCTTGGACTGTAGGGGAAAAATGGATGAACCAAGACAGCACCACCACTGTTACAGGGAGATTTCACTTGCCAAATAAAAGATAAAAGCATTTTTGGTCGTTCCGTTGTCCAACACGGGCTTATGTGACACAGAGCTCATTTTGGGCTGATTTTTGTTTTGTTTTTTAAAAATCATTTATGGTCAATAAGAATTTCAATGTTTTTTCATGAATCCTCCTTTAATAAGATCATCTCCGAAAAAAAAAATTGTCTTTTTTTTTAACGCCTCTACAGTAGTGGCTGCAGGAGGCCTCCAAAGCTTTGTCATTGGCTAACAAATAGTCCTCGTGGGACTATTTGTTAATGAACTGGTGGGGTGGAATCATAAAAAAAATCTTCCTCCTCATAACAAGAATGATGATCATGTTTTAGGGTGGAAAAAAAATCACGGCACTCCATCTTAAAAGAGAGAAAAAAATATACATATATATACACATATATATATATATATATATATATATATATATATATATATATATATATACACATATATATATATATATATATATATATATATATATATATATATCTATATCTATATATATATATATCTATATATATCTATATCTATATATATATATCTATATATATATCTATATATATATATATCTATATATATATATATCTATATATATATATATTATATATATATATATATATATATATATATATATATATATATATATATATATATATATATATATATATATATATATATATATAATATATATATATATATATATATATATATATATATATTTAGGCTGCCGGCGTTAATCTCGCGTTAACTCAGCCGTGCGTTAACGGCGTCAAAAAAATTAACGCGAGATTAACGCACGGACACCCCCCCCCCCCCCCCCCGCCACCCCCCGCCGGCCGATTAACATTGTGGAGGACGAGGGTTGGCGTGAAATAATACGGATTGAATCAAACGACTGGACCTACGAACCACTGTAGAACCACTACTGTAGAACCACTACTGAGACGAACACAGCACACTATTTTGATGAGAACTGGGCACGTATGCCCCATGCATTAACGGAACAGAGAGGCACTTCGCCAAGTGCGCACATACAGCAGCAAGCGAGAGACAGACAGAGAGAGGGATGGGGAGAGGGAGAGAGAGAGGGACAGAGAGGGACAGAGAGAGAGAGAGAGAAAGGGAGAGAGAGAGAGAGAGAGAGAGAGAGAGAGAGAGAGAGAGAGAGAGAGAGAGAGAGAGAGAGAGAGAGGGAGACGGAGACTGTTCCTCCTTTCGATAGAATACACTTGCATTGCAGTCAGAGCAGGGAAAGAGAGAGAGAGGTGGCCTGATGACTTACCCTTTCTCAAAGTGATCATCAAAAAGTATAATCCTTCAGTTTTGCTTGTAAATCCAATGCATAATCCCAGCAAAAACGTTGCAAGAATAGCCAGGCAGGAGCGATCCGTAAAACGTACATCTATAATCACGACGGCATGGACAGAAGTAGGGTTGCCAACTTGGCGCATTTGTAACTATATTTAGTTTTTTTCCAGACTCCCCTAGTAGAGTTCTCAAACTCTGCCCGAACCCGACCAGAACCGAACCCGAACAGGCCCGACCGACATTTAGGGCGGGTAGGCCGAAAATCTATCCTAATCAATAGGGCCGGGTAGGGCCTCGGGCCCCATGAAAAAAATATATATATTGAATTATTTTAATATAGTAAGAATAATAGTTATTTTCTGTATTTACCTATTATGAAGATGATGCTGATTGCCATTTCAATTTTAATCTGTGGCGAATTCTCAATTTTGCCGAACCCCGACAGTTTAGGGCCGGGTAGGGCCTAAAATCTATTCCATTTAGTAGGGCCGGGTAGGGCCTAGGGCCTGAACTGTTAGGGCCGGGTAGGGCCGGGCCTTCATTTTCAGGCCCGTTGAGATCTTTATCCCCTAGTGCCAAAATTATTGAGAAACCCCTGGTGGAAAATCTAGTGCTTTTCAGCTGGTTGAAAACCACTGCTCTAGCTACTTCTAGTGCATTTTGGAAGTGCCACTAGTGCATTTTGGCAGTTGGCAACACAATTAAGCTTGTTAAACAGCTGTGCTGCCTCCTCCCCTCCAAAGACAGCTCTCCTCTCCCACAGCCATAGCGTAGTGTGTGCTGGACATAGGGTATTTTTTATTACCTGGAGTATTGTTGGCACAAATATATAAGGTGTTTTTTCCCTTTGAAAATAATGAAAAGGCTGATATACTGTAATGTAGCAAGGGGAAAACTATTTTTATTTTATTGCTAATTAACTAAAAATCACACCTGTGTGAAGTGATCATCTTACATCTTACATCGACCAACATAGTTCTTCTTTTTTTTAAGCAGTGTTTAAGGCAGGTGTTCTCAACCTGTTCGTTGTGACCCCTCAGTGGTCCTGAAATTATTTTGGGGGGTCCCCAGTTTAAAAAAAAAAAAAAAAAAAAAAAAAAAAAAAACATAATAAATTGTATATATTTTTGCTGATATCGGATATCGGGAGTATATCGGGAAATTTGAAAATATGCGATTAATTTGCGATTAATCGAAGATTAACTATGGGCCATCATGCGATTAATCGCGATTAAATATTTAATCGATTGGCAGCTCTAATATATATATATATATATATATATATATATATATATAATATATATATATATATATATGTTTCCCCCTTCCAGGAAAAAATGTTTCTACTTTATATAAAAGAAAAAAAATCTTTCTATGTCAGTGCTGCTCACCTTTTTCACAGTTTCTTTCAAGGAACTCCAAAATTATCTGAATTTGACCCCCTTTTGAAAATATGTACAGTGTGTCCCCTAACAATGTTCCAGGTTCCCATGTAAAATGGGACGACCGGAATAACAGCCCGACCGAAACATTGGTCTGTCTCTTAACATGGCGTGTGTGTCGTGCGTACCCTTTCTCCGGGAGGTTTTGCCAGTATTATGGGGGTCTTCTGAAGAAGGGGTCCAGGGGGGTCCTCGCTCCCATCCTGAAAACAGCATTCAAGTCAGAGTTAGTGGAGCATGATGATTCATCTCAAAAAAGATTCACATTTTGAGCAAGAAGTCATAAACACTCTCAGAAAAAAAAGTACCTAAAAGAAAAAAAAATCATTAACATGGTGAAAAACATGCACACGCGCGCACGCACACCCACACACACACACACACACACACACACACACACACACACACACACACACACGTTAATCTATTACTAAAATAGTTGACAACTAATTGAATAAGATTAATTAGACGGTTTGTGATTAACTGAAAAAATAAAAGCGCACACGGCTGTCCAGCCACCCTGGACTATTCTAATTTCATCCATGTTATCATCCTACTAGCCAGGTGAGCAAAGTGTGTCTACTTTGGTCAAATAACCATCATTGCATCATTTCATCTGCATCTGTATGTATTTTATAGTTTTATTTTATGGATGCGCTGTCTGTGTGCATCGCGACACATGCACCGCTCCATGTATGATGGTTATATGGAGTTTAGGCATGTGGCTCATTCAGTGATGGTCTCAACACAGAGAACTATTTGGCAATTTCACACACCCGTCTTACGCAGACTGGCTGGCTTCGCCGATTGATGATTGATGATGATGATGATAGTACAACGAAGTGGACTTACAATACAACAGGGGAGGAAGCGAGATACATCCACGTTATTACTATGTCTAGAACCAGGCTAGAGGCTTGGGAGCTGAACGTGCGTTCAAACTTGACGATGTTTGTTTCCACTTTGGCTGGGTTTGAGTCCCGCAACAGAAACTCGCAACAAGATGCTCCTTCCAGCAGCAGACCTGCAGCTCAGTAGGCGATCACGGAGTCCCTTTCCCTTCCCTCGCGTCGTGGGAGATTATATAATTAATATCATACTGTACATATTAAAAGGTACCTAGTAATTTAACGTTGGGGGTATATACTGCATGTTGCTGATATCGCTGGGTTGAAACCCATGGTTGAAAACCACTGTTTTAAGGCAATACAACAACAACGCACATACACACACACACACACACACACTCAACACAGTAAGGCCACGTACCCGCCGTTCCCTGGGGCCGTAGTCGCGGTCCCGGCTGGGTCCCGACAGGTTCTGGGCCCCCGGGGGCCCCAGCAGGTCCCTGTCCCCTCGCCGTCGCCTCCTCCTGCGGCTCTGGCCGTACATCCCGGGCTGGCTGTGTCCCGACTCCGACATACCGCTACCGCTTGGCGTTCGGCGCGCAACGCTCACTCTAGCGCTGTAAGAATTGGTCAAAAAGAATTGGTCAAAAATTCTAGTTTCTGACACCAGATTCTAGTTTCTGATGCTAGATTCTGACACTAGATTCTAGTTTCTGACGCTAGATTCTAGCACAAGATTCTAGTTTCTGACACTAGATTCTAGTTTCTGACACTAGATTCTAGTTTCTGACACTAGATTCTAGTTTCTGACGCTAGATTCTGACACTAGATTCTAGTTTCTGACACTAGATTCTAGTTTCTGACACTAGATTCTAGTTTCTGGCGCTAGATTCTAGTTTCTGACACTAGATTCTAGTTTCTGACGCTAGATTCTAGTTTCTGGCGCTAGATTCTAGTTTCTGACACTAGATTCTAGGTTCTGACACTACATTCTAGTTTCTGACACTAGATTCTAGTTTCTGACACTAGATTCTAGTTTCTGACACTAGATTATAGTTTCTGACGCTAGATTCTAGTTTCTGACGCTAGATTCTAGTTTCTGACGCTAAATTCTAGTTTCTGACGCTAGATTCTAGTTTCTGACGCAAGATTCTAGTTTCTGACACTAGATTCTAGTTTCTGACACTAGATTCTAGTTTCTGACGCTAGATTCTAGTTTCTGATGCTAGATTCTAGTTTTTCTGAGAAAAATCTATGATCCTGTGTCAGTGATGCTCAACATATTTCATGCCAAGGACCACCAGAATAATCTATATTTGGCTGCGGACCCCATCTGAAAGCATGTTATAGCGATCCCACCAGAAGCACAGATTTTAGTTCAAAATGTTTGCTTCCGAGCACCATATGGATTTGCACCATATTTTCACCATTTATATCAAATATCAGACCTACAAGCTCATAGCACGTAAGAATTGGTCAAAAATTACATTTGAATATTCCTTTTGAAACAGCTGTAGTTTATTGAAAACTACGGCTCTAGAAGTTGCTATCTCTCGCAAATGTGTAACTCCATGTTTGTTGTGGCCTTAAATCTTTCATTTGCACAAGGTAAGAGTTACTTTGAACCAGAAACGCTCATTCCACCCCATTCTGCAAGAAGCAGAACGTGTGTGCACTTGAACGATGGATACTCAAACAGTACAACTGCTTAGTGTCAGACAATACTACTCTATAACATTCAGTACTAGTGTCTTTACCCACAATTTGCAAATCTAGATTTAAAAAAAAAAAATGAGATTAGAGTTGATTTGAAAGAATTTAGAGTTGCATTGCTGCCTGTAACACTCAGTACTAGTATCTTAGTATCAGACAGTACTACTCTGTAACACTCAGTACTAGTATCTTAGTATCAGACAGTACTACTCTGTAACACTCAGTACCAGTATCTTAAAGGGGAAATCCACCCATTTTCATTTTTTTTCCTGAGAGGATACAAATGTGAACCAAATGGACCCTAGTGGGTCCATTTGGTTCCATTTGTACCCTCTCAGGAAAAAAGGGGGTCTGAAAGAAAAAACATTAACATGGTGAAATACATCTCGATGATGTCATCAGATGGATTTCACCATGTTAATGATTTTTTTTTCAGACCTCCATTTTTAGTAAAATACAGAATTGGGGGAACTTTTTATCATGTCCACATACACAACATCTCTAAGGTATATTAATAATGACATATTAAAATGTTGAAAATGGGTGGAGTAGAGTAGTTCATCTTTAATATCAGACAGCAAAGTACTACTCTGATTGTAACACTCAGTACTAGTAATCTTAGTGTCAGACAGTACTACTCTGACTGTAACACTCAGTACTAGTAATCTTAGTATCAGACAGTACTACTCACCCCAACAACAATGAACTAGATGGCACTAGCAGCCAGCCTGTCAGCTAGCAGCAGCAGCAGCTTTAAACTAAAACACACGCTCACGGATGGGTTGATATTAGCTGCTAAAAAACAAAACACCGACGCTGTTGACTGTGAGGAATAAAGCTTTAACATTTACGATCTGTCGCGTTGAAAGCGCAGTCTGCGTTCCGCAATCAAACGAGAAAATATGCTGCTTGTTGTTGGGATGATGATGTGAAGATGTGCTGCTATGGTTTCCTCCATTCTCCACTACAACCACGTGACACGACACAGCAGTGTTGCCAACTGCCAGAATCCAAAATGAATCTGTTGCGTTTCCGAAAAATGCAATAGAACAGGGGTTTTCAACCTTTTTGACACCAGGGACCACCATTTATTCAGAATTTGAGCCACGGACCACCATTTGATGACATTTTAGCCCCAAAGACCTAAAACTTTTTGTTTTGTTCGCAATTCCAAGCTGGATTTGGGAAACAAAAACAGTGTAGAATTCTTAATTAAATAGTGCTAATTCAGACGAATATTTTAACTCTTGAGAGTGTGAAAATGAAACCAAATGGACCCGCAAGGGTCCATTTGGTTTCATTTTTACATTCTCAAGAGTTACATCTGGTTAGACAATTTTCCATCATTTAGCCTGGGGACCACCTGGAACCCTCTCAGGGACCACTGGTGGTCCCCGGACCACCTGTTGAAAACCCCTGCAATAGAATGTATGTATGCGCTAGAGCAGTGGGTTTTCAACCTGTTTCATACCAGGCCCCACTATTTATTCTGCATTTTAGCCACAGAGGTTTAGGAGAAATAACTGGCAAAATGTTGGTCAAAATAGCAATTATTCTACATTTTCTAAATGTGTAGATTCTTGGAAAGTAGATAATTCAGATGTTTAAATATGATGATTTAACTCTTGAGAGCATAACATGAAACCAAACTGACTTTTTTACGCTCTTAAGAGTTACAGATCTATTAGGGTCCATTTGGTTACCAATGGTCCTTTCTAGGAAGGAAGGAGGACTCTATCATATGAGGAGAAATGGTGAAAAACAAGGGTTTTAGCTCTGGCGCCTATCAACCTATTTCACCCCAACTCACAAGCAAAAAAGCACCAGATTTTTCACTAATTTTGGCGTTAGGGGGGTCTGGGGGAAAAAAGGTAAATATAGCGAGAAATGCGCCAAGTTGGCAACACTGCGACACAGCCACGCAGTATCGCGTGGCTTCTGTCTCCCGGTGTCCCGCGCGGGCGGGGTTTGCTATTGTAGTTGATAACAAACCTCCAAGTATTGTTGTTTTTAAAGCCTTATGATATCGTTCTCGTACCTTTATATTAACATTGTACACTTGTACAGGCTGTAGATTTGCAGTGAGCACCGCCCACCTGGCAGTCTAAATAGCGACAAACCAAACACACCCACCTCCCGGGCCGTCTGTCGACACGGCTCGTCCTGAAACTCCGTATTTAAACCAGTTGGTTCCGCTCTCATCTCCATTATATTTCATATTGACATGTTATCACAACATTAACACTATGACGAATTAAACATGCTAAAAATCTGTCAAACTTCTTATCTAACACACCGTTTCATTTATAGATATGAATTATATTAGCACAGTTATGACAATAATTATTAATAATAGTATTAATAATAATAACATTATTACTATTACCCTTATTATTGTTGTTGTTATTGTTGTTGTTGTTAGTATTGTTGTTGTTATTTAATATTTTTATTCATATGTATGTATTTTGAAAATGTTATTATGTTAATAAATACAAAATGAACATTTGTGTACTGGAGGAAGGGGGACCTAAAGAGTGTGGCACACACACACCGAAACTCCGCCTCTTCCGGTTCCAACCCGGATATGGCCGGACGGACGTTGTTGCTTCATGGCGGCGCCATAATAAACGTCAACAGCAGGAAGGGAGTGATTAAATAATAATAACAATAAAATAAACCAACGAAACCCGTCCAAAAGACGTCATCGCTCGGCGCCACTGAACGTCTCGTGACGTTAACGGTCGCTATGACGTCACGATGGGGCTCATGACGTTGGCCCGAGGAGGTCGCAGGAAGAAGATGAAGGACGTCGTCATTGTGCGGCTCCAGCAGCAGCGTTAGGGACGCAAGGTACACGTTTAACCATTCATTGTCTGATCATATATACTGCTGCACGTGTGGGGGCTTGGGGGGGTCCCAAATATGTTGCCCCCCCAGGGGGTCGGGGTCCCCAGCTACATGCATGAATTTGGTAGTACTGTTATCAGGGGCGGATCTAGGCATGGCCATGGGGGGGGGGGGGGGGGGGGGGGGGGGGGGCAATGCCCCACTAAATGCCCCACTAAATGCCCTGTCTGCCCCATCAAACATGATGGGGCAGGATATTTCAGTGATTATATTTAAAATGATGTGAAACACTACTACTGCTACTAACTAACTTACAGCTGTGTCACCACTAAACCAACAGCATTTCATCATTGAAAACAGAAAACTCTCTGAGTCAGACCTTTAGCTTTATGCATGCTGCGTGTCTGTTGATGCTTTACTTGCCTAATAAAAGTCCTGTAAGCTGAAAATGGTATTCGTGCCACGGGCGATGAAGCCCACCCCATATCATTTTCTCCTGCCCCCCCCCCCCCAATTGGGAAATGTTATATCCGCCCCTGACTGTTATAAGCAACTGTATCAGGGTCGGATCTAGGCATGGATATGGAGGGGCAATGCCCCCCTGCCCCCCCCCCCCCCCCCCCAAATGCCCTGACAGCCCCACCATGTTTCACATTATAGTGCTTATAGTACAACAAGTTCAACAACCACTGATGTCATTATTCATTATGGATGCTTACTTGCCTAATAAAAGTCTTGTAACAGAAAATGGTATGGGTGCGGCTTCCCCGTGAAGCCGCCCCCATACCATTTTCACCTCCCCCCCCAATTGGGAAATGTTGCATCCAGGCCCGAGCTGTATACTTAATATTGCAACTCTGCTACATTCTACATGTCGAAGTGTCCTTGGGCAAGACACTGAACCACACCTTGCCTCCAGTGGTTGCCACCGCTGGTGTGTGAATGTGTGAAGTTGAGGACGCTGGCGTTGACTGTTCGCCGCTCTACTTCCCAATGTATGAATGAATGGACCATTGTAAGCGCTTTGAGTATACACATAGTGCATAGAAAGGCGCTATGAAAATGCAATCCATTATTATTATTAAAAGTACAGTAATAATGATTGTGTTTCTATAATAATAATAATAAGTAAGGCGCTGCACGACCTACTTGAACGCATGCCCAAATATAGCTGCAATGCAACTCTATTATGCAACATGTTATGAGCTACTTTCTGTCGATCAATTATTTGCAGGTGATTCTTTTTTTTTTTTTTTTTTAATACCAGAGTTTGGAAGCGCTCATCATTACTCACTGAACAGCCCTGTGCAAAAAAAAAAAGAAGAAAACAATAAAAGTGTTGGACTTTAGAGGCACTGGCTACACAGCTAGAAGATTATTGGTCATGGACAGAAGCAAAATAAATCTTTAGTTTTGGGGTCTGTGTGGGGCTCAAATGTCCCCAAATGGTGGTCAGTGGCTCAAATGCTGCATAAATGGTGGGCCCTGGGATCAAAAAGGTTGAAACCCCCTGGTCTAGAGTTGCATTGCGGCTAGGCGAGGACAAGACGTTTGGTGGTTTTCTTATTAAAGCACAGATCATTTTAGCGGGTTCCCCCAGGGGAAACCCTGCACTGTGGCTGCGCAGATGATCAAAGACATTCTGTTTTTTTTTTTTTTCTTTCATTTCTTTTTGTTTAGGCTATCGTGCCAAGGCAATGCTGAAGTGTCACACGGACTGGGTACCTTCATCACTTCACCTCGGGAACGATGAACAGACGACGCCAGCGAACGCCCAGCAGCGCCGCGACCAGGTAGCGGAGCCACTAGCGAACGCGGAGGAGGAGCGCCGCGAGCAGCAGCGCGGGGCCAGGCCGGTGGCATCATCAACCTCAGCCCTGGCAGAGGACAACAACGCGGCAGCTCTGACACCGCCGGTGACATCATCATCAGAGGACAACACGTCAGGTTGGTGCCGCTTTTGCTTTTGTCCACAATTCCAGGTTGGATTTGGGAAACCAAACAGTCAAACATACAGATCAAAATGGCCATTGATCTTCTACATTCTCTAGTTGTGTAGAGTTGGGCTAATTCACATGATGAATATTTTAACTCTTGAGAGTGTAAAAATGAAACCAAAATAGATTTGGACACGCACTATAATGTAAAATCTTCCCTTCATTGTCAAAAATGAAAATCTACACATATACCAGGAGGCCCTCAAAAATATAGACCTTTCCATAAGTACCGCTCTCTCCCCAGCCGGGCTCATTCATTCCAATGTAAATATAATGGACATTTCACTTTAAATACCTGTTCATTTTTGGAACCAGTCCTTTAAAATTTCTACTGAATCCGTCAACAAGGCATGCTGTATGCAGTGGAAATTTTTGAAGGGTGTCATTTGTTTGTTTTTTTTGTCTCTGTTTTTGCCTTCCAACGAGATTGACGTTATTATCAATTATTTAGTTGTCGCTTTAATCATAATACTTTAGCGTTAGTTTTTATTATTTAGTCTTGGAACGTCTTTCTGTGAAGTTCAGATTTTTGGAATTTAAGTAGTATGACATGCTTGCCACTAACATAGTGGTGTCAACTGTAACATAAGTTGTACTGTTTAATATTTTATTTTATAATATTAGCACATCCTTCGTTCATGTTTGACCCCTCTATCACATGGAACTGCTTTTTGGGCGTAGTGATATGGACACAAAAATCAAATTCCCTGTGATAAGAGGGGTCAAAAATGAATAAAGGATGTGCTAATATTTAAAAAATGCATCAACAATACAAATGAAGTTGGCTTTTTGGATTAATTTATTGCATGGCTCCTATGACCTCCACAAAAAGACAGGAACTGCTCCAATATTAATGGATTGCATTTGCATTTTTGTAGCGCTTTTCCTAGTGCTCAAATCGCTTTACAATGGTCCATTCATTCATACATTGAGAAGTAGAGCGGCGAACAGTCGACGCCAGCGTCCTAAACGTCACACATTCACACACCACTGGTGGCCAGCTCACACTGACCAACTCATTGGAGGCAATTTGGTGTTCGATGTCTTGCCCAAGGACACTTAGACACGTAGACGGGAGGAGCCGGGATTCGAACCGCCGACCCACGGGTCATTGGACCACCTGCTCTACCTCCTGAGCCACAGCCGCCCCAATATTCCACCAAAACCAGACAAGAACTCCCACCACGGGACTGTGGACATCAATTAATACAGTTGGCAGACACCACTATATTAATGGCAACTATTTCATACAGCTTAACTTGAAAAAAAAAATAAAAAATCTGAACTATTCCTTTAACGTAGTCGAACATGTATTGCCCACTTGTAACTGGGGAGAAAAAAGCAAAGAAAAAAAAACAGTCCTTTTCATGTTGTCGATACAGGGAGCTCTAGTGCACCTGCCCCACCATCTACACCTCCCCGTACGGCTGACCTGGGATCAGCTCTGACGGAGAGCACCGCCCGCACACCGTCTACCCCTCCCCCTCCACCTGACCCGGGATCAGAGATGGACGACTGTTGGCAGGTGGGCCAACGGTGTAGAAAAGAGAGAAGGACATTTTTGCATGTGGCATTTTTTCCATTCATTTATTTTGCTTTTGTTTGTTTAAGTTACTTCACTGTACAGCCAACCTAAACAAGGCAACATAAACTACTAATAAAACGGTAAATGTTCTGATAACGGCTTCCTCCCCCTACCCTGCAGATCGGCGAGGATCACGGTGAGCTGTACAGCAGCGAGGAAGAGGAGTGCGTCGCCAACGGCTCCTGCCGCCGCAAGCTGGCCTGCTGGGAATGCGGGGAGAAGTTCGGCTGCAGGTACACCAGCACCCAGGGGTTGACACTAAGGTCTCCGAGGCACTTGCCCATCGGGCAAGTGCAAGTCAGGTTCTACTTGCCCTCAGGTCATGGTCACTTGCCCCCCAGGTTCCAGGTGGTCCCCAGTTAAGTTGGTTAACCAGATGTAACTCTTGAGAGCGTAAAAATGAAACCAAATGGACCCTTGCGGGTCCATTTGGTTTCATTTTTACGCTCTCAAGGGTTAAAATTCATCATCTTAATTAGCCCAGGTCTACACTGTAGAAGATTAATGGTCATTTTGATGTGTATGTTAATCTGCCTGTTTTGTTTCCCAAATCCAGCCTGGAATTGTGGATAGCTAGAAAGCAGGGAAAGACACAGAGGCAGAGTGCAATGACTGCCTTCAAGACAATTTTTTCTTGTGTTGTGTTATAGTGCACTAAGTTGCACACTTGCCCGATCGGGCAACCAGGTAGCAGTCTTCACTTGCCCCACCATTTTTTTTACTTGCCCCGGGCAAGCGGGCAAGCGTTAGTGTCAAGCCCTGAGCACGGAGTCTATAATACTAGGGCAGGGGTTTTCAACCGTTCTGATATCAGGGACCACTATTTATTCAGCATTTTTAGCCACGGACCACCATTTGATGACATTATTAGCCCCACAGGCCCAAAACGAAAGAGTTATTTTGCTTTTGTCCACAATTTTGGGAAACAAAACAGTCAGACATACAGATCAAAATGACCTGTAATCTTCTACATTCTCTATTTGTGTAGACTTGGGCTAATATTTTAACATGAAACCAAATGGACCCTTGCGGGTCCATTTGGTTTCATGTTTACGCTCTCAAGAGTTACATCTGGTTAACCAACTTTTCATCTGGTTAAACAACCTAGCTCTAAAACTAACTAAGGTTGAAAACCACTGATATAGGGGCACTCCAGGAGCTTGTAGGTCTGTTGATTTTGGGCAATAGCAATACAACTAACCATTTTACTCATTTATTATCAATAAATCATAAATTTGCCTTGTTATTTTCACAGGGAAAAGGTAGCTCACCAGCGTCAGTCATGGCCTGCATTTTATTATCATATATATTTTTTGCTTTGTTCGTCATCGACAGCTTTGCGTCAGAAAGGGACCGCCGATGCCATCGGGCATTAACCGTAGTTTTAAATCCCTACATGGGCTGTGCCCAACCTACTTAAAAGAGTTGCTGCATCCGAAATTGAATGCCAGACAACTTCGGTCTCCTGACAAAGGTCTTCTCGCTGTGTACCCGCTACTAAGTTGCGTACTAAGGGGGACCGTGCCTTTGAATTTGTTGCACCAACCCTTTGGAATGACTTACCCTGTAATCTAAGAAATGCCTCGTCTGTTGAGATTTTTAAGAAGGGTTTAAAAACTCATTTATTTCACAAGCACATTGGTCTTTTAGAGAATTTCTTTTTTTTTTTTGCACTTTCATTTTTTGTATTTCTGACCGTTGTTTGACTTAATATGTTGTTTTGTTTCTCTGTTCTTGTTTTTTTTATTTGTATGTTCTTTTTCCATATTGTCATTGTACAGCACTTTGTGACAATTGTCTTGAAAGGTGCTCTATAAATAAACCTACCTTACCTTACCTTTCTTCCCGATTTCCTTCCGCAGGTACAGCCTGATGGCACACTACAAGAGCCACGACGCGCAGGCCATCTGCCACATCTGCCGGCTCACCTTCTCCCGCAAGCTGTCTCTCGACATGCACCTGAAGAACGCGCACGCGCCGTCGACACGCTGCAGCGACTGCCACCGCCTGTTCCACGACCCGCACGAGTACAACGACCACAGGGCGGCGCCGTGCGCCCCCTCCCCAAGGGCCATGCGCTACCGGCCCCGCCATGGAGGGGATGGCCACACGAGGCATCGAGCACGAGGCATCGAGAGCGGTGGCAAAGAACCTTCCGGCAAGTCCGAGACCCGCGAGGGCGTCGCGCCGGCGACGGAGTCAAAGGCTTTCGCCGTGTCGCGTCGGGGCTCCAGGCCCCACGGTGCGACGGAAGACCAAAGTCAAGACCCCGGGCCCCGCGGCGCAACGGGTGGCGAAAGCGAGTCACGGACGGAGTCCAGAGCCCTCGCCCGACAGACACGGCCTCCGGTGGCTTACGGACGGACTCCAGAGCTTTCCCTGTGACGAAAGACAACCAAGCCGCGACAGAAGCCGGCGAGTCAAAAATGCGGTCGAGGTCCTCGTCTGCGAACGGCGAGTCACCGATGGAGTCCGAAGCCTTCCCTGCGGTGGAGGACGAAACTAGGACGGACAGCGAAACCGCAGCGGACGGCGATGAAGCCTCAGCGGGCGCCGCCGAAACCGCAGCGGACGCCGATGAAACCTCAGCGGACGCCGCCGAAACCGCAGTGGACGGCGATGAAACCTCAACGGGCGCCGCCGAAACCGCAGTGGACGGCGATGAAACCTCAACGGGCGCCGCCGAAACCGCAGCGGACGCCGATGAAACCGCATCGGACGACGCCGAAACCGCGATGGACATCGACGAAACCGCGGCGGACGACGAAGCCGCGATGGACGGCGAAACCGCGATGGAAGACGAAACCGCGATCGAAGCCAGCGAGTCACGGACGCAGCCCGGGAGCGAGTCGCAGGCGGCGGCCACAAAAGACGACGCCGACGGCGAGTCACAGACGGACTCCTCCAGAGCGTCGTCCGTCGCCGCGGCGGAAGACGAAGGCGGCTCGCCGAAGGAGTCCCGGCCCTCCGCCGCGATGGAAGACGAGCAAGAGTCACGGGCAGACTCCAGAGCCTCCACCGCCACAGACGATTCACAGGCCGAGTCGCAGACCGACTCCAAGCCCTTCGCCGCAACGGGAGAAGAAACGGAGCCACCGAAAAACTCCAGGCACTCTACGACAGCGGAAGACGAAAGCGCCTCGACGGCCGAGTCGCAGACCGAGTCACAGAGCGAGTCCAGAGCCTTGGCGGCGACGGGCGACACCAGCAGCAGCGTGTCGCAGACGGACGCCGGGACCTCCTCCGCGGGCGCCGCCATCAAACAGGAGCCCACGGACGACCACTCCTTCGAGGGAGGCGAAAACGCGCTCTCGGCGGCGTCCCCGAGCCCCACGCCGCCGCCGAACGGGCCGGCGAACAGAGGGGGCGGCGCCGCCGGCACCACCGGCAGCCCCGGGCCGGTGCGGCTAGACCACGCCTATGCCATGCACTCCGACGTGAAGAAGGAGGATTGGGACAGCGACGGCACGGACAGCTGCCACGAGGACTCACAATGGCAGGTTAGACACCCTCCGCTGACACCGCTGAGTCATCTAGAATGATTACTCACTCATTTTTTGGCAGGGAACACCTTTTGGTATTTTAAGGTTTATTACCATTAATTAGCACTACTTAGAATTCTTTAGCATTACTTAGCATTATTAGCATTATTGACAATACCTAGCATTCGCATTACTTAGCATTATTGACAATACTTAGGGGGGGTTAACCCTTTAGGCCATGTCCACGCTACAATACGATCCGTAGTGAAAGCACAAAACTTTTTCTAACGGTTCACCGTTTCATTCCCCTTTCATTTCACCGTTTTTGCCGCCCCGTAATTCTGTGGGGTGTGGGGATGTGTAATATTCTAACCCTTTTTTGTTTATTACTGTACATGCTGTACTTTCAGACAACGGGTGACAGAGACGTCAAAGACGACTTTGACAGTAGGCCGAGGCGCGAGGGGACCAGGAGGTCTGCCCGCATCGCCACCATCTCACAGGTAAGGTTCGCTGGTACCGACACATTATTCTTATAGCCAAACTCTCGTCAAAATGTCCAAGAAGAAAGCGCCATTAAGGAATTATTTTGGTGTTCCACCACCGCAATCTCCAAAGTGATGCCAAATCAAACCACACTGGACCACACAGAAAACAACTTTGCTTTTGTAAAGTGGCTGCTGCGCGTTGTCGCTCTAAACTCCGGTCGGGGAGGCCCGGCCCCCTTGACGAACGCAGCGAGATGTGGTAGGCTGCGGTAGATGTAGATAGGCTATGCCACGAGCATCCAAATCTAGCCGATAAAACTAGATTTTCATACAGGGACAAAGGATTTCAGTCACCGAGACGAGAAAAGCAAAGAGCACGTCAACATAGTTGTAACAATAAATAAGGTGTGTGTGTGTGTGTGTGTGTGTGTGTGTGTGTGTGTGTGTGTGTGTGTGTGTGTGTGTGTGTGTGTGTGTGTGTGTGTGTGTGTGTGTGTGTGTGTGTGTGTGTGTGTGTGTGTGTGTGTGTGCACCCCTGTACCCTCCCCCCCCTCCTCCTGAACAGGCCTCTCAGAGGGACTCCAACCTGATGAGCCCGGTGTCCAGCTCCAGCTCGTCGGACCGTTCAGACGAGGAGGACCCCGACTGGGACCGCCGGTCGGCCGGCGGTGGGGGGGACGGGGGCAGCGACCGCTCCTCGTCGCCCCAGAGGGGGCGCTACCTGGTGGTGGGGCCGCTCAGCACCATGTGCGTCCTGTGCAGCCGCGGGCCCTTCAAGAACCTGTCGGCGCACACGCAGCGCTGCCCCGCCAAGCGGGGCGACCTCACCTGCTGCCACTGCCAGCAGCGCATGAGCACCGAGAAGGAGCTGCTGGAGCACAAGGTACAGTACACTCCACTCCACACCCCCCAGACACAGGGGTGGCCAACCTGTGGCTCGCGAGCCACATGCGGCTCTTCAGCTGGTTACATGCGGCTCTTAAGGGGCTTCCACATGGAACCGTCAAAAACGCTCAGAGTGGCGCAGTCATGCATTCCCTATACCAGTGGTTTTCAACCTTTTTTTATACCAGGGCCCACCATTTATTCAGAATTTGAGCCACGGAGGAGCACCATTTGATGACATGTTAACTCCACAGACCCCAAAGCTAAAGATTTCGTTTACTTTTGTCAACAATTCCAGGCTGGATTTCAGAGAAAACAAAACAGTCCAACATACAGATCAAAATGACCATTACTCTTCTCTAGTTGTGTAGACTTGGGCTAATTGACATGACGCATATTTTAACTCTTGAGAGCGTAAACGTGAAACCAAATGGACCCGCAAGGGTCCATTTGGTTTCATGTTTACGCTCTCAAAGAGTTACATCCGGCAAACCAGGTTTTATAACCATTGTGACCGTTTGATGTGGCTCTTTGCAGTAACACAGTGAAAAACGTGGCTCTTAGTCTGTGACCGGTTGGCCACCCCCTGGGCCTTCTAGTGGGAGAGTTAGGATATTGCGGGGCCAGAAACCAGAGCGGAGCACGTGACCACACAGAGCTAGCCTGGCTCAGCCCCTGAATCAGCACCTTAAAAATACTACCTTATTTTTTCTTTGTGATTCAAGGACTGGCGTCCTTGCCTTTGGGGCCGTTTTTGTCGGTTGGAAATCCATGCCCAGCACCTGATTGGCCGACAGCCCTGTCACTCACTTCGTTTTACTTTATTATTCTTTAAAGAAGTGTCAGGCTTTAGGTTTTTTTTTACTGCTTCTGTTCACATGCTAGTAGCGCTCGTCGGCTGTGTTTGTTTAGTTAGCAACGTCATTATTATGCTAATGCTAATGCATTAGCATAATAATGACAACAACGTCGTCTGCTTTCCCAATATTGATATGGGTTGGTATGAACCAATCACTGTGAAGACTGCTGCTTTGATCACGCCCATCCCAGAAACTGCTGTAGTAGAGAGGGACTTCAGTCTGAATAATGAAGTGAAACATCCTAGAAACTGCTGTAGTAGAGAGGGACTTCAGTCTGAATAATGAAGTGAAACATCCTAGAAACTGCTGTAGTAGAGAGGGACTTCAGTCTGAATAATGAAGTGAAACATCCTAGAAACTGCTGTAGTAGAGAGGGACTTCAGTCTGAATAATGAAGTGAAACATCCTAGAAACTGCTGTAGTAGAGAGGGACTTCAGTCTGAATAATGAAGTGAAACATCCTAGAAACTGCTGTAGTAGAGAGGGACTTCAGTCTGAATAATGAAGTGAAACGGAATGACAATTCAGACTAAAGTCAGGCTACCCCTTAACCCATTGTGTCCTGATCAGATTCTAGTTTCTGATGCTAGATTCTAGTTCCTCATGCCAGATTCTAGTCCCCCACGGTAGATTCTAGTTCTTCTCAGTAGACTGTAGTTTCTGAAGTTAGATTCCAGTTTCTGACACTAGATTCTAGTTCCTGACACTAGATCCTAGTTTGTGACACTAAATTCTAGTTTGTGACACTGAATTCTACCTCATCTAAAAACATGTTGTTCTAGGCGATCCCCCAGAAGCAAAGATTTGAGTTGAAAAAAGTTTGCTTCCAAAATAATGTATTCAAAGATTTGCACCACATTTTCACAATTTTTTCAAAAATAGCAGAACCACAAGCTCATATCGCGTTTGGCTACAATTCCCACAATTCTTTGGTGCACTACACCTCCTTGTGGCTAGGGGCAGGGCTGTCTTATTGAGACAACATGTAGTCCAGGAAGTAGTGTCCATGACAATAGACACTGGGCTCACATGCTAACATCTAAAAGATACCACACATTAAAATACTATTATTTTGCAAAAACAGTGAAATGTTCATTTTAAGTGTTACTAAACTAGTGAGCCTTCAATCTCTTCTCTTACAATCTCTCGGCAGTCGCAAATGCACAGCAGCAAGCTAAATATAACCATAACGATCATTACAGTATCAAGAACAATTATGCTTATTGTTACTTATTTGGAGTTGAGAAGAAGACTGTTCCTTCCTAGACTGACACACCTGTAGTTATTCTCTAAAGCAGGGGTTTTCAACAGGTGGTCCGGGGACCACCAGTGGTCCTTGAGAAGGTTCCAGGCTAAATGATGGAAAGTTGGGTAACCAGATCTAACTCTTGAGAGTGTAAAAGTGAAACCAAATGGACCCGCAAGGGTCCATTTGGTTTCATTTTTACACTCTCAAGAGTTAAAGTATTCATCATCTGAATTAGCACCACTTAATTAAGAAGGTTAACGCTGTTTTGTTGGCAAAATACAGCCTGGAATTGTGGACAAAAACAAAAAACAATTACTATAACTATAATCATCCATACCATTTTCGGTTAAAATACTTTTATTAGGCAATTAAAGCATCAATAATAAAAATCAGTTGTTGTTGAAGTTGCAACAGACACGCAGCATGCATAAAGCTAAAGGTCGGACTCAGAGAGTTTTCTGTTTTCAATGATGAAATGCTGTTGGTTTTAGTGGTGACACAGCTGTAGTTAGTAAGTAGCAGTAGTAGTCATGTTTCAAATCATTTTAAATACAAGCACTTTAATTTGAAATATCTTGGGTTGTTTTGCATGCCATCATGTTTGGTGGGGCAGTCAGGGCATTTAAGGGGGCATTGACCCCCCCCATGCCCATGCCTAGATCCACCCCTGACTTTAACCCTTTAGTGTACTGAACGCGTTTTGGTGTTCTCAGCATTATGCTTTAACTATTGAAAAATAGCAGATCTACAAGCTCATAGCGCGCCACCGAGTGGCGCGCTATGAGCTTGTATCTCTGCTATTTTTTTAAAAAATCGTGAAAACGTGGTGCAAATCTTTGAATATTAGAAACTAGAAATCTAGACAGGACACAATGGGTTAATTCCCCTTTTTTTCTTTCTGTCAGGTGATCTGGTTCGGCTGCCCGCTGTGTCGACAGATCTTCCCGTACCGGGGCATCTGCGACGCTCACACCTGCCCCCACGCCGCCCGGGGGAAGAAGGGCCCCCCGCCCACCCCCTTCCTTCAGATGAGCTGCGCCGCCTCCCCCGTCCTGGCCAACATCAACCGCTGTCACCTGTGTGACGCCTTCTTCTCCGCCAGCAGGTAAGAACACCACTCTGGAAGCAGTGTTGCCAACCGCCAAAATCCAAAATGCACTAGAACAGTGGTTTTCAACCTTTTTTCATTTATTCCATTCATTCAGAATTTGAGTCACAGACCACCATTTGAGGACATTTTAGCCCCACACAGACCCCAAAACTAAAGATTTATTTTGTTTTTTCTCCATCTTCTTGTTGTGTAGACTTGCACAACAAGTCTAATTCACATGACAACAAGTCTAATTCACATGATGAATATTTTAACTCTTGAGAGCGTAAAAATGAAACCAAATGGACCCGCCAGGGTCCATTTGGTTTCATTTTTTACGCTCTCAAGAGTTACATCTGGTTAACCAACTTAGCTGGGGACCACCTGGAACCCTCTCAGGGACCACTGGTGGTCCCCGGACCACCTGTTGAAAACTCCTGCACTAGAATGTACGCGCTAGAGCAGTGGGTTTTCAACCATTTTCATACCAGGGCCCACTGTTTATTCTGCATTTTAGCCACTTAGGAGAAATAACTGGCAAAATGTTGGTCGAAATGGCAATTCTTCTATATTTTGAAAATGTGTAGATTCTTGGAAATTAGGTAATTTAGATGTTTGAATATAATTTAACTCTTGAGCATAAAATGAAACCAAACGGACCCGTAAGGGTCCGTTTGGTCTATAAGGATCCATTTAGTTACCAATGGTCCTTTCTAGGAAGGAAGGAGGACTCTATCATAGGAGGAAAAATGGTGAAAAACGAGGGTTTTAGCTCTGGTGCCTGTCAAGCAATTTCGCTCCAACTCACCACCAAAATTTTACTACTGAAATCACTACACAAATCACTACTCGTCGCAATAGCAATTGAGTAGTGAAATGGTAGTTTTTGTGTAGACATTTGGTAGTAGTTAAGAGTAGGGATTCAATAGTGTTTTTTTTTTTTGTTTGTTTTTTTGTTTGTTTGTTTGTTTGTTTGTCAGTGTTGCCAACTGCCAAAATCCAAAATGCACTAGGATGCGCTAGAGCAGTGGTTTTCAACCATTTTGAGTTTAGCCTCTCTTGACTAATTTAGGAGGGATAAACTGGCAAGATTGTTGAGAATGAGGTAATTCAGATGTTTAAATAGGATCATGAGTTACAGATCTATAAGCAGGGCTGCACATAACTATTTTGGTCCAGTACTCAGAGGAGCACCTGGAGATGTTACTTGGTGCTCCCAAAATGTGGCGACCCACATCACCGGGCCCTGGGACCCCTTTTTTTCCACTCCGTACAGCCTGGTCAATATACAGTATTACAGTACAGGGCAATAGTTTGGGCATTGCAATAGTGGCTAGCCTAGTAGTAGTACTATACCTGCATCCTACATCCATTAAAATACTAGTACTATTTTAGACTTTAGTTAAGGCTTTTTTAACAGGCCAGTTGGGCAGTCATTATGAGCCCCAGCTGTGTGGTGCTCAAAGGAGCTTTCCACCCCTGAATTGACAGCTCATTGTAGGATTTTTGGTGCTCCTGAGCACCGGAGCACCACTTATGTGTACCCCTGTCTATAAGGTCTATTTGGTTACCAATGGCCCTTTCTAGGAAGGAAGGAAGGAAGACTCTTATCAGGTTGAAAAACAAAGCTTTTATCTCTGGCGCCTTTCAACCAATTTCGCCCCAACTCACTCGCAAAGAAAATCACTAGAAAAAACCAAATGGACCCTTGTGGGTCCATTTGGTTTCATTTTTACACTCTCAAGAGTTAAAATATTCATCATCTGAATTAGCCATTTTGGATGTATGTTTTGCTTGTTTTGTTTTCCCAAATCCAGCCTGGAATTGTGGACAAAAGCAAAATAAATCTTTAGATTTGGGTCTGGTGGTCCCCGGACCGCCTGTTGAAAACTCCTGTTCTAGTTGTGTAGATTAGGGCTAATGCACATGATGAATATTTTGAACTCTTGAGAGTGTAAAAATGAAACCAAATGGACCCGCCAGGGTCCATTACGTTCTCAAGAGTTAAAATATTCATGACAAACTGACAAACTGTTTTCTCTAAATAAATTTCCCCCCTCTCATCCCGTAAACCCAAACCCCTCAGGGACCTTCTGAACCACAAGGTGGAAGCTCACAGTACCATGGTCAACCTGTCGCCTGCCGCCACACCAACACCCAATCCTCCTCCTCCTCCTCCTCCTGCACGTGCTCAGCCACAGGCGACGGTCATCCACGCCGCTCCTCCTCCCTACCCGCTGCAGCCGGACTACCGCCACCCTCCCCCATACATCACCACGGCCGTCAGGGCTCCTCCCCCTCCTCCTCAATACCCAGCACCTCCCGGATACCCTTCCTCCTCCTCCTCCTCTTCCTCCAACAACCCCAACTACAAGCCTCCTCCTGGGCTGAGGATCCTGGCCATCTTCCAGAACACCAGCCGCGAGCTGGCGCTCAAGAAGCGTCTGGAGACGCCGTGGCGCAGCAAGGCGGCGCTCTACTCGTGCCGGCAGTGCGGCGCCGTCTCGCGCCAGCCCTCGCTGGCCGTGGCGCACCGCTACCTGCACCGCACGCGCACCAGCGTGCTGGGCGGGACGAGCGGCACGACGAAGCAGCAACGCCGCAGACGACCCTCCTCCTACAGCTGCGCCGGGTGCGGCCGCGTCTTCCGCCGCCGGCTGCACCTGCTGCGGCACTGCGTGCGCCACGCCGACCAGACGGCCTACGTGTGCGCCGGCTGCGGCGAGGTGTTCTACGGCGCGCGGGCGCTGGCGCGTCACGTGCATGGACGCGGAGGTGGTGGAAAGCAGGGTCGCGGGCCGGCCGTGAGCCGCGCTTGCCGCGTGCGCGAGCTGTTCCGGTGCGAGGACTGCGGAGAGGCGTTCACCCGCGCCTCGGCGTACATATGGCACCGGCTGAAGAACGAGCACGAGGGGGGGGCTCCGCCGCGCCGACCCGGGCGAGAGCGGGAGCCCCCGCGTGGAGCTGAGCGGAACGAGGAGCCCCCGCGTGGAGCTGAGCGAGAGGGGGAGCCCCCACGTGGAGCTGAGAGAGAGGGGGAGCCCCCACGTGGAGCTGAGAGAGAGGGGGAGCCCCCACGTGGAGCTGAGAGAGAGGGGGAGCCCCCACGTGGAGCTGAGAGAGAGGAGGAGCCCCCACGTGGAGCTGAGAGAGAGGGGGAGCCCCCGCGTGGAGCTGAGCGAGAGGGGGAGCCCCTGCGTGGAGCTGAGCGAGAGGGGGAGCCCCCACGTGGAGGTGAGAGAGAGGGGGAGCCCCCACGTGGAGCTGAGAGAGAGGGGGAGCCCCCACGTGGAGCTGAGCGAGAGGGGGAGTCCCTGCGTGGAGCTGAGCGAGAGGGGGAGCCCTGCGTGGAGCTGAGCGAGAGGGGGAGCCCCCACGTGGAGCTGAGAGAGAGGGGAGCCCCCACGTGGAGCTGAGCGAGAGGCGGAGCCCCCACGTGGAGCTGAGAGAGAGGCGGAGCCCCCACGTGGAGGTGAGAGAGAGGGGGAGCCCCCACGTGGCGCTGAGCGAGAGGAGGAGCCCCCGCACAGAGCTGAGCGGAACGAGGAGCCCCCGCACAGAGCTGAGCGAGACGGGGAGCCTTCGCGAAAGGAGGAGCCCCCATGCGGAGCTGAGCGAGAGGAGGAGCCTCTGCGTGGCACTGAGCGACAGGGGGAGCATTCGCGAAAGGAGGAGCACCCACGCGGAGCTGAGCGAGAGGGGGAGCCCCCGTGCGGAGCTGAGCGAGAGGGGGAGCCCCCGTGCGGAGCTGAGCGAGAGGGGCAGCCTTCGCACGGAGCCGAACGAGAGGGGAGGTCCCCGTGCAGAGCCGAACGAGATGGGGAGCCGGCCTCGCGTGGAGGCACAGAACGAGATGGGGAGCTGGCCTCGCGTGGAGGCACAGAACGAGATGGGGAGCTGGCCTCGCGTGGAGGCACAGAACGAGTTGGGGAGCTGGCCCCACGCGGAGCCACAGAACGAGAGGGGGAGCCCCCGTGCGGAGCCGAACGAGAGGGGGAGCCCCCGTGCGGAGCCACAGAACGAGAGGGGGAGCCCCCGCACGGAGCCACAGAACGAGAGGGGGAGCTGGCCCCACGCGGAGCCACAGAACGAGAGGGGGAGCCCCTGCGCGGACTCAAACGAGAGCGTGAGCCCCCGCACGGAGGCGAACGAGAGGGGGAGCCGGCCCTGTGCGGACCCAAACGGAGCAGGGCCTGCGATGATTCTGCATCGCAGTAGAAAGAAAGAAAAACAACAGGCGACCGCAGACAGGCTAGCCCTAAACTTCACCTTAACATGGAGTAAAACTATGCCTAAACCCCCTAACCTTGAGGGAACAGACATGAGACCCCGAACAACCCAATCTCTCAGACGGAACGCCGACCTGCCTCTCCTCTGCTGCGGAAATATTAAAGAACGTTTTCACCGCAGTGGCGTTTTTTGTATGTATGCGCCAGGGTGAAGCCTTAAAGGACCACTTCACCACTTTTAAATGTATCTTCATATAATAGGTCCTCACTAATGTACACTATTTTTTTCTGAGACACAGACTAGAGTCTGTGTCTCACAGGAGGGCTGTGTTCAGAAACTTATTTCAATTGACATCATCAATGGAATCCAAGCTAATAGAAACTGCTGGCTTTCTATTCCTTGAAAAGTCACATTGCAAAAACGGCAGCCATTGTTTTTATTTATAATCAAAATAGTAATAATAAAAAAAAAAATCAAAAACACATTGTTTAAAAAAAAAACTGCAGAATGATGATGTCATTGGAAGAAGTTTCTGAACTGTCCACAGCCCTCCTGTGAGACACAGACTGAGTAGGAAAAAAAAATAGTGGTATTTTATCATATACGTTAGTGAGGACCTATTATATGAAGACACGTTGAAAAGTGGTGAAGTGGTCCTTTAAAAAGGACAACCTACACCCCGGTGAAACTGCTTCACTGAAACTCACTTCACCCTGGAGTATGTTTGAGGCTTTAGATTGCATCCCACTAATCACACAAGCCGTGTTTTGTATATGCGAGTCTTTCACACAAAAGAAAAAAAAAAGTAGCTGCTCTGGTATTATCCGAGATATGACATTGATTTAATTTGGCTTCCCACCTCTCGGAGTTAACTAAATCACTGCGTGTTTCGTGCACAGGATCGTTTTTGCAGTCGTTGTTTTGTAGACTTAGTCAACGGGGCCGGAGACCCTCAAGACCCTCAGAGCTTCCTTTATCCCTCAAATACTACCTTCCCAATAAATGCTGCGTAGTTCCATTTCTTTTGTCCTCCCCCCTTAGTGGTGCAAACCACTCCTACAGAAGGCTATGTGTGTGTGTGTGTGTGTGTGTGGCTGTGTCCCTGGCTGTGTCCCGAGAACCAAAATGTACAGACGTTTGTTCACCACCGAAACGCACAAGGCCAAGGATAAGGGCTTGTACAGTACTTTTTTGTTTGTTTGTTTCTGGGGTCTTTATTGATAAGCTGGGGGGTGGGCAGAGATTTTGGGGGCAGCAAGGGCATAGTCGGGATCGGGACTCGAACTGTCGGACTGGCTCACGGACCAGCCTTAGGTGGCTGCACCACTCAACCAGGCCCCACAGGCCAGTTTCACTGACTTCTACGTTGTAAGACACAAAATGTGAGAGTTTTTTTTCCAGAGACCATTTTTGGGAGTATGTGTACCTTTTGTTATCCCAAGGGGGGGGGGGGGGGGGGGGGGATTCTTTTTCTGAGAGCAAATCCCACTCAGTGTTGCCAACTGCCAAAATCCAAAATGCACTAGTGGCACTTCCAAAATGCACTAGAATGCGCTAGATGCTCGCCTGGAAGGGAATATGACCATTAAATGACCATTAATCTTCTACATTCTCTAGTTGTGTAGACTTGGGCTAATTCGCATGATGAATATTTTAACTCTTGAGAGTGTAAAAATGAAACCAAATGGACCCGCAAGGGTCCATTTGGTTTCATTTTTACGCTCTCAAAGAGTTACATCTGGTTAACCAACTATCCATCATTTAGCCTGGGGACCACTGGTTGAAAACCGCTGTCATAGGAGGAAAAATGGTGAAAAATTAGGGTTTTATCTCTGGCGCCTGTCAATCAATTTCACCCCAACTCACCAGCCAAAAAGCACTAGATTTTCTGCCAGGAGTTTTTCACTAATTTTGGCGCTAGGGGGGGTCTGAAAAAGCGCTAAATATAGCCAAGTTGGCAACACTAATCCCACTTTCCTTGACAAGGTATTGTTAATTCTCTAATGTATTGATTTGGTCCTGAAACCAGAAACCCAGAACTAAAAAGGAACACTGCCCAGGCTACCCGTAAAACCCTCGTCTTGTGTTAGCAGACCGCTTCGTGTTGCCTCTCGCACATTTTCATCCACTTTCCGTTCCTGCAGGCTTGGTGCCACCCCGAAGCTCTCTGTTCATTAGGAAAGGTTAAATAAAAAATGGAGAACACAAAAGGAAAATATATATTTTAAATAGAGCTGTCACTCGATTCCAATATTTCATTGCGATTAATCGCGTGATTGCCCATAGTTAATCTTTGATTGATATATTTTATTTGTTGTAAAATACCTTAAATGAGTGGTTTTCAAGATTTTTCTAATCAAGGTCCAATATGTATTCTACATTTGAGTCCTAGACCTCCATTTGATGACATTTATGTAGACTTCCAGACCAAAACTAAAGCATTTGTCCACGATCTCATGCTCATTGATGTTGGTACCATGGTACCAGGAGTGAACATGCAAATTTGTTATTTAAACGTTTTTCATTCTCTAGTCACATGGATTATTTTAAATTAACTTAAAGTAATACAGACGTTTAACAATTATTACACTGCATTAGGCAAAATTGAACCAAATGGACCCACAAGACTTTTGATTTTGTCAAGAGGTAATCGCAATTAATCGTGATTAATTTGAACCCATTTCGGCCTGACACGAAGAACGTGTAATATACGATGATTTGTTCTGCGCTTTCATGATTTGCCACCAAAAATAGCAGATGTACCCAGAGATTAAAAAAACTGCCACTAAATGGTATGCGTCCAACAGCCGAGGATAGCTTTCGCCCCTTCCTGCAAACCGGGAGTTCCTGGATATTGAACTGACATTGAACTAAACTGAAAATGGGTTGAGGATGTCCCTGGGAGGATTCAGTGTCTTTTGAATACGGAGTCCTTGAATACGTGGAAGTCGCGGAATACTGGTGGAAATGCTGGCCATGTGAGTCTACCCTTACTCTTAAGGCCCTGATACACTAGCAATATTTTGATCAATATCAACTAGCAATGTCATCATCAATGAGGCAACATGATGAGACAGATCATGGCAACAGGCAACACCTCCCATTAAAAGGGGAATTCCACCCATTTTCATTTTTTTCCTGAGAGTGTACAAATGTGAACCAAATGGACTCTAGTGGGTCCATGGGTTCCATTTGTACACTCCCCAAAAAAAAAGAAAAAAAAAAAAAAATCTTAATTTGCATTGAATCAGTTTCACCCAACTGCCACCCAACTCAACTCTTAGCAGAATAAAAGTTACAAAATCCTTGTTTGTGTTCACAGCAGTGAAGCAGCAGCAGTCATGGTTTCAGTCTGGGAGAAAGGATCAGGTGACGCCCAGGAGGGCTGTGATCGGAGGATTCCAAAATGTTGCCCAATAGAGGGCGCTAAAGATCTGACTTTTCTGAACAACCAGGAGTTCAATCATTTTCTACAGAAAGGTGAAAAGTCAACGTTGATAATTGACGTTGCTTGTTGATGTTGATCAAAACATTGCTAGGTGTATCAGGGCCATTAGCACAAAATCAACCCTGTGAATCAACACAGCACAAAACCAACCCCCCCCCCCCCCCCCCCCCCCAAAATACCCTAAACATGTCCGAAGAAAACCAGGAAACTGTCGCTCTTCTTCCGGCTCGTGGATAATGATATTGGTTTTGAGTCGTGCGACTACGCCTATAGACGGCTACGTGTAGGCTGTGTCTCTGCCTACGTGCCTGTTGCACAGCCTAACACACACAGACACACCCAGGCCAGGGAGGAGGGCTTCTACAGTACAGTACAGTACAGTACACTTACAGCACGGCACCACTCAGTTCAGGCGGGTATGATTTTCTTTTTCTTTTTAACACACGGAGTGGCTGTGTTGTACTGAGAGATGTCAATCAGTTGACCGTCACGTGGGATTCCTACACATCACTGTCGTTGGACCTTTTTTATGTTTATTCACATTCTTCTTCATCGTCATGTTCTTTTTTTGTGTGTTTTATACAGTATCGAATGAAACGTGTTAACATGCGCTTGTGAGTTGTTTAAATCTTTGGGCATATTTTTAAAATAGGAAAAAGAAAAAAAAAGAATCCAGAAATCCTGAAACGATTATCTGGAATTTATCGAAGGGTCGTGGAAAGATAGTTGTCTATGAATTGTTGTTTTGTTTGTTTTTTGGTTATTGATTTGGTTAATAAAAAAAATAAATAAAAATGTTTTCCAGCACATGTGCAACATTCCTTGAAATGTGTACTCCCCTGCTTTGTTTATCATGAGTTGAAGCGCTTGATGGGTGCTTTTAATTATTATGGGTCATTATTTGGTAGGCGCAGGTCTGGTGGTACAGGCTTTTGGCCTACCACAAGGGCCCCCGTCCTGATTTGCTTTGGATTGGTTTTTGATATTAAGTCGACTAAGACTAGACTAACAAAAATTAATTTCAAAAGACTAAATGGGACTAAAAGACTAAGACGAAGACTAAATCATAACCTAAGACTAATGGAAATAGGAAACATTTTTATCTTATTTTGTTCGTTCTTTTTAAGTATGTGAACATATCTGCAGTATTCATTGCATCCCTTTTCAGGAAGGAACTTATTGCTATTGCAGTAATTGTATACAAGAAATAAAACTATAAATCTGTTTAACATATATAAACCTAAAATGCATTTGTATGTAAGACTAAACTACCAAGGCTAAAACTGAAAGACTAAGACTAGACTAAATCCCTTTTGACATTTTTTCGACTAAGACTAGACTAAAAAATGAATTTCCCAATGAAGACTAAATGGGACTAAAAGACTAAATATGCCTTATTGAAAAGACTGAATCAAAATATTCTCAAAAAAAGACACTGTTCACCACTCAACCATGAGGCTGTGAGTGGTCCAGACGTTAAAAGGAGAAGACGTCACTGTTAAAGAAAAAGAAAGTGTGTAATAAGTGGTTGATATTTTGGATGTTTGGATGTCACTTCCTTTTTGGACTGCAATTCCCATAATGCGTAGGTGCATTGCTGTTAATCTGTTTGTTTGTTCATTGCATCTAGCGCACATTATGAAAAAATAATGGGGTGTGATAATGATGTCACTGGTGCATTTCAATTATTTATTCACTCTAAAGTCAGATTTTACATTTTGAATGTGGTACATTTAAAAAAAATAATAATATTTATTATTAATATTTATTCTCTTAAAGAACTAAAGTGAAGGGAAAGGGGTGCCCTTAGGTTGTCCAAACCTCTTATCCCTTAACTTCTTTGCCCTTTTAAACTATTAAAAAAAAAAAAAAAAAACAGTAGTTCAAATGGCCAGTCTACAAGCTCACAATGTGTTAATAGATTGACATGTTGAAATATTCCAAAACGTTTTTCAAAATAGTAAAAACAAAATAATGAATTTGGGTTAAGGGGGTTAGCATGTAACGATAATGGAGCCCTCCCTAGGCCTTTAACAGTGATTTTCAATCAGCAGTATAAGCCTACTTGAGCGAGTCTGTAACCAATTGTACATGTCAAGATTCTGTGAAATGCATTGAGTGAACAAACAGTGGTAAAATGATGATGCCAGCCCAGAATTGACGTGAAGATGTGGCTATGGATAAATTAGACATGTGGCCTTTCTAAAAGTCATATTGTAACTTAATGTTGGTGGAGGCTGCATTGTTTAGTTTTGTATCAGCTGAAGGAAATCAATGTCACTGAACGGCCACCAGGGGGTAGCGTTGTTAAGGGAAAAGTAGGCTACATTAAACTCTGAATACGGTAAGTAGTTGGGTTTATGCAGTGGTTTGGTTTTCAACCTTTTTGACACCAGGGCCCACTAATTATTCAGCATTTGAGCCATGGACCACCAGGACATTTTAGCCTCACAGACCCAAAAACTAACGATTTTTTTGTTTTTCTTTTTTGCCTTTGTCCATAATTCCAGGCTGGATTTCAGAAACAAAACAGCTAAATGATGGACAGTTGTTTAACCAGATGTAACTTTTTTTGAGAGTGCACACATGAAACAAAATGGGCCCGCAAAGGTCCATTTGGTTTCATGTTTACACTCTCAAGAGTTAAAATATTCATCACGTGAATTATGCATATAGAAGGTCGTTTTGATGGTCATTTTGATCTGTATACAGATCAAAATGACCATCTCAACTCAGAAGGCATAATGCCCACAATCCATTATGGGCTACAAACAAGAAATTCAATACTGAATATGTGTATAGGCCTATTGAAAAAAAAAAAAAAAAAAAAAAAAAAAAAACATGATGAACTGAAATGAATTTTGAATGTGATTTATACACGCCCAGCAGCTAATGGCATTAGTAGAAAATAAAAATATGAAACAAATAAGGCTCCTTTCAGTGTCATTCATCCTTCGCGCGCGTGTGTGTCACATGGTTAATACAAAAAGGCACATTTTCCCCTGCCTGGAAATACAAATGGATATCCTCTTATGGAATCCCCCAACCCCAAAGCGCGCGCGCGCGCGCGCGCACGCACACACACACACACACACACACACACACACACACACACACACACACACACACACACACACACACACACACACACACACACACACACACACCAGGGGCGGATATAACATGTCCCATTTGATGAAATGCTGTTGGTTTAGTGGTGCCACAGCTGTAGTTATAGTTCGTAGCAGTAGCCTAGTAGTGTTTCAAATAAGCACTTTTGAAATATCTTGGGTTATAATATTTTGCATGCCATCATGTTTGGTGGGGCAGTCTGGGAATTTAGGGGCGCGCGCGTGGATGCCTACGTGCATGACGGTGGCGGGGGTGCAGGGCATAGGCTACATGAGGGCTCGGCCTAAATAATTCCCGGACCAGCCGAAATGTTGCGACATTAAGGGGTCAGAAAACTGAGCTCTCGGGAGGGCTTCCAAAAGAATCCTGAGATTGTAGAAATGTGAACCAAATCCAAATGGACCCAAGCGGGTACATTTGGTTCATATGTGTACACACTCATGGTGACATGGTGAGTGAGTGAGACACGACTTGATGATAGAGTCGCCATTGGACTGATCCTATGAATGAAGTGAAAGAAGTTTGCAACAGTGTAACTCTGTCTATACTCAGGGCCGAGTATTATTTGGGGCGAGTCCTCCTGTTACCAGTGCAACAGGCAACAACACTGTTACATTGCGCTACAGGTTAAAACTCAGAGGTGGGGGGAGCTCCACTCCACGCCACTCCACTCCACTCGAATAATCCTCCAGCAATGTCTCGGTCCTTTTTAAAATGAAACATTAGAAATCCACCGTGACTTGACTGTACTGGATGAGAGGTGGTGGAGGAGAGAGAGAGGCGGAGTTCTCCTCCTCCTACTCCTCCAAAAGCAACCGCTGCCACTTCGCGCACAAGCAGCAGAAGCACGCGGTCCGGGAGGACCACAACAACACAGCCGGGGTCAGGAGCACCGCACAGCGGACTCAGACAGTACCCCACTGCCGGGGCAGGAGCTCCGGAGAGCGGACCCAGAGAGCAGTACACAGCCGGGGTCAGGAGCACCGGAGAGCGGACCCAGAGAGCAGTACACAGCCGGGGGCAGGAGCACCGGAGAGCGGACCCAGAGAGCAGTACACAGCCGGGGTCAGGAGCACCGGAGAGCGGACCCAGACAGTACCGCACTGCCGGGGCAGGAGCACCGGAGAGCGGACCCAGACAGTACCGCACTGCCGGGGCAGGAGCACCGCAGAGCGGACCCAGAGAGCAGTACACAGCCGGGTCAGGAGCACCGCACAGCGGACCCAGAGAGCAGTACACAGCCGGGTCAGGAGCACCGCACAGCGGACCCAGAGAGCAGTACACAGCCGGGTCAGGAGCACCACACAGCGGACCCAGAGAACAGTACACAGCCAGGTCAGGACCACCGCACAGCGGACCCAGAGAGGACCCACACGGCGGAGTTAGGAGCAGCGGAGAGCGGACCCAGACAGTACCGCACTGCCGGGGCAGGAGCACCGCAAAGCGGACCCAGGGAGCAGTACACAGCCGGGGTCAGGAGCACCGCACAGCGGACCCAGCCAGCAGGGACGCCCGTCTGCCCCTATACTGCCGCCGCCACTGGTGGTGGCAGCGGCGGGGCAGGTCTGGCTGGAGGTGGGTGGTTGCTGCCATCGGAGGAGCATGCTGTGGAGATGACAGCAGCGACCACCACCACCACCACCAACCTGCTCTCCAGCTCCACAGACCTGGACAACAACAACGGTAGGTAGGCTACGCGCACAGGCTTTAAACGAACTGTTCACTATTTTTATCGTCTGCTCAGGCTCACGTGAAATGTAGGCTAGCTGTCTGATGTTGATTTTAGCTGTCCCGCCCCCTTCCTATATAAACCCTTATCACTTAAAACTCAATTTAAGAGGACAATGTCAAATATTGTCTGGTGCTTTTTTGATGAATCTTAAAATGTCCGTTTACGTTAGTGTGTTTGTATGGGCAGCTAAAAATTAATATCAAATATCTTTTGTTGTGAAGTGAAATATCCCTACATGATGTAGAACCAAACACCAGATTCAAACTCTTTATTGGTATTGACACAATAATCTCTTTGTGTGGGACAACAAGTGTGTTGGGGAAGTGCTGTTATGTTATTAAACCCCTCTGGCATCTCACGTTTTGTTGGATTGCTAATTTTGGATATGGATGATTATAAGAGATATTTCTCGTGTTATTTTATCAGGCTTAAAACACATCATGGAGGAAGATACAATTAAATCGTTTTACAACAAAAGCAAGTAGACTAAAATAAACCATATGAGGACATTTCTTGTGCAGTACCATTGAGCCTTGCACCTATAGCCTACTTATTCATCACATTTGGAGTGCTGCAGGCTTTCTGTTTTTGCAGATCATTTCTCTGAGGTTGAATACTGATGTCTGTCAGTCACAATGTGGACAGGGTCTCAATATGAACACTGATGTCTGTCAGTCACAATGTGGGACAGACAGGGTCTCAATATGAACTAGTGTTGTAGTCGAGACCACTTAAATCGAGACCAAGACAAGACCAAGACAACCACGGACTTGATCGAGACGAGATCGAGACGAGACTAGCACCTAGAGGGGTCAAGACCAAGACGAGACCAAGACAACCACGGACTTGATCGAGACGAGATCGAGACGAGACTAGTACCTAGAGGGTCGAGATCAAGACAAGACCAAGACCTAGCGGGGCCGAGAACAAGACAAGACCAAGACCTAGCGGGGCCGAGAACAAGACAAGACCAAGACCTAGAGGGGCCGAGAACAAGTCAAGACCAAGACTGGTCAAGACCGAGGCCAAGACCTAGTCTTGTCATGCCCATTTTAACATATAATAACGTTCTTAATGATTTTCAATCTTCTATTATTAGTAACACTGAATTTGATTGTTTTGCCCCGTCCACCATTACATTTTTAAACAAAACTACTAATAATACTATAGGGCTGGGGCGATATGGTTGATAACAAGAATATAAAAAATCCCTAATCAGACACATCCCAGTGTCTGTCTTCTTTCTTTTCAATAATTACAGAAGAAAAAAGTATATTGCTATTTGTGCCTGCAGCTGTCTTTATGAATGGGTCCTCGCTCCGCACAATGAATAGAACTTTTCCTTTGCATTGTCTTGTCTCGAGTCTTGTTGGCGATCAAGACCCGAGACAATGCCTCCGAGGTCGAGACAAGACCAAGACAAAATTATACGAGAACAAGACGAGACCACAAGACAAATGAAGTGGAGAGCCGCAAGGTCGAGACAAGACCAAGACAAAACAAAGCGAGACAAAAACAAGACCGAGACAATGAAAATTTGTCTTGAGACTGGCCTCGAGACGAGACAATGTCTCGAGAACTACAACACTAATATGAACACTGTCTGTCAGTCACAATGTGGGACAGGGTCTCAATATGAACACTGATGTCTGTCAGTCACAATGTGGGACAGGGTCTCAATATGAACACTGATGTCTGTCAGTCACAATGTGGGACAGGGTCTCAATATGAACACTGATGTCTGTCAGTCACAATGTGGGACAGGGTCTCAATATGAGCACTGATGTCTGTCAGTCACAATGTGGGACAGGGTCTCAATATGAGCACTGATGGTTGTCAGTCACAATGTGGGACAGGGTCTCAATATGAGCACTGATGGTTGTCAGTCACAATGTGGGACAGGGTCTCAATATGAACACTGATGTCTGTCAGTCACAATGTGGGACAGGGTCTCAATATGAGCACTGATGGTTGTCAGTCACAATGTGGGACAGGGTCTCAATATGAACACTGATGGCTGTCAGTCACAATGTGGGACAGGGTCTCAATATGAACACTGATGGCTGTCAGTCACAATGTGGGACAAGGTCTCAATATGAACACTGATGGCTGTCAGTCAAAATGTGGGACAGGGTCTCAATATGAACACTGATGTCTGTCAGTCACAATGTGGGACAGGGTCTCAATATGAGCACTGATGTCTGTCAGTCACAATGTGGGACAGACAGGGTCTCAATATGAACACTGATGTCTGTCAGTCACAATGTGGGACAGGGTCTCAATATGAACACTGATGGCTGTCAGTCACAATGTGGGACAGGGTCTCAATATGAACACTGATGGCTGTCAGTCACAATGTGGGACAGGGTCTCAATATGAGCACTGATGGCTGTCAGTCACAATGTGGGACAGGGTCTCAATATGAACACTGATGTCTGTCAGTCACAATGTGGGACAGGGTCTCAATATGAGCACTGATGTCTGTCAGTCACAATGTGGGAGAGGCAGGGTCTCAATATGAGCACTGATGTCTGTCAGTCACAATGTGGGACAGGGTCTCAATATGAACACTGATGTCTGTCAGTCACAATGTGGGACAGGGTCTCAATATGAACACTGATGTCTGTCAGTCACAATGTGGGACAGGGTCTCAATATGAGCACTGATGGTTGTCAGTCACAATGTGGGACAGGGTCTCAATATGAACACTGATGTCTGTCAGTCACAATGTGGGACAGACAGGGTCTCAATATGAACACTGATGTCTGTCAGTCACAATGTGGGACAGACAGGGTCTCAATATGAACACTGATGTCTGTCAGTCACAATGTGGGACAGACAGGGTCTCAATATGAACACTGATGTCTGTCAGTCACAATGTGGGACAGACAGGGTCTCAATATGAACACTGATGGCTGTCAGTCACAATGTGGGACAGACAGGGTCTCAATATGAACACTGATGGCTGTCAGTCACAATGTGGGACAGACAGGGTCTCAATATGAGCACTGATGGCTGTCAGTCACAATGTGGGACAGGGTCTCAATATGAACACTGATGGCTGTCAGTCACAATGTGGGACAGACAGGGTCTCAATATGAACACTGATGGCTGTCAGTCACAATGTAGGATAGCCGCAATGCAACTCACATAAGAATGTTCATCAGCAATTTGCTTGCATTAATAATCAACATTAAACTCACCAACAATGCAGCTGTATGGAAAGGTTGAATCATCCTCTTTCTTTTTATCTGCAGGTGAAGTATTTGTTTGATAAGAAGAAATCCACAGTAGACATGTTATGTGCTACTTTTTGTCAATTAATTCTCTGCAGGTGATTGTAGTACTGGAGTGTGGAAGCGCTCATCATACGTCACTGAACGTCCCTGTGTACCACCTGTTTAGAGTTTGCACATAATGCAGGAGGCACTACCCCAACCCAGTAATATAAACAAGTGCCTCACAAGTTCAGCACTTTTATTTACAGACCGTGTTACTGTGGATTTTTATCAAACAAATGCTTTGCAGATAGGGAAGACGCGGCAATTCAACCATGCTGATTTTGAACAAGAAGCTGGCCTGTTTCTATTGAGGTCTATCTGAGATGCATCTACTTGCAATGATTTGAGATGAAAACACAATAGAGCTTTCCGTAAGCCCCACCTCCTCTCCCCAGTGTCCAACCAGGGTTGGACACTTTCCAGCCGGGCTCATTCTTTAGATAGCACCTCATTAGAGCCTACATTGTAAATTGTAGCCTGGCCAATGTTCAATGCCGCCCATGGACACAATTGAATCGTTACTCACAGTCGTTTGTACGACAATTAAATTAAATGGTCAGGTTCAAATTCATTAGATTAAGATTGAGGTTAAGATTTCCCCTCTAAGAGGGAAATCTGAAGTTGATCTGGACCTGTTGCCCCCACGACCCGACTACGGATAAGCAGGTGGACGAATGCATGGGTGATAAAGTTGTAATATTTGAAAATTATTTTGTGTGTGTGTGTGTGTGTGTGTGTGTGCGTGTGTGTATGTGTGCACAGCCCTGATCATCAACGGAGGCGGGGACGGGCTGGCGATGATCCACCGAAACGGCGGGGAGTCGACGGAGGTCTCCGTGCCCCTGGTGGGTGGAGGAGGAGGAGGAGGATGTGAAGGAGGTGGAGGAGGAGGAGGGGGGATGAAGAGGACGACAGTGCCCGTCCCCATCATGGAGGGACGGGGGACGGGCGGAGGGGACAACAACCTGTCCCGGCTGCGGGACCGGCGCTCTCTGCTGGAGGACAAGAAGACGCTGGTGACCTGGGCGCTGGCCACGGCCCTGCTGGGGGTCCTGCTCATGGTGGTCCACGCCGAGATGTGCCCCTCCGTCTACGTGCCGGTGAGTTGCTGCTTACGCTGCGCCCTAAAGGCCCTGATACACCTAGCAATGTTTTGTGCAACGTCAACAAGCAACGTCAATCATCAACGTTGACTTTTCACCTTTCTATAGAAAATGATCAACTCCTGGTGGTTCAGAAAAGTCAGATCAGTACTACTGCTACTGGGCAACATTTCAGAATTGTCCAATCACAGCCCCCCTTGGCGTCATGTGATGCTTTCTCCCAGAGTCCCCACAGATACACTTTTCTGAAAACAACATGGCTGCTGCTGCCTCACTGGACAGAAAATTATATACAGTATATATTTTTTTCTGCCAAGTGAACATTTTGAGAACAAATGTTGGGTGAAAATGATTCAACTCAAACTAAAACAGAAACTGCAAAAACATTTTCAATTATATATATATATAGGAAAAATAAAAAAACGGGTATAATTCCCCTTTGATTGGGAGGTGTTGCCTGTTGCCACTTGTCTCATCATGTTGCCCGTTGATGTTGACATTGTTAGTTGATATTGATCAAAATATTGCTAGTGTATCAGGGGACTTTAGTCTCTAGCCTAATGCAGGGGCGTCTAGTCGAAGAGTTACGCCATTGAGGGGTCAGAAAACCTGAGCTCTTGAGCTGCGCTTCATGCAGCCCTGAATATGGACGAAGTGGAGTTGGAAAAGAATCGTTTTCCAACAAGGGCGGCACAAATAAGAGCTATTTTAGGCCGTTCTCAATAGACCTGAGCTTACTTTGTCAGTGTAATATTCATGACAGAAACATGTACAGGTTTATACAAGTTTGTAAGAGCTGTTCATGAAAGAAGTGTGGCGTGTTGTCCCAAAATTATATTAGGCATGAACATCAATTTGGTTAGATGTGTTACACTCATGAGAGAGAGAGAGAAAGAGAGAGACAGAGAGACAGAGAGACAGAGAGAGAGAGAGAGAGAGAGAGAGAGAGAGAGAGAGAGAGAGAGAGAGAGAGAGAGAGGGGGGGGTGTCTCGTGATTCTCACACTGATAAACAGAGATGCAAAACGGTCTAATAATCTAATTATGTCTCTATGGTCATGTGGGATAGGCCTGACTAATGCTTTGACTAAAACCGAACCCACAACACAACAACAACAACAACAAAAGCCTGCTTTCTTCAAACGCTCGATTGGAAGTAACAAATTGCAGACAAGTTGACAGACAACTTGCTTTGTCGTAGTTGTCGAAACCACCTCACGAAGGCATTATCGCCTGTAGGTATAGTATGCACATACATAAAGCGCGGGAATAATCCAAGTAGCAAAGTGAGTTTAAGTTAACATCGTTTACTGACGTCTAAATGCTTTAAGATGTATTTAGCTGCCTATCAGATGGGATTTTCTGTTGGCATGTATGGAGCCATCAGTCAGATTGCAGAGGACTGCAACCGTATTGATTCCGTCGACTACAGCTACCGATATGACTGAAAATGTTCGTCAAACTACCTTTTTATTACCAGTGCTCAGCAGTATTACTTAGTAGGGGTGTGTATCTCTCCCTTCCAAGACGATTCGATACGTATCGATTTGCATGGGCTTGAGACGATTCAGAAGCGATTTATTTAATATACAGAACAATAAAATACGTTTTGGTTCAGTGGAATTTCGATACGATACACTACTACAAGCAATGTGCCCCATTGCAATGCATGGCTATTTGAGGTTGTACTGTATATCTGTGTTTTTTGCACAGCTGATGGAATCCTATCCATTCATCTCTTTAGGATCGATCTGACGTCCGATACAGGTGCTGTTTTGATCAATCCGACGCACATGTCTCGATGTAGTTGCATCACCAATTTAAATAACGATAAATCGATCCGTACCAATATCTTTTGAAACCTCTATTACTTAGTATCAAATATCTAATACCTTTTTTATCTTTCTGTTAAGCCCATTTGGTTTCATTTTTACACTCCCAAGAGTTACATCTGGTTAACCAACTTTCCATCATTTAGCCTGGGGACCACCTGGAACTTTCTCAAGGACCACTGGTGGTCCCCGGACCACCTCTTGAAAACCCCTGTATTACAGTAATATGTAATTTTTTACTGCCCAACACCAAAGTAAACACATGTAATTGTCGACTAGAACTATGACTAAATATACAGACATTTGCTTTAAACAGTAGCTGATCCACCAGCTCACATCGTAGCAAATAAAACGCTAAGCGTTGCATTTATATAGCGCCTTTATCCAAGGCGCTTTTAGAGAGTGAATCACATTCGCCCTATCACTCACACACACACACACACACACACACACACACACACACACACACACACACACACACACACACACACACACACATTCATACACCGTTGGCAGCGGAAACCATGCAAGGCACCAAGCAGCTCTAGCCCTCAATGATTTTGGCCTTGGGGGGCGGGGTGTCGTGGGATCCACACGGCGGAAGTGCTGCGCTCTGATTTGATCTCACTAACGTGTCGTCATCCCCGGCCCCTCCCGCGCCCGTCCACTGCTGTTCTACGTCACATCATTTAGAGCGACGCCCACCCCGGAAGGTTCACTCCCACTTGAAGGCCACTTTCCAACGTGCGTTAGTCCAGGCTTTCCGTTTTCGCGCAAGGCGAACAAAAATGAAAGCCTGGGTGTCGAGGCTACATTGGCAGCAATTTGGGGTTCAGCGTCTTGTGTCTGTGTTGTCATAGCAACCAGACTGTTTTTTTTTTTTTTTTTTTTTTTTTTTAAACAGCATGAGAAACACCACCATGCATGCACAGACAGACACACACACACACACACACACACACACACACACACACACACACACACACACACACACACACACACACACACACACACACCAGGGGCGGATCTAACATTTCCCATTTGGGGGGGGGGGTATGGGTGCGGCTTCATTGTGTCGCACCCATACCATTTTCGGTTACAGGACTTTTATTAGTCAAGTAAAGCATCAATAATAACATCAGTTGTTGTTGAAGTTACAACAGACACACAACATGCATAAAGCTAAAGGTCTGACTCAGAGAGTTTTCTGTTTTCAATGATGAAATGCTGTTGGTTTAGTGGTGACACAGATGTAGTTAGTTAGTAGCAGTAGTAGTGTTTCACATCATTTTAATTATAAGCACTTTAATTTGAAATATCTTGGGTTGTTTTGCATGGCATCATGTTTGGTGGCCCCCCAACCACCCCCCCCCCCCCCCCCCCGATGCCCATGCCTAGATCCGCTCCTGACACACACACACACACACACACACACACACACACACACACACACACACACACACACACACACACACACACACACACACACACACACACACACACAGACGTTACCACAACAGAATACGTCTGATTGAACACCTGGGCTTTGAACCTCCCTGAACCCGGCTCTTGATTATCGGCTGGCTTCGTTCACACACACACACACACACACACACACACACACACACACACACACACACACACACACACACACACACACACACACCCCTAGTAGCAGACTATATGGACTCTCTCTCGGTCATGACATTAACAATGCACATCTCACTTGATCACAATGCCAGGCCACGCAATCAACAAATGATTAACCCTCCCCTGAGTTCTTGCTGCACGCACACATGCACGCACGTACACACACACACACACACACACACACACACACACACACACACACACACACACACACACACACACACACACACACACACACACACGCGCGCGCGCGCGCGTGCGCGCGCAGTTCCACATGTGGAAAAAGCTGCAGACCAAAAAGGAAAAAAAAAGACCACCTCTACGGTTATAGGGGCAGTGATTGATTGCAGCGTTAAGGCGCTGCGTGTCTAGCATCAGCTGGAATCATTTGGAAAAAAGAACATATTATGTTACGTGTACATAAACATGTACCGCATTTACTGCTTCAAAGAAGAAAATGCTGTACCTATTTTGAGCATGAAAATAGTCCCCCCCCCCCCCCCCCCCCCTTAAAGTTAGGTGTGTGTGTGTGTGTGTGTGTGTGTGTGTGTGTGTGTGTGTGTGTGTGTGTGTGTGTGTGTGTGTGTGTGTGTGTGTGTGTGTGTGTGTGTGTGTGTGTGCCGGGGTGTGCGTGTGTGTGTGTGTGTGGGTGGCTATAGGCTAACTAGTTTCTTGGTTCATTTGTGGTCATAGTGACTACATCTGTCATTGACAAAATTATTATTTCTCAGCGATTCTCTTAGTTTTAAGGGTGGTATAATTGCAAATATTACACCTGAGGGTGGGGTTTAACGTGCATTCTTGAAGCACTGCTGAACTTCGGAACTTGCCGAAGTTCCGAACGACAACAGAATATTCCAAGTCCCAGAAACGTAGGGTCTTTTTCCCCAGAAAACAGCTTAAGGATTTTGAAGACATTCGTAGGACCATGGTACTCAGTTGCTAAATTGTTTAAAACGACGTGGCACAGGAGGGAAAAACAGAAGCCATGTCATTATAATAATGACAGCGGTATAATGGTCGGAAAAGAAACAAACCAACGGTGTCCCGTTATTAGCATTGTTATTGCGGGGCGACAAATAAAAAAAAAACGCGCAGTCAAGAGACAAGTGTTTGCCTCATGCGTTCCACTGGGTAAACATCAGTGTGGAAACGCCAGCGCCAGTGGAAAGGTTCCATGCGGTTTACGGTTCCTCAAACCATGTCATTTTCGCTGCCGACTGCATCACCGGCTTGCTGGCATAGAGCATCGGTTATTACGTAACCTCTGTCAACATTACAACCCCATTCTTTTAAATGATCTTGTTGTCCAAAACATATAAAGGCATTTTGAGCTGCTGCTAGATTCTAAGGGCTCCATTTTCATCACACGCCAAAACCCATATCCCTAACTTCTTTGCCTTTTTTTACTATTTTGATTTTTTTTTTAATAGTTCAGCATGCCAATATGTCGACACGTTGTGAGCTTGTGGACTGGCCATTTTAGCTATTGAAAAATACTTTTTTTATATAGTTTTAAAAGCAAAGACGTTAAGAGATAAGGGGTTTAGCGGTGTTAAAATCTAGTCCTACATGTCTTCCGAATCCTGATAGTTTTCTATAAAAAATAAATAGAATAAATAATAATAATAATAATCAATTTCTGCAATAGCGATGCTGATATTTCATGCCAAGGACCCCCTCCAGAATTATCAGTTTGGCTGTGGGCCCTCATCTGAAAATATGGACTCTAGCATTGACATTAGCAACACAGCTTCCCAAATGTTTACATGCAACGCAATGCTGGTGTTGTTTACACTATAGTAGGTGTGGCAGTCAACGATTGGCTTGCAGCCCTACAGTGCGGCAGCCCTCATGAAAACACTATTGAATCACTGCTCATCACTACTGCAAAATGTCTACACATTTTCACATGATTTCGGTAACCCTATTATAGGGGTTTGTGTTGAAACAAAAAGTAATTCATTAGTGTTCAGTAGTGAAAACACCACATACATATTTTCTATAGGGATTTGTAGAGATACAGCAGTAAATGTGTAAGCATTGTAGGGGCGGCAGTGGCTCAGAGGTAGAGTAACCGGATGGTAACCACAAGACACTGAACCCCTAATTGCTCCTGATGTGCTAGTAGGTACCTTGCATGGTTTCCACTGCCATCAGTGGATGAATGTGTGTGTGAATGGGTGAATGTGATGCACAATCTATGTAAAGCGCCTTGGATAAAGGCGCTATATAAATGCACCATTTACCATTTACCATTTTAGTGATTCAACAATAAACATATAGTGATTGTGTAGTTCTATGGAGCTGTCAATCAGATAGGACCTTTTCTGTTTGGAGTTATGGAGCTGTCAATCAGATAGGACCTTTTCTGTTTGGAGTTATGGAGCTGTCAATCAGATAGGACCTTTTCTGTTTGGAGTTATGGAGCTGTCAATCAGGGAGGACTTTTTTGTTTGTGGAGCTACGGAGCTGTCAATCAGGGAGGACTTTTTTGTTTGTGGAGCTATGGAGCTGTCAATCAGGGAGGACTTTTTCCTGCGTGGAGATAGGGGCTGTCAATCAGAGAGGACTTTTTCCTGTGTGGAGGTATAGAGTTGTCAATCAGAGAGGACTTTTTTCTGTGTGGAGGTATAGAGTTGTCAGTCAGAGAGGACTTTTTCCTGTGTGGAGGTATAGAGTTGTCAATCAGAGAGGACTTTTTCTGTGTGGAGGTATAGAGTTGTCAATCAGAGAGGACTTTTTCTGTGTGGAGGTATAGAGCTGTCAATCAGAGAGGACTTTTTCTGTGTGGAGGTATAGAGCTGTCAATCAGAGAGGACTTTTTCTGTGTGGAGGTATGGAGCTGTCAATCAGATAGGACTTTTCTCACACATCAGGTCACAGACCAGGGATTCTGCAGGGATCTGTGCTATGTCTGGTCGCTTTTTTTTAAAGCCCAGCTTGTCTGGAAAGCCTAGACGGGGCATTTTAACCATCTGCATCACTTTGACGTTTTATTTGTCTATTGGAAAATGTTTGGATTTAGACGTTGTAATGGGCCATAGGTACTAAATGGCATAAGTCCGCTCGCAGAAAGCTCGTAGATCAGCATTTTCTTCACTGAATGTTCCCCTCATTATTTTAAACACGCCAGGTTTTTTTTCTCTTCTTTTTGCGGTTTTAAACATGAGATAAAGGAAAGCAATCTGAAAAGGTGAAAACCAGTTGCCATGCGAGTGCACCAGCTGTAGTTAATGATTTCTTTGTGGAAAGCTCTGAGCGTTGCTGGTGTGTTGTTACGGTAGTCAACACACAGCACTGTGCGTGATTTAAAAAAAAATGGCCAGCTTTTTTTTCCAAGCTGCTCTGACCTTTGCAAATGTTATTGAAGTGATAAAAAGGTAGAGCCGTGCTCCCGACGTGAGCCCCGACTTTCTTCCATTACCATTCTTTCTTTTTTTCTTCTGTAGGGGGTCTGGGACCCCCTACAGAACCCCCTCCCGCCAGAGGGTCCTCAGCGTTAGTTAGCAGTTAGTAGGGGTGAAGTTAAATGCCTTAATGTTTGTTTTTTTGTCAGGATAATCAAAGTATCTACAGCAACTAACGTTTCCAAATACATGCAGTGTATATAGTACAAGATCGAGGGGTGTATGCTGGAAATTAGAGATCAACAGCTATATACAGTACATATGTACCAGTGTATACAGGGGTTGACACTAAGGTCTCCGAGGCACTTGCCCATCGGGCAAGTGCAAGTCAGGTTCTACTTGCCCTCAGGTCATGGTCACTTGCCCCCCAAAAATATATTGTAAATGTTGCATTTAAGTTTACTTCCTACTTGGGTGCTTTAAACCAGGGGTTTTTCAACAGGTGGTCCGGGGACCACCAGTGGTCCCTGAGAGGGTTCCAGGTGGTCCCCAGCTGAGTTGGTTAACCAGATGTAACTCTTGAGAACGTAAAAATGAAACCAAATGGACCCTTGCGGGTCCATTTGGTTTCATTTTTACACTCTCAAGAGTTAAAATTCATCATCTTAATTAGCCCATAGTGGTCACAGACCCAGTGGCCCCTGACCCCAGCAAAATGATAGTTTGGAACCAAATGAACCTGGGAGAGAGATGGGTAGAGATAGCTAGAAAGCAGGGAAAGACACAGAGGCAGAGCGCAATGACTGCCTTCAAGACAAATGTATCTTGTGTTGTGTTATAGTGCACTAAGTTGCACACTTGCCCGATCGGGCAACCAGGTAGCAGTCTTCACTTGCCCCACCATTTTTTTTTACTTGCCCCGGGCAAGTGGGCAAGTGTTAGTGTCAAGCCCTGGTATATATACCGTAAAATACCAAATAGTAGCCCGGGCTGTTATTATGCAAAATCCATTCGGACCCCGGGCGCTTATTAGGTACTGGGCTGTTATTTGCAGTAGGCTGTTATTTATTTTTGCACCATCCTGCACAGGGCCATTATTTCATTACAGTTTCTGTTGAACATGTTTTTAGTGAAAAATTAAAAGGTATAATAAACATATGTATAGCAGGCAAAGTTATTGACTTTTTGATTTAATATTTAGAATAGGAGACCTTATAGGCAGCATTGCTTAATTAATAGATCTGACCCAGATTCAGACTGGCATGATTTGCTGTAATTAGGCTACTTAATTGGTTGCACACTGCACAGCTGTGTAACTTTTCACATTTTAGAATATTGTAATGTATAGCCTCAGTATATTCTTTGGCCTTACAGAATACATGGTGCCCAGTTTTTCAATCAAATCAATCAAATGAACCGCTGGGAAAGCACCTATAATAATTAAGACAAGAGTAGGGCGTGCACACGTACAAAGTACGTGTGCTCGCTCTAAACTGCGGACGATTCTCTCTTCATATTGTTTAATGAAGTCATATAAAACGTGACCTATAGCTATACCCATTGAAAATATAAAATATATAAATTATACACTGTACTGACGAGTAGGAATTACAGCAATCGCTTGAAAAACGAGTGAGGAAGGGACATTTGCAATCTCAACTTTCATCTCATCTCAGCAGCGCATCGGAGTCATGCGCTGCGCTGACGCTTGGATTCAGTATGGTGAGTGCGTGTGCGCAAACGTAGATCCATGCACAAAATGACAGTAGACCTAAACGTTTGACAGAATACGCAGTCTGAGTTTTAAAAAAAAAATCGTTGTATTGTGGCTGTGTATGGCAGAATTAAACATGTATTTTGCGGAGGTGGAGAACTGCTGTCGCATTGTGACATGCGATATGCTGACGGCATGGTGCGCATCAGGCAGAAATGAGGAGGTCTGCAAACGCCATACACTATAATAGTATTTAATATGTTTGCAAATAACAGCTCATGGGCGCTTATTTGGACGTGGGCGGTTATTTGGACGAGGCGGTTATTAAGCAAAATGGTGTGGGGACATGGGCCGTTATTTGGTAGTGGGCGGGTATTTGAGTAAGGGCTGTTATTTGGTATTTTACGGTATCTATGAGTTACATTTTGGATCATTTTTACTCTACCTACCTACCTACCTACCTACCTACCTACCTACCTACCTACCTACCTACCTACCTACCTACCTACCTACCTCTTACAACCATATTCTACCGGATTTTCAAAGAAAGTGGTTGTTGTTTGTTTTTTGTTTTTGTTTTTTTTCCTGAGCTTGTCGATCTGCTGGTGATATTTCTTTTTTTCTTAGATTAGAATCCTGAAAAGCGTGGGTTTCTATATGGGAGCCGACAGAGAGGATAATGTTCTACGTGAGAAGCCTTGGCATGGCTGCTCCCAGCATCAAACACACGAAGCACTGACGGCTCTGATTAAAGATTAAGATCTGTTTGATCAGCCCTGCTCTTATCTGACCACACTAATGTTCTGCTTGATGCTGAGTCCGTTTTACTTTGTGACCAGACTCTAATGTTCCGGCTAATGCTGATTCTGTGTCAACTTTGTAACCAAGACTAATGTTGAGGCCTAAGACTTAAGTGTCTCTCGATGACATTAAAGGTCAGGTGGCCACAAACCTTCTTCTTCAACCAAAGTCATCAGGTTTGGCCCTCAAAAAGATCTCTCGGTCCGCTCCCTCCCTGCGAATGTTGCGTTAAATGTAATCAGTACAGTCAGACATAAGTGTAATCAGTACAGTCAGACATAAATGTAATCAGTACAGTCAGATATAAATGTAATCAGTACAGAGTACAGTCAGACATAAATGTAATCAGTACAGTCAGACATAAATGTAATCAGTACAGTCAGACATAAATGTAATCAGTACAGTCAGATATAAATGTAATCAGTACAGTCAGATATAAATGTAATCAGTACAGTCAGATATAAATGTAATCAGTACAGTCAGACATAAATGTAATCAGTACAGAGTACAGTCAGACATAAATGTAATCAGTACAGGATACAGTCAGACATAAATGTAATCAGTATAGTCCATCATAAATGTAATCAGTACAGTCAGACATAAATGTAATCAGTACAGTCAGACATACATGTAATCAGTACAGTCAGACATAAATGTAATCAGTACAGGATACAGTCAGACATAAATGTAATCAGTACAGTCAGACATAAATGTAATCAGTACATAAATGTAATCAGTACAGTCAGACATAAATGTAATCAGTACAGAGTACAGTCAGATATAAATGTAATCAGTACAGTCAGACATAAATGTAATCAGTACAGTCAGACATAAATGTAATCAGTACAGTCAGATATAAATGTAATCAGTACAGTCAGACATAAATGTAATCAGTACAGAATACATTCAGACATAAATGTAATCAGTACAGTCAGATATAAATGTAATCAGTACAGTCAGACATAAATGTAATCAGTACAGTCAGATATAAATGTAATCAGTACAGTCAGACATAAATGTAATCAGTACAGTCAGATATAAATGTAATCAGTACAGTCAGATATAAATGTAATCAGTACAGTCAGACATAAATGTAATCAGTACAGTCGGATATAAATGTAATCAGTACAGTCGGATATAAATGTAATCAGTACAGTCAGACATAAATGTAATCAGTACAGTCAGACATAAATGTAATCAGTACACTGTACAGTCAGACATAAATGTAATCAGTACAGTCAGACATAAATGTAATCAGTACAGTATACTGTGTGTGTGTGTGTGGGTGTGGGTGTGGGTGTGGGTGTGGGTGTGGGTGTGTGTGCGCACGCACGTGCATGTGCGCACGTACGTACGTGCGTGCGTGCGTGTGTTACAGAATCAGCGCACCGTTCCATTATGTGTGGAAACACTCCAATCATTGTCCTAATATTTGCAGCGTATCTTTCGTCTCGGTTCTCCTATTTAGGGAACCGACGTTCCTCACCGCAGCTGTACGATATACTCCAGATATCGCACAAAAACAAACACCCTAAGTAATTAGTACTTTCTCCCGGGGCGTCGCGTTTGTACCAGAGCTCGTGGGCAATTAAACACATTGTGTCCTGACCCTCGATTCGAGTTTCTGACACCAGATTATAGCTGCAGCAACATTCTAGATTTTGAGGCTAGCTTCTACAGTGTTTTGCGACACTAGATTCTAGTTAGTGACAATAAATTATAGTTTCTGATGCTAGGGTCTACTTTTTGACACTAGAATCTAGTTTCTGACGCTAGAATCGAGTTTTTGACACTAGATTCTATAGTTTCTGACACTAGATTCTAGTTTTTCTGAAAAATCTGTGTTCCTGTGTCAGTGATGCTAACATATTTCAAGCCAAGGACCACAGGAATTATCCATATTTGGCTGCAGACCCCCATCTGAAAACATGTTGTTCTAGGGATCCCCCCAGAAGCAAAAAATTGAGTTAAAATGTTTGCTTCCAAGATGATGTATTCAGAGATTTGCAGCACATTTTCACAATTTTTCAAAAATAGCAGAACACGAGCTCATATCGCGCCACTCGGTGGCGCGATATGAGCTTGTCGATCTGCTATTTTTCAACAGCTAAAACACCAAAACGCGTTCAGTACACAAACGGTTAACGAGCAAAGATCAGCTAGATCTGCTATTTTTGAGCAGTAATAAAAAGCATTCGAAAACGACATGCGCCTATAATGAGCGATAAATTAGAGATAATCTTAAGCGTGGCAGTTGTGCAACATTCCTGCCCCTTAGCCAGTTTGTATGCTTTAAAAGAGAGAGACGCTTATCTCGCATATTTTTCTTTCACTGGTTCAATAAACGTCAGAAATAAGTTGGGACAGGTTGAAAGGGGTTCATTATGACCATTATTGCATTATTATTATTAGTAGTAGTAGTAGACTTGCACATAGTGGTTTTCAAAGTGTGGTCCAGGGACTGTGGGCTGAACGTCCTCTAGAGCCCATTTAGGCCTAACCTGAGCTTTCTGAAAAAACTTCAAAATTTATATAATAGAAAAATTACATTTGATAACTGTACGTACTGTACAGAGTCCAAACATGGATTCCCGGCCTGAATGGGCTAGAGCAAGGGTTTTCAACTGGTGGTCCGGGGACCACCAGTGGTCCTTGAGAAGGTTCCAGGTGGTCCCCAGGCTAAATGATGGAAAGTTGGTTAACCAGGTGTAAGGGTCCATTTGGTTTCATTTTTACACTCTCAAGAGTTAAAATATTAATCTTTGAAATAGCCCAAGTCTAAATTATAGCATGGAGAAAAATGGTAATTTCTTTGTCCTATGTTTGCCTGTTATTGCGAACAAAAGCAAAAATAAACCTTTAGGGGGTCTGCTTTGGGTCTGTGGGGCTAAAATGTCCTCAATAATCTGAAAAATAGTGGGCCCTGGGATCAAAAAGGTTGAAAACCCCTGGGATAGAGGAGCATAAAAAATTGTAATTTACAATGCAATTTACAATTTAGGCATTGAGCATTGAGGTTTTAACCCGGACCGGAGTTACAATAAGCATGACTGAATGGAGGACTAAAATGTTACCCCTGGAACTAAAATGTTATCCCTGGAGCTAGAATGTTGTCCCTGGAAATAAAGTTTTATCTCTGTGACTAAAATATTGAATATTGTTCATGCTCACCGTAGTGCCAACCGCGTGGCACGCTGTGAGCTTGTAGATCTGATATAGATCTGATAATTTTGAATATTTTTCCCGGTTAAGGCGAGTCTTTGTGAACGCAATGAGTCAGATGAACTATGCAAGTCAGGCAGAAATGACACGAGCAAGACCTCCGCCGCCACATCGATGTAGGCGTGAACGCATGTGTGTGTGTGCATGTGTGCATGTGTGTGTGTGTGTGTGTGTGTGTGTGTGTGTGTGTGTGTGCGCGTGTGCGCGTGTGTGTGTGTGTGCGTGCGTGCGTGCAACGTGCATGCTACAGCATGCAAGCAAATGCATGCAAATGGATGAATGTCGTGCACAATCATGGCAACATCTCTGGGTGCTATATAAAATGCACCATTTACTAGCAATAGGTTTATGTTTGAATAACAAGGACAGGTGTAACTGCTACTTCCTTCCCTGCGTTGCCCGTTGCGTTCAAATGGTGGGGTTGGCAGTTCATATCCCGGCTCCTCCTGTCTACTACACGTCGATGTGCCTTTGGGCGCAAGACACTCCAACCCCACTTTGCTCCGGATGTGCTGGCCGGTGCCTTGCATGATTTTTGTCACCATTGGTGTTTAGTCAGGGAATTTTATCAGATATTTCACTAATCTGGGAACTAAATGTCTCCACCAATGTCTAATAACATACTAGAATTCAATGTGAAACCTCATAAAAACAAGCTAATGTCGGGGTTTCTATAGTCACAAAATAGAAGGCAGAACATGCAAAATGTCATCATGCTTTATGTAGCATGTGGAGTGGCGTTTCTAAGCAATTTGGAGCCCTAGGCAAGATTTTCCCTGGAGCCCCCCCTGACCAAATGGACCCGTAAGGGTCCATTTGGTCAGGGGGGGCTCCAGGGAAAATCTCCTGTAAAATAGGGGCGCCCAAGGGATAAAATGAACTATTTTTAAACTAAAGAAGATATTATTATGTGTTTTGATTGTTCAATTCTAGTTATAAAGCATAATGTATTTATCCATATTAGTCTTATTAGCCTGGGATCCTTTTTAAAGAATGTCTGCTGGTCGCCCCCTCCCCTCGCCCCCCTCCCCTCATGGCACCCTAGGCAATTGCCTATAGTTAGGGAAAATTAGCAATATATTTGGACAATCTGTGAAAAAATTTACTACCAATAGCTTTCTTCACCAATGTGTTCTGATAGGTGTCTAGAATCACCTCTCAATTAGTGCAAGTCCAAATTCCATGGGAAAATCCTGGAGAGCCAATCAAAGTTATGGAGCACAGACTGCTTTGGTGAAAAATATGAACAAAAATTAAAAGTCCAAAATGAAATTGTGGGGTGTCTAACTAGGGGTTTTCAGGGGTGCTGAATCCATTCCAAACATTAGTTTTGGGTAAAAATGTCTCCCTGGCCATATAACCTATATATGTTGGTTATTAAGCTGTAATTAAGCCGCTATTAAGCCATAATGTATTCTATGCAGCATAAGCATAGTGTAGAATAGACCATGATGGTATTGCTGAATTGCTTCTATTCTTAAAAATACCATAAGACAAGAGTGTACACCTACTGTACCCAAGCTCAGTGGGATAGACTGTCTGCCTTTGGGAACGTAAGGAGCACCAAGGGCATGGTTGAAAAATAATGGGAAATGAAAAGTTTAAAATGAATTTGTAAGGTGTTTAACTAGGGGGTTTTCTTGGGTGCTGAATTCATTCCAAACATTAGTTTTGAGTAAAGAACAAGTCATTTTCCAGAACATATGTTATTACATACTTTTAAAGTAAGAAATGTGCAGTAGCCTATTGATGAAATCTGGTCATTTTGGGCAATAACCAAGTCTATAATATATTGTAACTGCTAACTGTAATACTAGTATAACTGCTGAGGCAGTCAACTGATGTAATCCTCTTCTTATCACATTAACATGTTGCTGCTACTCATTTTAGAAACCATTTTATTACTTTGCATCGACAAGGACAGTGTTTAATAGTCAATAATCACATCCAACAGCTGGGCCTCTTTAACCTGTTCAATAACAGCTCCTTGCAAAACATCAGAATACTTAAATTGTTTTTTTTTTTTTTTTAAGTTTCAGTTTTAGCCTATTTTACCTAGTTAGAAACCATTACTCAATATTAACAGAAGCAGAATTTTCCTATTCAACAGATCTCAACAATTGCAAGGGTGCAATTTATCAGTGGATGTAGGCTTCATACATATATAATATGTTGCCATTGATTAAAATCAACAGAATTGACCAAAGTACTGCACAGTCTGTGCAGTGCTGCAGTTTCTATATGTGGAGTTTCCATGTTCTCATCAAAAAGGAGGTGGGTCGCACGACAGGTTGCAGGAGTGTTGTAGTTTATTAATTTCTGCTTACATTTCTGTGTACTTTGCAATAGATGCACACGACAGTTTCGGCCGTGCCGGCCTTCTTCAGGTTCACACCTGAAGAAGGCCGGGAATTGGTAACGTGTTCCTTCCACGTTCCTTCCCTGGTGCTCCAACCAGGGAAACTCCCCCCTGTCAGGTGAAAAGAAGGCAGCTTGGACTCCTCAAGCATTGAAGGAAGCATGAGGCCAGTCCGCTGCCTCCCCAGGATGGTGGAGGGTGTGTAGAGCCCAGGATCACGTTAGGAATTTGCACTGGGTGAAAAATGGGTTACAAAATTGTGTTTTTTGCTACACAGTTAATAATTCAAAGCATCATACAAATAGAGCACAATATAAAAACTGTCCACAAATGGTGCATTTGTATACAGTGCCTTTATGCAAAGCTATTTAGATTCAGCCAGTCATGGACCAATTGCTGGAGAAAACCATGCTGTACATCAGGAGAAATTAAGGGTTCAGTGTCTTGCTCAAGGACACTTCGACACTGACTCTGGGGGAGCCTCATTCTACCACTGATCTACTGCCACCTCCCCTCCACCCAAACAATGGACACTAGTAAATGGACACTTTACCACTTAACGTATGAAGAATGTTACTTAGACAGCACGTTGTTTCCACATTAAGCTACGTTTGATGCATACCTGTTGGTGTCCTACAGTAGTTACTTTATAGTATAAAGTTTTTACTCTACATAACATGCCCATTTACTCTTTAGTTGTTTTTTTATCAACGTGGAGAGGAGTGTGGCAGTGGCTCAGGGGTAGAATGACTCAATGGCAACCGCAAGGTTGCCAGTTTGAACCCAGGCTCCCCCCAGAGTCAGAGTCGAAGCATTCTTGAAAGACACTGAACCCTTAATTTGTCCTGATGTGCAGGTTGGTGCCTTGCAGGTTTCCCCCCCAGCATTGGTGCATGAATGGGTGAATGTAATGCACAATCTACGACGTAGATAGCCTTGCAGAAAGGCACTCTATACAAATGCACCATTTATGCACACTTTTTTGTGTTGTGCTCTATTTGCATTATTGAATTATTGACTGTACAGTACTTTGGTCAATTCTTTGGTCAAACATGTCAATATGATAAGAAGAGAATTACATCTGTTGACTGGCTCAGCGGTTATACTTGTATTACAGTTAATAGTTTTATTGTAGACTTGGTTATTGCTTAAACTGACCAGGTTCCATCAATACTGCACATTTCCTACTTTAAAAATATGGAATAAAATATGTTCTTATGGGAAATTACTTGTTTTCTACTCAAAACTAATGTTTGGAATGGATTCAGCACCCAAGAAACCCCCCTAGTTAAACACCTTACAAATTCATTTTAAACTTTTCATTTCCCATTATTTTTCAACCATGCCCTTGGTGCTCCTTACGTTCCCAAAGGCAGACAGTCTATCCCACTGAGCTTGGGCACAGTAGGTGTACACTCTTGTCTTATGGTATTTTTAAGAATAGAAGCAATTCAGCAATACCATCATGGTCTATTCTACGCTATGCTTATGCTGCATAGAATACATTATGGCTTAATAGCGGCTTAATTACAGCTTAATAATCAACATATATAGGTTATATGGCCAGGGAGACATTTTTACCCAAAACTAATGTTTGGAATGGATTCAGCACCCCTGAAAACCCCTAGTTAGACACCCCACAATTTCATTTTGGACTTTTAATTTTTGTTCATATTTTTCACCAAAGCAGTCTGTGCTCCATAACTTTGATTGGCTCTCCAGGATTTTCCCATGGGATTTGGACTTGCACTAATTGAGAGGTGATTCTAGACACCTATCAGAACACATTGGTGAAGAAAGCTATTGGTAGTAAATTTTTTCACAGATTGTCCAAATATATTGCTAATTTTCCCTAACTACTAGTCTGCCTAATGGCAAAAACGCCCCTGAGCATGTGATATGTCTGACTTGGGGTTTTCACGATGCTGAATCCATTCCAAGAGAAAAAAACACACTCTTTGGGCTGAAAACGGCAATAGCACTTGCCCAAATGTGTTGACCCAGCACATTTATGATGACGGGTATGTCTGTATTTATTTAGCCCAATGAGTTGTTTTCTGAGGGAGAGAAGAAAAAAAAACAGACAACTAATGCTTCATGAACACCCTACTGGTCCGGGGACCACCAGTGGTCGTTGAGAGGGTTCCAGGTGGTCCCCAGGCTAAGTTGGTGGTTAACCAGATGAAAAGTTGGTTAACCAGATGCAACTCTTTGAGAGCGTAAACATGAAACCAAATGGAACCTTGCGAGGTCCATTTGGTCAAGGTCCATTTAGTCTGTGGCTCAAATGCTGAATAAACAGTGGTCCCAGGGATCAAAAAAGTTGAAAACGACTGTTCTATAGGTTGTGACTAGTACCCCAACTTTGACCTGTTTTTTTTTTCCTGAGGTACCTGAGTGCACTGTTATTAGACGGCATTAGAAACACATTGATGTAGGTTTCTTTGTAATGATTTTTGTTAGTTCCCACTAGGTTTTCATAACTTTTCCCTAACTAATGTATGAATGGGTGAATGCTGTGTAAAGTGCCTTGGATAAAGGCACATTATAAATGTGCTGTTTACCATGTACTGCGTTTTATGAAGGCACGCAGGTGTTTTCTCCCGTTTCGTGACGTCTTCAGGGTACTTTGTTGTCCTCGATCTCCGGCGCAGCTGTTGCGCGTAGCTGTGCAAAAAGTCTACAACAACCTTTAAGTAGTACTTTTTCCACCTTTCTGGTGTGAGAAATGTCTGCGACTGTGCTTATAAAGCCAACATTCTCTCTTTAACCCATTTAGGCCTGACCTAGAAGATTTCTTGAAATATTTATATATCAGCATCAAAAAAAAGTTAATTGTGGAATACTGTACATATTGTACAGAATCCAAATATGGATTCCCGGCCTGAAAGGCTTTATCGGTGTTTACCTAACAATATAGATTTTACAAAACATTGGCTCTGAAAGAACACATAACATTCAAAGATTTGCACTGCGTTTTCACAATTTCCTTGAAAATAGCAATGTATATATTTTTCAAATAATACTTAAAACACCCCGTGTACAGAAAGCTTGCTTTTTTGCCTTTTTATTGATAGTCACAAAGACCAGGACGAGAAGACACGCGACAAAGGCCGCCGCGAACGGGACTCGAACGCTCGGCTCTCTGTCAGGCAGGCAGGCCGCGAGAGCCTACATTACGCGCCATTATGCGTCCTCCCGGGCCGCTAGGCCCGCTTAGAGCCGATATTTTGAGACAGCATACCTTTTTTAAACGTCCTGGACGGAAAAACAATGCCAAAAGGAGGGGAAAAAGAAAAAAAGACTTCTATTCCTGGAGGTTTTTTTCCACATTTGACCCGTTTGTTTCCCCTCCGCGGTTCCACCCCGCAGTGTGTGTGTGTGTGTGTGTGTGTGTTTGGGGGGGGGGGGGGGGGGGGGGGGGCTGGTTAGGAGGGGGCGTGTCCTCTTTCCACATCATTTAGTGCATAATTAGAGTGCTTGAATAATGGGCAGAATGGAGCGTGGATAACAACAGAACGGGAGCGCCTGGGACCGCTGTGGACTCGCGCAGGGACATGCTGCAGCCGCCACTGCTATATACCCCTTTGTAGAGTTGTCCTGCTACTTCTTCTTCTTCATCTCCCCCTTTCTTCAGGTCCATCTCAGTGAATTAAAACATTGTGTAAAGACTTTGTGGGCAGGTGCCAAATGCTGCTGGAAAAAGGAAGGTTGGCAACGATATGCAATTTATGCAATTAGGGCTGTTTAATTAAAATTTGAATTACCGTAATTTCTGGACTATAAGCCGCACCTGAATATAAGCCAAATATAAGCTAAATTTGGGACAAAATACTGTTTTTTTTTTTTTTTTTTTTTTTTTAAGCCGCACCAGAAAACAAGCTTCTTTTAGAGCAGTGGTTTTCAACCTTTTTGATCACAGGGCCCACTATTTATTCAGCATTTGAGCACAGAACCCAAAACAAAAGATTTCTTTTGGTTTTGTCCACAATTCCAGGATGGATTTTTGCAAATAAAACAGGCAAAACATAGAGATCAAAATGACCATGACTTATTAATTAAGTGGTGCTAATTTAGATGGTGAATATCATAACTCTTGAGAGTGTAAACATGAAACCAAATGGACCCGCAAGGGTCCATTTGGTTTCATTTTTACGCTCTCAAAGAGTTACATCTGGTTAACCAACTTTCCATCATTTAGTCTGGAGGGCCCACCTGGAACCCTCTCAGGGACCACCAGTGGTGGTCCAGATTTTTTAAACCCCTGTTTAAAAAAAAAACACCTGTAAAAATCCATAGAATGGCCGCACTGTTGTATAAGCCGCAGGGTCAAAAGCATGTGAAAAAAGTAGCGGCTTATAGTCGGAAATTATGTCATTGACATCGATTTCTAGTTAACACAAACGAGACAGCTTTTTTTTTTAAATGATTTCCACAGAACGCCTCTATCTAGGTATATGAGAGGCATGGTAAAAATGTCAAAAAAACGGGTGGAATTCCCTTTGCGTGCCTTTGTTACAGACCTGGGTCTATAACGACTCGGTCCGGAAGCAGCTAGCGCCGGCGTGCCAATAATCGCGGTAAAGCACACCCTTTCCTGCAAATATTGATTAAGTAAACATTCAGCTCATCTCATTTGTCTTAATCATGCACAGGCGAGGTGTGGTGTGTAATTCCACAATAAAAAAAGCAGCTACTCATGGATTAAAGTTCAAAGTCTCTGAACTACATATCGTTTGTAAACCTGACAATACTTATGCTAAAGAAGAGACATGGAGACTACTGTTTACTGAGCATGCACTCTCAATGATTACTGTTCATATATAGAGCTATTTAATACTGTTACTGGGTTTTCAACAGGTGGTCCGGGGACCACCACTGGTCCTTGAGAGGGTTCCATGTAGTCCCCAGGCTAAATGATGGAAAGTTGGTTAAGCAGATGTAACTCTTGAGAATGTAAAAATGAAACCAAATGGACCCTTGCGGGTCCATTTGGTTTCATTTTCACACTCTCAAGAGTTAAAAATATTCATCATCTGAA